>LR990294.1:20165750-20643250 GCA_905147355.2 Apotomis turbidana
ACAAGCGAAGCACCGAAGGTGCGGAGCCTTCTAGGGAAGTCGCTCACCCACTAATATAAGAAGTAACTTAATGCGAGGCCGTAGGCCGAGCTCCACGTAGCACCGAAGATGAAGAGCGTCCCAGGGAAGCCGCTCACACACTTCAACTTATATTAAGTAGGTGGGCGGCCTAGCATTAAGTTATTTAAATCTAAAATAGACAATAAATATTCAAAACAATTTTTTAAACATAAGTCTTGCCTCAATTTTAATTAAACCAAGATCATGTTCACAAGCGTAGCACCGCAGGTGCGGAGCGTCCTAGGGAAGGCGCCCACCCACTAATATAATTAGTAACTTAATGCGAGGCCGTAGGCCGAGCTTCAAATAGCACCGAAGGTTCAGAGCATCCCAGGAAAGCCGCTCATACATTTAAACTTATATTAAGTGGGTGGGCGGCCTCGCATTAAGTTATTTGAACATATTTTAAGTGGGTGGGCATCTTCCCTGGGACGCTGCGCACCTTCGGTGCTAAGTTACTTTATAAACCCTTAGTAATTTAATGCGAGGCCGTAGGCCGAGTTCTACGAGCGTCTCAGGGAAGCCGCCAACCCACTAAATATAATGTTTAAGTTACTTAATAGGCGGCTTCCTTGGGACGCTCCGCCCCTTCGGTGCTAAGCGGAGCTCGGCCTTCGGCCTCGCATTAAGTTGCTTCGACTTATATTAAGTGGGTGGGCGGCTTCCTTGGGACGCTCCGCACCCACGGTGCTACGCGGAGCTCGGCCTTCGGCCTCGCATTAAGTTACTTCAACTTATATTAAGTGGGTGGGCGTCTTGCTTGTGACACTCCGCACCTTCGGTGCAACGTGGAGCTCGGCCTCTGGCCTCGCATTAAGTTACTTCAACTTATATTGGATGGGTGGGCGGCTTCCTTGGAACGCTCCTCACCTGCGGTGCTACGCGGAGCTCGGCCTCGCATTAAGTTACTTCAACTTATATTAAGTGGGTGGGCGTCTTCCTTGAGACGCTCCGCACCTTCGGTGCAACGCGGAGCTCGGCCTTCGGCTTCGCAAAAAGTTACTTTAACTTATATTAAGTGGGTGAGCGGCTTCTTTGCGACGCTCCGCACCTTCGGTGCTACGCGAAACTCGGCCTGCGGCCTCGCATTAACTTACTTCAACTTATATTAAGTGGGTGGGCGGCTTTCTTGGGACACTCCGCACCTACGGTGCTACGCGGAGCTCGGCCTGCAGCCTCGCATTCAGTTACTTCGATTTTTATTAAGTGGGTGGGCGGCTTTCTTGGGACGCTCCGCACCGACGGTGCTACGCGGAGCTCGGCCTGCGGCCTCGCATTAAGTTACTTCAACTTATATTAAGTGGGTTGGGCGGCTTTCTTGGGACGCTCCGCACATACGGTGCTACGCGGAGCTCGGCCTTCGGCCTCGCATTAAGTTACTTCAACTTATATTAAAAGGGTGGGCGGCTTCCTTGGGACGCTCCGCACCTGCGGTGCTACGCGGAGCTCGGCCTTCGGCCTCGCATTAAGTTACTTCGACTTATATTAAGTGGGTGGGTGGCTTTCTTGGGACGCTCCGAACCTACGGTGCTACGTGGAGCTCGGCCTGCGGCCTCGCATTAAGTTACTTCAACTTATATTAAGTGGGTGGGCGGCTTTCTTGGGACGCTCCGCACTTACGGTGCTACGCGGAGCTCGGCCTGCGGCCTCGCATTAAGTTACTTCGATTTTTATTAAGTGGGTGGGCGGCTTTCTTGGGACGCTCCGCACCTACGGTGCTACGCGGAGCTCGGCCTTCGGCCTCGCATTAAGTTACTTCAACTTATATTAAAAGGGTGGGCGGCTTCCTTGGGACGCTCCGCACCTGCGGTGCTACGCGGAGCTCGGCCTTCGGCCTCGCATTAAGTTACTTCGACTTATATTAAGTGGGTGGGTGGCTTTCTTGGGACGCTCCGCACCGACGGTGCTACGCGGAGCTCGGCCTGCGGCCTCGCATTAAGTTACTTCAACTTATATTAAAAGGGTGGGCGGCTTCCTTGGGACGCTCCGCACCTGCGGTGCTACGCGGAGCTCGGCCTTCGGCCTCGCATTAAGTTACTTCGACTTATATTAAGTGGGTGGGTGGCTTTCTTGGGACGCTCCGAACCTACGGTGCTACGTGGAGCTCGGCCTTCGGCCTCGCATTAAGTTACTTCAACTTATATTAAGTGGGTGGGCGGCTTTCTTGGGACGCTCCGCACCTACGGTGCTACGCGGAGCTCGGCCTGCGGCCTCGCATTAAGTTACTTCGATTTTTATTAAGTGGGTGGGCGGCTTTCTTGGGACGCTCCGCACCTACGGTGCTACGCGGAGCTCGGCCTTCGGCCTCGCATTAAGTTACTTCAACTTATATTAAAAGGGTGGGCGGCTTCCTTGGGACGCTCCGCACCTGCGGTGCTACGCGGAGCTCGGCCTTCGGCCTCGCATTAAGTTACTTCGACTTATATTAAGTGGGTGGGTGGCTTTCTTGGGACGCTCCGCACCCACGGTGCTACGCGGAGCTCGGCTTGCGGCCTCGCATTAAGTTACTTCAACTTATATTAAGTGGGTGGGCGGCTTTCTTGGGACGCTCCGCACCTACGGTGCTACGCGGAGCTTGGCCTCCTGCCGCATTAAGTTACTTCGATTTTTATTAAGTGGGTGGGCGGCTTTCTTGGGACGCTCCGCACCTACGGTGCTACGCGGAGCTCGGCCTGCGGCCTCGCATTAAGTTACTTTAACTTATATTAAGTGGGTGGGCGGCTTTCTTGGGACGCTCCGCACCTACGGGGCAACGCGGAGCTCGGCCTGCGGCCTCGCATTAAGTTACTTCGATTTTTATTAAGTGGGTGGGCGGCTTTATTGGGACACTCCGCACCGACGGTGCTACGCGGAGCTCGGCCTGCGGCCTCGCATTAAGTTACTTCAACTTATATTAAGTGGGTGGGCGGCTTTCTTGGGACGCTCCGCACCTACGGTGCTACGCGGAGCTCGGCATGCGGCCTCGCATTAAGTTACTTCGATTTTTATTAAGTGGGTGGGCGGCTTTCTTGGGACGCTCCGCACCTACGGTGCTACGCGGAGCTCGGCCTTCGGCCTCGCATTAAGTTACTTCAACTTATATTAAAAGGGTGGGCGGCTTCCTTGGGACGCTCCGCACCTGCGGTGCTACGCGGAGCGCGGCCTTCGGCCTCGCATTAAGTTACTTCGACTTATATTAAGTGGGTGGGTGGCTTTCTTGGGACGCTCCGCACCTACGGTGCTACGCGGAGCTCGGCCTGCGGCCTCGCATTAAGTTACTTCAACTTATATTAAGTGGATGGGCGGCTTTCTTGGGACGCTCCGCACCTACGGTGCTACGCGGAGCTCGGCCTGCGGCCTCGCATTAAGTTACTTCAACTTATATTAAGTGGGTGGGTGGCTTTCTTGGGACGCTCCGCACCTGCGGTGCTACGCGGAGCTCGGCCTTCGGCCTCGCATTAAGTTACTTCAACTTATATTAAAAGGGTGGGCAGCTTCCTTGGGACGCTCCGCACCTGCGGTGCTACGCGGAGCTCGGCCTTCGGCCTCGCATTAAGTTACTTCGACTTATATTAAGTGGGTGGGTGGCTTTCTTGGGACGCTCCGCACCGGCGGTGCTACGTGGAGCTCGGCCTGCGGCCTCGCATTAAGTTACTTCAACTTATATTAAGTGGGTTGGGCGGCTTTCTTGGGACGCTCCGCACCTACGGTGCTACGAGGAGCTCGGCCTTCGGCCTCGCATTAAGTTACTTCAACATATTAAAAGGGTGGGCGGCTTCCTTGGGACGCTCCGCACCTGCGGTGCTACGCGGAGCTCGGCCTTCGGCCTCGCATTAAGTTACTTCGACTTATATTAAGTGGGTGGGTGGCTTTCTTGGGACGCTCCGAACCTACGGTGCTACGTGGAGCTCGGCCTGCGGCCTCGCATTAAGTTACTTCAACTTATATTAAGTGGGTGGGCGGCTTTCTTGGGACGCTCCGCACCTACGGTGCTACGCGGAGCTCGGCCTGCGGCCTCGCATTAAGTAACTTCGATTTTTATTAAGTGGGTGGGCGGCTTTCTTGGGACGCTCCGCACCTACGGTGCTACGCGGAGCTCGGCCTTCGGCCTCGCATTAAGTTACTTCAACTTATATTAAAAGGGTGGGCGGCTTCCTTGGGACGCTCCGCACCTGCGGTGCTACGCGGAGCTCGGCCTTCGGCCTCGCATTAAGTTACTTCGACTTATATTAAGTGGGTGGGCGGCTTTCTTGGGACACTCCGCACCGACGGTGCTACGCGGAGCTCGGCCTGCGGCCTCGCATTAAGTTACTTCAACTTATATTAAGTGGGTGGGCGGCTTTCTTGGGACGCTCCGCACCTACGGGGCTACGCGGAGCTCGGCCTGCGGCCTCGCATTAAGTTACTTCGATTTTTATTAAGTGGGTGGGCGGCTTTCTTGGGACACTCCACACCGACGGTGCTACGCGGAGCTCGGCCTGCGGCCTCGCATTAAGTTACTTCAACTTATATTAAGTGGGTGGGCGGCTTTCTTGGGACGCTCCGCATCTACGGTGCTACGCGGAGCTCGGCATGCGGCCTCGCATTAAGTTACTTCGATTTTTATTAAGTGGGTGGGCGGCTTTCTTGGGACGCTCCGCACCTACGGTGCTACGCGGAGCTCGACCTTCGGCCTCGCATTAAGTTACTTCAACTTATATTAAAAGGGTGGGCGGCTTCCTTGGGACGCTCCGCACCTGCGGTGCTACGCGGAGCTCGGCCTTCGGCCTCGCATTAAGTTACTTCGACTTATATTAAGTGGGTGGGTGGCTTTCTTGGGACGCTCCGCACCTACGGTGCTACGCGGAGCTCGGCCTGCGGCCTCGCATTAAGTTACTTCAACTTATATTAAGTGGATGGGCGGCTTTCTTGGGACGCTCCGCACCTACGGTGCTACGCGGAGCTCGGCCTGCGGCCTCGCATTAAGTTACTTCAACTTATATTAAGTGGGTGGGCGGCTTTCTTGGGACGCTCCGCACCTACGGGGCTACGCGGAGCTCGGCCTGCGGCCTCGCATTAAGTTACTTCGATTTTTATTAAGTGTGTGGGCGGCTTTCTTGGGACACTCCGCACCGACGGTGCTACGCGTAGCTCGGCCTGCGGCCTCGCATTAAGTTACTTCAACTTATATTAAAAGGGTGGGCGGCTTCCTTGGGACGCTCCGCACCTGCGGTGCTACGCGGAGCTCGGCCTTCGGCCTCGCATTAAGTTACTTCGACTTATATTAAGTGGGTGGGTGGCTTTCTTGGGACGCTCCGCACCTACGGTGCTACGCGGAGCTCGGCCTGCGGCCTCGCATTAAGTTACTTCAACTTATATTAAGTGGATGGGCGGCTTTCTTGGGACGCTCCGCACCTACGGTGCTACGCGGAGCTCGGCCTGCGGCCTCGCATTAAGTTACTTCAACTTATATTAAGTGGGTGGGCGGCTTTCTTGGGACGCTCCGCACCTACGGGGCTACGCGGAGCTCGGCCTGCGGCCTCGCATTAAGTTACTTCGATTTTTATTAAGTGTGTGGGCGGCTTTCTTGGGACACTCCGCACCGACGGTGCTACGCGGAGCTCGGCCTGCGGCCTCGCATTAAGTTACTTTAACTTATATTAAGTGGGTGGGCGGCTTTCTTGGGACGCTCCGCACCTACGGTGCTACGCGGAGCTCGGCATGCGGCCTCGCATTAAGTTACTTCGATTTTTATTAAGTGGGTGGGCGGCTTTCTTGGGACGCTCCGCACCTACGGTGCTACGCGAAGCTCGGCCTTCGGCCTCGCATTAAGTTACTTCAACTTATATTAAAAGGGTGGGCGGCTTCCTTGGGACGCTCCGCACCTGCGGTGCTACGCGGAGCTCGGCCTTCGGCCTCGCATTAAGTTACTTCGACTTATATTAAGTGGGTGGGTGGCTTTCTTGGGACGCTCCGCACCTACGGTGCTACGCGGAGCTCGGCCTGCGGCCTCGCATTAAGTTACTTCAACTTATATTAAGTGGATGGGCGGTTTTCTTGGGACGCTCCGCACCTACGGTGCTACGCGGAGCTCGGCCTGCGGCCTCGCATTAAGTTACTTCAACTTATATTAAGTGGGTGGGTGGCTTTCTTGGGACGCTCCGCACCTACGGTGCTACGCGGAGCTCGGCCTTCGGCCTCGCATTAAGTTACTTCAACTTATATTAAAAGGGTGGGCGGCTTCCTTGGGACGCTCCGCACCTACGGTGCTACGCGGAGCTCGGCCTGCGGCCTCGCATTAAGTTACTTCAACTTATATTAAGTGGGTGGGCGGCTTTCTTGGGACGCTCCGCACCTACGGTGCTACGCGGAGCTCGACCTTTGGTCTCGCATTAAGTTACTTCAACTTATATTAAAAGGGTGGGTGGCTTTCTTGGGACGCTCCGCACCTACGGTGCTACGCGGAGCTCGGCCTGCGGCCTCGCATTAAGTTACTTCGATTTTTATTAAGTGGGTGGGCGGCTTTCTTGGGACACTCCGCACCTACGGTGCTACGCGGAGCTCGGCCTTCGGCCTCGCATTAAGTTACTTCAACTTATATTAAAAGGGTGGGTGGCTTTCTTGGGACGCTCCGCACCTACGGTGCTACGCGGAGCTCGGCCTGCGGCCTCGCATTAAGTTACTTCGATTTTTATTAAGTGGGTGGGCGGCTTTCTTGGGACGCTACGCACCTACGGTGCTACGCGGAGCTCGGCCTTCGGCCTCGCATTAAGTTACTTCAACTTATATTAAAAGGGTGGGCGGCTTCCTTAGGACGCTCCGCACCTTCGGTCCTACGCGGAGCTCGGCCTTTGGCCTCGCAATAAGTGTAGTGAACGTATGATATTGTGTTTACGCGTGCGAAGCCGCGGGCAAAAGCTAGTTATTTTATAAATGTTGTTGTTGTCCTGTTGTACAATGGGCATCAGATGACATTATACAATTAGATAACAAAATACATGACTAGCCTAGAATTTCTATTTAAATACCTACCAGTGTTCCATACACCATAAAGTTCGATAAAAAAATGTATTGCATTTTTGACGCAACTTCCCTGTCAGTTATAACTAAACATTAAAATAATTGCAGAAGTTTTTCTGTTAACCCTACGCACAATCAAGATCACTTGGAATGCGTCCGCACACAGATCTATCGAATCTAGACGCAGATCTATCGAAATTGCGCTCCTGGTGAAGGGCACAGCTTATCTCAAATTGGAGTGCGATAGGTTGTCAAATATAAACTGCTTTGTAGCAGGTTGTATAGCAAAAAGGGTTCAAAATATATTTCCTGATTGTTGGGTATTTTGTGATGGAAAATACTTACTTTAGTGACCGGTTTGTCACATTACTAAGGATCATTAGGTAATTTAATAAGGGTAAGGTTTTGCCACATGACAAGATCTGGCTTTTTATAAAAAAAATTAAGCGCAAAAATGAAACTGAGGCCAATATGCTCAGCTCTGCCCCCCGTCTTTGTTCGTGTATACATATCGCATTTGTAGCCACTCATAGAGATGCACTCGTAGTTCTGCCATGGTCGCCATACTCCCCGACCATATAATGCATTGCATTTTACACAAACTACCAATAAAATACAGTTCTCAGGCGGCTTTTGCAAAGATCTAAAGAGAGGTCCTTCTCTAGACTCTTATTCTGTGCATACAACAATAAAGTTATCCGAAGTCGATTCAATATTATTTTACTATTCCTATAATAATGAATATGGAAACAGATAATAATTGTCAAAGCCTAGACTAGCATAATTCCAGCCTAATTTGGTAAAACCGGTAGCAGAGCAATTAGCTGAACAATTAATAGCTGCTGCTAAATATTATGAATGTCAGTGCGCAAGGCTGCGATCTCCATGAATAAAAGGACATAAGTACCTAATGATCCTTAGTAACATACGACTATTTGACAATAAAGCCGTGTCGAAATCTCCATACACGAAAGGACGTAAGTACTAAAGGATTCTTAGTAACATACGACTGTTGGTCAGCAGTAAGGCCGTGTTGAAGACATTCGCGTTGTGGACTATTCCGCTAAATGCGGCGACAACTCACAAACACACTCACAAACTTTCGCCTTTATAGTATTAGTGTTATTATGATAAAGGCGAGGAAAATATCATCCGTTTAAATGTTGCAGTTATTCGCCTCGTTTAATTTGTACTATTATCTATTCTGTGGTTTAAATATAACTCTGAAAGCTCCTTATCCGTTCAAAAATACTGATTGTTTTAGACATATTTTTCCTTTAAGATCAAACATGTTTCGTAACATAATATTATCATCAATTTTACTTAACTTAGAACAGGTGTACGTTTGTGTTTTCAATTTGAATTTTTCATTAATAAGTTTATTAAAACCATATATAGGCCTCTTAAAACCATTAACTTTCTAAACGCATTTCAACACTGTTAAATTAACCATTGAATGCAGAGTACTTCATTATGCCTCACTTTCACATAAATAAAATAGTTTAGGCTATCTAGCCCCAATGAGGGTTTATCTTAATATTGAAAGCATTCCAAGCGGGCAATCAGACATCTGACCACTTAAGGAACTGTGGCTTTAAATGACACAAATAACTTGTTTAAGACTGACAGCTGGGACCAAATAATGTTGGGCTCTGGATTTTGATAATTTTGTCGTGTTTTACTAAGCTAATGCGAGGAATTCGAGGTAAAGGCTGCCTACTGTATTCTTACATCACTTGTGTTAATCTTATGAAAATTTTCGTGTTTCGTTGACAAGATTCGTACTTTTAAGTCTACAATTTTATTATTTTTCTGTATTCCGCTTAGAAAGAGGACGTTATCATTGTTTTTATATTTTTCATAAGATTACCTACTAATTATTTTACTATTAATTTATTAATCTACTCATTCTAAAATGTAGTTACTCCAAAACTATGACATAACGGTTAGGTTAATTTAGGAAACTATAAAAAAAAGAATGTCGTAGGCACTATTGAAAACTTATTTTTTCACGGAAAGGTCGAAAATACAACTCTATGCGAGCATAGGTGTCGTAGATTTCGGTTAGGTATTTTATTTATGTATTTTCCGAGCCGTTCCTCACAATTTCACGTGAGTGTAAACCGCTTAACATGATAATCGCTTGAGTTATATATTAATTTACTTAAATTATAAAGTTCTCTAGATTGTTATGGACACAAATATCAACACACAAAGAAAAAAAATTCTTTCTTCGGGACTCGAACCCCGCTACCTTTGGGACACCGGTCCAACGACTTTTGAAAAATGTGCTGTTAATTTACCCACAATAAAAAACATTACATCAACCGTACTTACCTCAAAATCACCATCACCCTCGGATTGAATATCTGTAACAAAAAAAGTATGTTATCATCACCATGAGTCTAACTCGATCTTCGGCATTTCTCCACCAGTCCCAATCAAATTTATTTTAATTTCAAAATGGCTGACCAGTACCAATCAAAATTAGTTCCATGTTAACTGGCAGGTCAGATTGAACTGGCCTAGAACACTCCTACAACTCTGGAAATCTGATTGTATATCGCTGCAATTGTCTGGGTGCGCTCAGACGCGCTGGAATTTAATAATTGGATTGTTTTAGTACCAGAGAAAGCATGTTAAGACTTATTTATGGTAAATACTAACTGCGCCGCGCGGTGTTGCCCGCTCTTCTCACGGAAACGCTATTTTTGGGATAAAATGTTGCCTATGTGTTAATACAGGGTGTTAGGTACCTTCATACCAAAATTTATCAAAATTGGTCCAGCCGTTTGAGCGTGAAGAAGTAACACACATATCACACTCACAAATGTATGCCTTTATAATTTTAGTGTCTGATAACAACTGATAAGTGGTAAATGATCGCTGAAATTATAAAGATCTAACACGCCTAGAAAAAAAAAAATGGGCAAGTGCGAGTCCGACTCGCGCATGTAGGGTTCCGTACCATAATCTATAACAAGTTTGTTGTATGGGAGCCCCCCTTAAATATTTATTTTATTTTATTTTTATGAAATGAAATGAAATGAAATAATTTATTCAGTAAGTAGGCCACAAGTTTCCAACTATGTAATCACTTATTCTTTGCAAATAAATATCTTATCTTATCTTATCTATCAAGGGCACTTTTACAAGTCAGATTGTGAGTCTACCGGCATTTCGCAAGAGGAGACCGCTGTTGAGAAGAAAGCCGAAAGAAACTCAACAGTAAGTCATTTTTTCGTAAATTATACTTAAAAAACTAATACAATTATATTAGTATTTGTTGTTATAGTGGCAATAGAAATAGGTACATCATCTGTGAAAATTTCAATATGAAATGACCGTACAGCCTGGTGACAGACGGACGGACGGACGGACAGCGAAGTAGGTAATAGAGTCCCGTTTTTACCCTTTTGGTACGGAACACTAAAAAATATGATCATCATAGGACTGAAAGAGAACTCCTTTCGTTAAGGTATCATTTCAACCAGTAAAACATTAAATAATTTCTCACGCTTAGGACCTGGTGGCATCTATAGTTCCTAAACACACGAATGAGAATTATTTGAAGGTTAACCTGTTTTTCAGTCGGGAATTAATAAAATGAAAAATAATGCTTGAAACTAAAACTATAAGCAAATAAGATGGTCATTGCATTTTTTGTTTTTTACGCATACGAGGTTACGAGCACTTGGTATATATATATATATATATATTGTACGACTACGGGGGTGCAGTCAGATGGGGCTGATTAAAAGAGCAGAGAGAGGTCTAAGATGTTTATTGCCCGGAGGCCAGTTTAATACTAACTATACATTTTATTTTTATGACGGATGTCACTTGCTGATTCAAAATACATAAAAATGACTTTATTTTTATATAGGTGGCCAACATCACCGATAGTGAAGCACAACCTTCACACTTCACCTATATACTTGTGAATGTGCATATATTGAAGTATAAAAATATCTGTCATATTCAAACTGTTGTTCATTTAGTGCGATGCGTAAGCGCAGAAACAAAATGGAGGGCAACGTTCGCGCCCAGATCAACGCTCCGATTCACTATTGCGAGAAAAATATGTTTGTTTGTACAGTCGGCAATGTGGCGTGTAGAACTGGTGGTTGAGTGTAGTAAAGTTGAGTAGTCATCGTGGACCGACGATCTGGCCTGGGTCACGGGAAGCCGTTCGATGAGGCCAGTACTCACTGCTACTGTTCGAGAAGCGTAGAAGACCTTTGTCCAGCAGTGGACGTCTTCCCGTTCGTGCGATGATCGTTATTAGCTTGGCTTCTTCTTAGTCTGCTATTTGGAGTTTATTATTACGGCAGTAAGCGCTGAACTGCTCAATATTCTTTATGGGATATGGTATATTGTAATGATGCGCGTTTTGGAACGCAACCGTGTCATTTCAACATACCTAGTTGGAGCCTCCAACTTGGAGGTAACCAGTTCTTGGTTAGAAACCGTGGATAACAGAATGTAAATTATAATTTTATGAAACACCATATTTATCTCTTTACCATAGTCGGATAAAAAGTACCTATCCTTTAAACATCTTTGGATTTTGTGTTCCTGAACCGAATTGGGTTTAAATCCTTCGAGCCGTTGTCCTGATCAGAAACATTTTTACCAACAGATAGCAATATATCCTGCATAGAGCGCAATATATCCAAAATATTTACCACTCTCCATAAAAAACTGATTTTCTATAAATGAATAATTTTATAATAGTAAAGATACCTATAAGATAGATATTTAAATTAGGTCAACATATAAACCCAATGGCAACCTGCCTGTGTGGCGTTAACCACGATAAGCGGGTAAATCCCTCTGCCGACCACAGCGGGAAATGATGCAACACTACAAATAATAAATTGAAATTGTTTTAATAATATTTAATACTAATTCAGACAGACATTGAGGTAAACGATTCACCAGTCTGTATTACCTAGTTATTGTTATTAGAATATCTATAACACGCACAGTATACTCAATACTCAATACTTTATTGCACATAATGGTTTTACAAAACAGGTGGTAAAGTTACAAATTTGAGATCACATCAAGTAGGGCGTAGCAATTTGTGAGATACTATTTGGGTATACAATTTGACATAAAAATAAGAATAATAAAAAACTTATTGTAGGGACGTGATATACAAATTAATAAAATATGATATGAAAATGTATGTACAATTATTTTTAGTATATATTATATATTTTTTAATTTATAGAGTATGAGAAGTCATAGCGGTCAAATAATTTATTTCCACAGCACTGCATCAATCAGAACGCTCACTTATTCAAAGGGCAATAGAGCGAGCTCTGCTCGTCGTTTCCTTGAGTGATCGAATCAGAAATGACCACAGACGCAAGGGAACTAAGGTCGTCGCTCAGCGAGTTGCCCGACTTAAGTGACTGCCCGATGGCACAGATGGCTACAGAAATATTCTTAAGTAGCGACCGCTTACTGGAAGGCGCAGCACAGGAGCCCTCACAAGGTTGACCGACGATTTGTGGAGGTTTAACAGTTTTTCGCCTGACACAAGTGTGATGCTAATACGAGTATGAGAAACTTGGGGCCTGTTGCATCTACAATTCGACAAACTAACAGATATGTCACGAGGAAGATGATTTCTGAGAGGTATTTCCTTCCTGGACTATTGTACCTATATTTCTCTAGAGAATTGAATAAGCGTAGTAGTTTACTTTTATTAGTTTACTGTGCTTGACTTAGAAATAGTTTCATGAACACGAGTAAAATCACATGGATATAGGTACTATATACTTGCTAATATTATAAATGCCAAAATGATTCTGTCTGTCTGTTCACTCTTAACAAAAATAAAATTTGGGATGATTTGAGTTTGAGTCTCGGAAACGTATAAGTAATAGTTTTTATCACGGACATCATCGTTTGAGGCGGTGAAAAGGGGTATAAATAGTATGGAACAGCATCACCTGCCAGTTTACTAATTGAATCTTTGCCACTCAAACTTATTTGTTAATCCTTTATGGAAACTATCGAGTAAACGCAGACAAAGTCGCGGGCAGAAGCTATAAACATCGTATCAGTATTCAGTGTAGAGTTTAATGAGTCAGACAGAATGCGCGGATCATCGGGCGGCCGCAAAGATCCGATTCATGCTCCAACCGCCACAAGTGCAAGTAATGGGCTGGCTGGGCCTGTACAGTCGGACTGATTACTCATTTAACCCTTTGCATATAGTTGAAGGACCCATATAGGTTAAAGAAGGCTCACAGTTACTCAAAGGGCAATGGAGCGAGCTATGCACGGAATTTCCTTGCGGGATCGAATTCGAAATGATGAGATACGCAAGAGAACCAAGGTTGTAGATATAGCTCAGACAGTCGCCAAACTTAAGTGGCAGTGGGCGGGGCACATTGCTCGTAGAATCGATGGCCGTTGGGGCAGAAAGGTTCTTGAGCGGCGACCGCGGACCGGAAGACGCAGCGTTGGAAGGCCTCCAACAAGGTGGACCGACGACCTGGTTAAGATCGCGGGTAGAAATTGGATGAGGGCGGCGCAAGATCGATCGTTGTGGAGAACTTTGGGGGAGGCCTTTGTCACGCAGTGGACGTCTATAGGCTGATATGATGATATAGTTGAAGACTTCATACATCGCAATCGTAGATTTCTGGCCGAAGGGTGTCGTGTTTCGGCCGTTCCGGGGCGATCTGCCGTAGTCTACATCAGCGAGGCTAGCATATCATGACGCCACTCTACTTGTCGCGCGAGTTATCGTCATCTGTCTTGCTCGCACAGTATTGACAGGAAAGTGACAGGTAGCATTTGTCGCGCGGCAAAGAGTCATGTGTCGCAGTTAAGCTAGACGTGATCGTCAGACGACGCAACGGAACCATGCCGTTATGTCGCCTAAATCTAACTAGATTTGAGTCTTGTTTATTTATTTTTGTGGTTCCTAGTGCCGAGGTTTTATTACTGTAATGTTGTCTAACTTTTTTGAATAATAAACAAGAAAATACTGCCGTATTTGGTATTAGTACATCTTACTAAGTTTTCTGAACGCTGCCAAGCTGTTAAATTTGTTAACCTCTTTGTCAAAGTTAGGACTACCTAGATGGAAGCTCTATCTTAACTAGGTAGGAGAAATCCGCAGGAGTAGTAGTGAGCGGGTCACGACGGCTGCCAGAAGACAGAAATGTGGTGAAAATATTCTTGGTTCTTTCATGACACTGGATTTTAATTTAGCTAATTGTTATACAGGGATAGCTGGACATCCGACAGTGGTTATAGGATAATATTTAACCAACTACGGTTAATAAAAAATGTACATGGACAAAGATGCGGACACCTTCTACTGTGTGATGAATGTCGATGACTGTACCCATACGAGAGCAAGTCGCAAAAATGCATAAATGCAAAATGGGCAAAGATTACTTGCAGTTTAAAGCATCAAGAATTAATAAATGGACATTTAACTAAGTAGATGTGCAGTTCACGATGACGCGTGCGATCAATTGTTATATACAATGTATGTAACTTGATGCATCATACAAATTATAGGATAAGTGGGCGGATTTCATAAGATATGAATGATTTACTTTAAATTGTATGTATATTTATTATAACTGTTATGCATAATGGATAATGGAGGTGCAGAGATTAACTTACCTATCACAGCAGTGTCTTTTTTAGGTCTTATTAAAATAATATTACTGCTTTACCACGGTTATATTATGAAGATACATATATCCAGCTTTGGCCAGTAATTGAGTTGCATTAAATGTATAATTATTAATGTGTATTTTTTATTTCAATAAAAATACCATAACCATAACTGTATGAACCACCCTTCCTGACTTGGTAGGTCGTAGTTATAGTTTTGTTCGTAAAAAATTATAAATTTGCAGACAAATAAATTTTTCACAAATCACTTTCTCGCATTGCTTTCCCATATTCACGCTAGAGCCTTTCAGAATGACTCTTTCACATTTTAATGAACACTATCTCGTCCTAAATGTATTTATTATAGTATATTGTATTGTTCATTTGTTAGATTTATAACTTCTTCTTTAAGGCATGGCAATTGCTTTTGAACCTGTCTTCTTTCTTTCTTTTTTGTCTTAAAGTTCTTACATAAAAGTAAGGTAAACTAGATTGGAGATTGCGAAGGTTGCTGTAAAACGTCAGTGAGTGGGAAAAGTGAACGCTCGTCTCTTAATGGCCACTGGTCAATGTCAAAGTTTACAAAGTCGTTAAATGGACGGTAATTGTCGATGGAACGTGGACCGATAACAGATTACTGGTTGCCTAGCATGACGCAATTTTTTTCTTTTTACTTAAAATACTTCTATTAAAAAAAAGATATAATTATAAAACCAATTTTATGTTGTGTTGGAGCCTATGATGGTTGCGTTTATCACGTGATAAATAAGTGACAAAGCATCTGGTGGACCCATCTGAGTAAATGCCTCGTCCAACCTGTTCCACGACTCTCTGTCAGTGCCTAACTTAATTCAGTCCATTCATGTCACATGCACAATATCATCACTCATCAGCCCACCGTTTGACCCATCGTCTGTATATTATATTGGTTGACCGACAATCCTTTTTCCCATTGGTCCTTTCCATCGTGAGGCTTCTATTGGTCTATCTTCTATCTGTGTATCGTCTTTAGTAAGAGTGCATGCCTGAGCATCGGTAAGTATTGAAGAGTAACAAATATAATTAGGCAAGACGAATGCGCGCGGGCTGAGCCGGCTACGCGATCCAAACTAGTGGGCCGTTTGTCGCGCAACAGCACGGATAGCTGTCCCTAATAAAGAGCTCCATACGAGTTCGAAACGTTTTGGGCTGTTTCTAATAATATTTATGTGAGTCTAAATCTTTTTTCTAATGATTATTTAACATTATGTCATACAGCCAACACTGTTATGTAATAGCAAAAACGCCTGCAACACATTTCGAAGGTTTTTTTTAATCACAGTGCTGATTTAAAATGGAGCTTTGTGATTACTCCAATTTAGCAATATCACTGCCTTATAATGTAAAATATATCCATCTTTGCTATTCGAGCTGTATTGAGCGACATTGACAAGTTGACATTTTAAAGGATATACAATTAGAAAGAATCGTTATCGCCTGTCATTTTACTTTAGCCACATGACGCGTCATTTAAAATTAAAGGCTTATCAAGAAGGTCATTACTAAACTACTAATAAAGAGTCTTAGTCAAATGCTTACATTGTAACAGTTGTCTAATGAGTACCGATGCTAGGCCTGAGTGACACACGGTGTATGGCATTCATTATCCGACGTGTTTGCTTACACGTGCCACCGCTAGTGATGGGACACGTAAACATTAATAAACATGGCATGCAGCCACGTTTAATGCCAAAGTCACCTGCCCTGCTTGTTTCCATATCTCGTAGACATAGAACTAATTCGATGGAGCATTCCGATGTATATAAATACAGCAATATCACGGTATTATCTATCTAATATAAATATAAGTAATAATAGTATCTAATTTTATCTAATCTACTAAAGAAAAATATACTAGATACCATAGAAGCTTGAAGGAAAATAAAAGCCCATTTAATAGGACACGAGATATCACGGTATTATCTATCTAATATAAATATAAGTAATAATAGTATCTAATTTTATCTAATCTACTAAAGAAAAATATACTAGATACCATAGAAGCTTGAAGGAAAATAAAAGCCCATTTAATAGGACACGAGTATCAAATACAGAAGGATGGAGAGGAAGAGGAAGGCCGAAGATTAGGTATTTGGACCAGATAAAGAAAACGGTAGACGTCGCGTCGTCGAGAAATGAAAGAACTGGCGTTAAGTAAAACGGACTGGGGGGAAGCACCGACGAGAGTAAAACTTAAATAATAATCATGATAATATCGAGCAAACGGTTTGCTAGCGTTAGGTTCTTCAGGCCAGTGGTATTCTGAGCCTCAAGTGTATAAGTATAAAACATCGGTGAGATCCCATCACTGGGTGTGACGCTGCGCGGGAGCTGAGCGCGTGTCCGTCATAGATTTATGATATTATAGCGTGCGACCGGATTGCTGGCGTTAGGGTTCTTCAGGCCAATAGATTATCCTTCCAAGTCTCAAGCTGACAACACAACAAAACGATTTATTTTACGTTTTTCTTATAAAGAACGTTATGACAAATACGTTAGGAGCGTTTTTTGCGGTAAAAATAAACGTTCACTAGAACCACTGAAAACCCAAATAAATATATGACATAAATTTGATGAATATGTATAATGAAATGATACAGAATGGTCATAAAGATATTGTAAACTAGCTTTAGGTTATTTGGTTTGAAAAAAAAAAACCTTCTATAACATCTACTTGTACCATGAATGCAATAAAGTACTTTGACTTTGACTTTGACTTTGAAAGGTCAAAGTACAATTCAACCACGTCATCGTGACGTTAAAGTTTACATTCTTACGGTCAAGATTTACGCTAAGACGATAACACGGAACCTTGCGACAACGTACGTGACGTTGGCTGTACATTTGGTAAAAACACGTTAGTCGCAGGTAAAGTTAGATTTATGTATTGTGCATTTGAAACTTGTATATACCGAATCGAATTCTTTCAATTTGACGCAGAATAGTTCAGTTTCCTTGTAAATTTTTCTCAGTTTTGGGTTGGGCCGGTTTTCCAATTTTCTAATGGTCTTAAAGTGGTCGGCACGCGTCATACGTCAAATTAAGTACTTGATATCACGACACCTAGACGCGATGGGCCATTATCTATTACAGCGATTTCCCAAAGAAATTCATCATCATCATACATTTAAGAGTTAAGACAAGCCACTCTTGTCGGTGGACCAATTTCCATGCATCTCGTTCTTGCACCTTTTCCGTGACAGCCCGGTACGACACGACGTTCACCTTCTTTATTTGGTCCATGTAAGCTCTCCTTGGTCTTTTTCTCTTTCTCCTCCCTTCAATCTTTCCTCCTATTACGGTCTATTATTATATTTATCGTGTCGCAGCAGGTGTCCAATTAATTTTCCTCTTCGGTTCTCTATTGTTTTTAAAATACACCTGTCCTCGTTCACTATATCAAGCACCTCCTCGTTTGACCGCTTTTCAGTCCAGCTGATCTTCTCCATTCGTCGCCAGCACCACATTTCGGAGGCCTTCAGTCTATCTCTATCCCTTTGCGTCAATGTCCACGTTTTGCTTCCATATAATGCTATACTCCAGATGTACACTTTTATGATCTTTTTCCTTAAATGACGTGCTATTCTGGATTTGAATACTTAGACATTTCTTTGAATTGAAGGCTCTCTTAGCCATTGCTATTCTGGTGGTATTGCGTACATCTGGAAAGAACCAAAAACAATCTTACTAACTCTGAACACATATATTTATTAAATAAAACAATTTAATTTTTGGTTTCATATCAGATTTTTATATCTATACTCATTGGATTATTTAATTATAGTCTTGACAATCTTACCATTAATCGCGTTTTAACACTTTACGTTAATTATACATTTTAGTTTCAGTTAGACCAAAATAACCCGTAATTAAAGAACGAAACATAGCATTTGGCTCGGGGATATTTTAAGAGATAATTATCTATCAAATCACTGTAAAACCTTTAGCTTAGATAAATTGAATGCCTCCTCCTAGCTTTAAATAATAATAGGTTTCACTAAAAGGTGTCCGCCGCTTCACCCGTACGAAAGAAAAAGACACAATCTTCTCCTCTACTATTTTAAGTCGGGTAAAAAAGGTTTTACCATGTGTAAATAACGTTGGTGACGTTAGTTTGAGTAAACTTTGAGTTTTTTTTTATGAAAGTTGATTGGTCTGAGTGTTAGGACTGTGCGAGGCTATCTCAGAGTGCAGTTAGTTCGAGATACATATTTGGCATGTAAGCAATGTCTCAGGTTATCGCCCTTAACTGTAATTTTCCGATCAAGTGAACTTTGCGCCTGATATATGACGTCATAATTATATTAATGTATTTTTCCCGCTAACTCGAAGACGACAGGACCAAATTTTGGAAAATACTTTGTGTTTCAAATAGTATATTAGTAACTTGAACAGTTGTTCTCGGAAAACTTAATTTCGTTTCGTTGACGTTGGTAATTTTTGTTAAAAAGTGACTATATCGGTAGTTAAGGTTCGCTCTTCGCCGATTGACACTTGGCGTGACTTTGACGAGTTTCCACGGAATTGCGCATGATTTCTAAAAACTTGATCATAGACAATCGTAGTCTAGAACTCTAGACTGACTGATAATTGTAGGCTATTTTCCTGTACTTGTATTACCTATTCGTATAAGGCTAGATTATAGACGACGAGGCGGTTGGCGTAGTGGTAAAGCTGCTTACTGAGCCAACGGTCCTGGGTTCGAATCCCGGCAAGGGCAAATATTTGTGCGATGAACTCGAATATTTGTGCTTGGGTCATAGATGTTATTTGTATTTAAGTTAGTTATACATGTAACTATGTTTATCGTCATCTAGCGTCCATAACACAAGCTTACTCTAGCATGTGGGAATGGATTTATTTGTCGTTAGGTTGACTGTAATTTATTATTTATTTATTTTTATTTTAATAGGTGGACAGCGTTTATTGAAAACAAGAATGTAATATGTTGTAATATGTGTGCAATAAACAGTTTGAGTTTGAGTTTGAGAATTGGTCCACAACTTCGTCCTTGTAACACTTTTTTATATACTGTAGTTGATTAAAACATATCGCCTTTTTTTCTAGACATGACTTGAACTGTATCAGGGCTGTCCTGAACTGTGTCTGGGAGCCCTCACTACCAGTGAGTCGGACTTTGTGTGGGAGTAGGTATAGCCCGCTAATGGGATTATCTCCGCGCCTGAAACGGGTCAGGCTAACTTAGGGTCCGAGGAGGATATCGCCGTTGATGGCTAGAGTCCTATAGCAGCGTGGCATTTCTTGTCACATTGATCGCACATAAAGCGCAAGTCCGCAGGAGGTGGTGTACGACGAAGAGTTTTCTGCTGAAGGTTCTCCAGCCAGGCATCGTCATTTAAAGTCATGTCACCATTCAGGTCTCATCTCGGCGCGATTTTCACAACCGTCTGTCCGAATGCCAAAACTATTCATGTCGGCTTGCAGTCCTTGAACCTTAGGATAAAGCCAGACGAGCGAAATTTCGGTCGCACCATACTCAGTGTGACGTGATCACGTGACATGATGTATGGCGCGACCGAAATTACGTGACTCAAATTACGCTTATCTGGTTTCACCCTTACAGTTAGACGCCCAACAGGACTTTTTGCGTCTGCTATCTGACCTAGCATTATTTGGCGTAGTAGTCTCTCCGGGTCCACGGTGTCCGAGCCAGCGTAGTCTTCTCTGCTTAGGGTGAAGCCACGCGAACGTAATTTGAGTCGCGTAATTTCGGTCGCGCCATACTTGTCGTCTGGTCGTGACATGATGTATGGCGCGACCGCAATTATGCGACTAAAATTACTCTTAATAATGACCGAACGGAAAATTATCTAAACCCTTCCAAGCCAAACTATTACGTCAAACAATATCTTTATAAGCTAATGGCGGTAATTGCTTAAGTGGGCCGTGATTGAATTTTAATGTTTATCGAGTTTTGTATCATAGTTATGTTTATTATAGTTAATCGCTAGTTGAGGTTTTAATCTCCGGTGACGCTTAATGAAGTTATGTCATCTTAAAGTAGGTAATTAAAATGTCTAGTTATAACTGAGGTGAAATCAGTAACTACCTAAGAAATTTTAAACAGCCTCCATTATACCTTTGAGGGAACACTAGAATAAAATATAGTGCTGAAAAGAAGATAAGGGCCATTTGAATAGTAAAATCTTAAAAAAATCTTGGAATTTTATAAATTCGGAATATTGATGGTTTTGGATAAATGACACTTGGGGACTTTTGAGTGATCTAAAAAAAATTACATTTATTTTAGTTCGAAACACTAAGTACTTATTATGTTTCTCGAAATTATTTTATATTATGGGTAAATTAACACCACATTTTTTTAAAAGCTTTATTTTCTCTTTGCGAGTTGATCGATATCTGATATAGGTAAGTTTAGCAAATTTTGAAAAATGTTTTGGTGTATTTCGAAAGTCTGGTGTCATTATAAACTTACTATAACTTATTTTTATTGTATTTTCAGACTGCTATTATTTAGTCGACCTTCTGAACGCCTACTGAAAGGCGTTATGAAAACCTCATCAGTTGTGAAACGCAGACCGTTCAAAGAATAATTAATAAAAATAGAGTTAACTCGATACAACTACATAATTAAAATGATTAGCGTTAGCCTATCATGCTATCATTAAGCTAAGTATTTAAAATATTATCGCCAGTATCTTATACAAGAATTACAATTGCACTCCTAATATGGATACCGTATTTACATATTTATGCAAAATAGACCGTAGCAACAGTTAACAAACGCCGACTGTTAATTGCCTCACTCGCATTAACTGTAAACAATGGTACAAAAACGTCGATTCTAGTAAATTGCGGTTAATTACAAAGAAACTTAGTTCATACAAAAAATAAAACATGTTGCATAATAAATGACACAGATGGCGCTGAAATCAATCGGACGTGCCATGCTAAGTTACGTCTGTCTAGCGGAGAAATGTGGAACTAATGTCACAGGAGCAAAGTTCAGAGTTAGCCATAGACGGTAGCGCCGCCAGCGAGTGAACTAGGAATGTGGCGAGATTACTTACCAAACTGCTATGAGATGGCGCTAGCAGTACTCAGTCTGTAACAAGGAAATATAACTTTTTTTACGATTACGGCAAAGACAAAGCGTTATTTAATTTAAATTTAGATTTTTTGTAAGATTTAAAAATGTGAATGCATTACGTCGTGGCATTCATTTCGTATGGTCTTAGTAAAATTATCGCGTTATATTTTTTTATCCCGTGACCGAGGAAGGGGCCAGCCATCAAAATAACCCCTGCTTGCCCCTGTTGTGTCAACTTGTCAAATTAAATTTGGCTTAAAACAAGATAGATGACAAAATAACGGCATAGTTCAAACATAGACAAAATAACGGACAAATTTTAACCACGTTAATCGAATAAGAAATTGAAGACAGCTTAGAGACATTGTGTATTTCATCTATCTCATTGGAATATCAGTAAACTATTATGAAATTTCAGAAAGCATTATTTGGTTACAGAAGTGATGATGGAAATCATTAAGCCACTGGAAATAAAGATTTTTCTACGCTTTTAGGGTTCCGTTACCTCTGACTGAAAAAAACGGAAACCTTATAGGATCACTCAGTTGTCTGTCTGTCTGTCTGTCACCATCGAGTTGCTCTGCATATCATGGATCGATCAAGTTAAAATTTGGTAAGTATACATGTATAAAAAATAATCGAATATGCAAATGTATACAGTTATTTTCACATGAAATAAATGAATCTAAATCTAAATCTAAATCTATGGGGAAAAATCGAATGTATATAATTATAAAACACAAAAAATTAAAAAGCTAACCGTGTTTTATATGAATCAAAGAATGGAATTAGGAGGTTTAATATATATTATATTCTTACCAATCTAAAATAAATATTTAAATAAATTGCACTAACATACAAACTTAAATTGCGTATTTTCATAAGGAAGCATAATTCGTTTTTTTGCTATTTAACTTAATAGTCAAAGGTTGTAATCATGCGTGATCAAAAGTGACTACAATACTGATATTAATAATACAACTAGGTACCAAGTGCAAAAAAACCGTTTTTTTTTTTTAAATAATGCACTGTTTTTTTACCGTCGAAATGAAAACTATTATATATATTCATGAACTCACGTTATTAACTCCTCATTTACTTAGAAAATACCAAAACACACCTATTAATAGAACACACTTTTTCACCTTAATTAAGCTATTCACTATCATTAATACCCCATGATTAGAAAAAAACCGGAAAAGCCAACTGGACATAATTCCAATAAACTACTTCCGTTAAAAAAACTTATAAGAACCAGCTGTCACAAGGGGTGTGACCCCCGGGGGGCGGGACCAGCAGTGGGGCGCGTGGGGTCATTCGTTGCCTTCAATTATGGGGGTACCAATGATTATGGGGTAGCGTAGTTTTTTTAAGTGGTTCAGTCATTTTTTTTGTAATTTCGTGGCGTTTGTTGTGAGTGCTGGTTTTTGTGTTTTTTTTTTCATATTTTGTAAAATGGCTATTTTTTTTTGTTAATTAAAATGATTTTTTTATTCAGATTTCTCGTGAAAGTGAAACATGGTATATAGAAACTAGACTTAAGACAACTATGGGTCCAAATACCTATTACGTAACGTAACGGAGCTGATTATTAATTTGAAGTGGTTATTAATTGGTTCAGTTTTATAACGATTATAAATTAATTTACATTGATTGCATCGGTTATTAACGCAACGACTTTAATGTCTCCATTATGAAACGTAATAATTAATATGTGTACCATAATAGCTCTAGTGATTTTAAATAACTATTATGCCATATCTACCTATATGTTTACATTTACGTTATTATAATGGCCTACAATTGTAGGTACCGAAAACAATTTTCTATGAGGACAGGTCATCATCATCATCATAATTACCCTAGTTCTTGTTGGTGGAGTTATTTCCAGCTTTTTAAAACTTCTTTTTAACATTTTTTTTATCTGAGGACAGGTTATTGCGGAAAAAATCGTACCAGCGCGATAAACGTTTTCTTTTATGGTATTTCATTACTGTGTCAGCTCTTGGAACCTCGTTGCCGCCTCATCACCCCAAAACCTTGACCGAGCGAGCGCAGTGACCCCGTTTCAGTTTGGTCTAACGATATTTCGAATGTTCGAATACCGGATTAGTCCAGTTGTCCAGATTTCCGGCTGTTCTCGGCTATAGATTTTGTGAGCAGATTTTTTTGTGTCGATTCAGTTTTTCGAATTTTTCCTATTTAAAATAGTTAACGTTTTATTTTTCTTTCTTCACGTTATAAATTTGTAGACTATCGATTTCCATCAATTTACGATCGAAAGGAAATATTTTGTCACAACACAGCTTTTATAAATAAAAGCACGTAGTACTTAACTGTTTATTTGTAATGTTTTATCATCGTTAAATTGTTCAACCCTATGTTAAGACAAAAATGACTTAAACTTAATTGTATCAAATAGAAAGTAGGAAATGTTTATAGATACTTAAAAATCATTACTTATGTCATTGCTTTTTATTAACTTCTATAGATCATGCATATTTACGTTATATGGGTGCTGTCATGTGTCAAATATTAGGAAAATGAAAGGACAGTGAAGGAAGTTACTAAATAAACAACAGCTCATACAACGCTCCATCCAAGATGGCGGGTACTAATCACGGTCCCGCCCGTTTGGTGTCTCGCCCACGATCGAATCACGCGCAACAATTGTACTGAATAATCATATTGAGATATGTAAACCGTTATGACCGGTAAACAAACAAATGTTTTACATAATTAATTCTAGGGGCAATCTTATACAATTTTTTATGACGAGCCTTAGCAATTTTCCTCTTTTATATATTGTTTTTTTTATACCTACCTACCGTAGTCGGGAAAAAAGGTTGAAAAGTGTATTTTAATATTACTATATATCTCCGATAATTTCCCAATTAGTTTTAGTCACACAATTCAGCTCAAATAACAATAAAGGGCAACTTTCCAATATAATGCCTAGGCATAGGAATTCTGATAGCGCGGTAGGACTTTAGAAAGCTATGGAGGCGATATTACCATTAATATACAGTGTTTATTCATAAGTGTATTTGATTCGTAATTTTAATTTTATAGTCAAGGACAAAATCATAAGAATATACAAATATATACGGAAGTAGTTAATTGTATTTTAATGTTAATATCGGCCCCAAGCTCTGTAAATTCTGCTAAGAGAGTGTGCTAAGAAGTCCGATGCCTATGCCACAACGAAGCCGAGACATTGTAAAATCGGAAAACTATAGGTCTTTTTTTGTTCTTGTACCCTAGTCTAAGATCCCGATATAGAACGACCTTCACCGAGATGTTTATTTGATGAAATGTATTTTATATTTAATTTAATATGTCAATAAATATATTGCATATGGTTTGCCTAACAAATTTTAGTCCAGGGTATGTTTAATTTATATTTTTTTTTTTTTACTTTTCACCGGTTTGATTAATATTAGATAAATTATGATACCAATCGAAAGTATAAAGTCCATAGAATATGCAAACGTTAGGTTGCCTATTCTTTTCCCGTCACAACTATCGGGTAGCCAGGTATAAACAGGTAAATCTATACCTACTTGCATTTTGCAACGGTCTGATTATTGAATTTAAATTAAATAAAATTAAGATTATTTTATTATGAATTTATCTAATAATCAAACCGGAGAAATGTTATTTTTTTTTTTTAATTTTTAACAAAACGTACTCTGGACTAAAATTTGCTAGACAACCCATATGCAATATATTTATTGACATATTAAATTACATATAAAATACATTTCATCAAATAAGCATCTCGGTGAAGGTCGTTCTATATCGGGATCCTCTACTACCCCTATAGTATAGGGCCTATACAATTGTTTGTGCATGATTGTTTGTTTCTTAATAAAAGAAAAAAAATTAAAGTTATGAAAACCTCTGTCGAGTTTTCAGTGCCCTTTAATTACATATATGTCGCGGAGACATCTCGGGAGTGAAGTATACGACGCAAACTAAACTTGACTGAACTGGACTGGACTTGGGTAGGATCTCAGATATAGCAGATTAAATGTACTCACAGCTCGCATCACAAAAATTTCATGACAGTTGGAGGTGATATAGAAGGAAACGAGGGCTTGCCGTTCCTGCACACATACTACAAAAGACAGGTAAATCTCTGGTCATTATGGGAGCGCGTATTTATAACAAACTGCCTGAAGAGATTAGGGCTTCACCAAATGAGCGCGCGTTCAACCAAAACTCAAAATGTTATGCACTAAGAAGGCTTATTACTCTATAAATTAGTTCTTGGATGATTAAATAATAACATTTTTATTGAAATTTTATAATTATTATTTTCTAATTTTTAATTTTAAAATCTTACCATTATTTTGACATCTTATTCAATATTATTAACTACTTAATCTAAATTTTTAATATATATTAAATTATTTGTACCACTTGACTTATTGGTTCCGTACCTAGGTACATTTATGTATACCAAATGTAAAATAAATAAGTAATAAGTAAGTAATGTAATAATACTAATGGCTATGGTTGTGCTATAGCTTATATTTACGATGTATGATTATTACAAATAAAAAATCTATTTATCTATCTACCTGAAAAATCGCCTATTTGGCGCCCTGATTGCTTTTATTTCTATCTACAACATGTCGTGCTATCCGAAGCCTCAGGCAACCCATTGACAACCCTAAAGACATTCGCAAACATTTCGATAAGCCAATAAATCACTCGAGAAATCAAAAAGCGTATTGATCAGCTTCGATTGTGTTGTATCGATTGTTCGACGCATTTGCATCGCAATGCAGCGATTTGCATATTGGGTTACGATTTTGTATTTTGCATGACAAAATGTGCTATTCAATTTGCTTGCTGATTTTTACCTGGATATACAGGATGTTGGGAAAAGGTGGCTATTTGTTCAATCGTTGTTACCGGGTAAAAAAAATGATTGTCTACTTTTTATCATAAATTAATTGAAAAATAAGACAACGGGCAAAATGTTACCAAAAAGGAATACATACAGATCAGGGCAAATTTATTCTCTAAAGGTACTTTGGAAAAAAGTTTTTGTTTAATTAAAGCAAGTTAACGTTATCTAAAACATTATAATTGTGGTAATATTGATTTGACAACAAAATAAACAACCAAAATACCACTCTTAGCAAGTTCTCATACACACAGTCAATGACCCGTCAGCTACACGTTTTATGGTGTAGTGTCCATTATAGCGTATTAATATAGGATTCAATAAATATACCTATACTACTTAGAATACCTATAAAAGCTCGCCGAAAATCCAAAATCACGCTGTATCCAAATCCTCCATACACTTTAGGGTTGTAACAAAAAGTTAACGATATGCAAATCATTATTGTACAGCCCTGAACAATGCCTAACATGACGGGTACTTTATAAAAAACTGTAAAAATATTTTACACCTAAACGGGACGGCGTAAGTATCAAAATAGCACGTGTTTCGTGTTTAGTCACCTAGGGTTAGAACTAGTATTTTTTTATGGCTTGCATCTGCCAGTTTTTAATAAGGAAATTTGTACAGATAATGTGGCAAACATTTGAAGGGTCCACGGAAAGAATATAATTCTAGTCAAGTAGTAACTTTTTTTAAAAACCAGAATGTATTCCCAATATATAGAGCACTCAATATACTGAAAGTTACCACTCAGTTACAGATACAAATATTTATGTAACTTGTCTATTATATTAATTAAAAAAATATATTCATACGAAAGTTAAATGGATAAGTATTAATAACATCGTTCCAAACTTTCAAACCGCGATAGGTTCAAAAAGTTGCTAAGGTGACCAGACATGTTCCTTTCGTGTACCCATCAAATGTTTTTCACACATCTTTATGTATATATGTATCTATTTGTACATGGAAGTATGTACAGTCGAGTTCCTAAACAACAACAAACATATATAATCAGAAATATCTGAACTCGCCCCTACGCCGTTAACAATAGAGTCGTGTTCACATATATTTGCTCAGATGTTTAAGAACTAGCTGTACCTTATCACTATGATGCTTTAGTTCATTTGCAGTTCATATATAATCTCTCGAGAGATCTCCGAAGTGGCAATATACTTGGGTAAATCTTCGCTAACTCGGTCGCGTTAAGTTTGCTGCTCATTTATATGCGACACGATAGATATCAGACGCAAGCTTAACTTGACCTTGACGACACTTTATAATTTATATCGCGTTTTAATGTGAGTTAAAGGCGATATACCTGACATACTCCTGGGATAGCGTTTTTAGCGATATCTCAAAGTACACTCGTATTAGCTCCCTTTTAAAATTTCGCTTTTTTTATTGTACTCATATAATGACCAATGACCAAAAAAAACAAGAGATGGTTTACCCTTGATTTAGAGGCAAATGTTTCATAATATAATTTCATTGAAAGCATTTTTTATTCGAAACCAAATCGAAATAAAACAACACGACAGCATTTATGAACACATCATTCCAAAAAAATATTAGTTAATAGAAAGCATTTTTTTTAAATCATAGTATATTTTGGAATAAATGGAGTAAGTATTTATTTTCTAAACAGACATATACAAGTTTTATTACTATTAAAATGAATTAATATTGGAATGTTATAACACAAACCTAACTTATTGACATTTTCAAGATTTCTTAAAAATGTATGACTACCGGGGAAACAATTGTCTATGAAATGAAAATTTTGATGAAATTAAGCATTCGGTAAAGTGTTTGTCTATAAAAAAAGAGGACCAATCTGTTACTCGTCTAGTACCTATCACACTAATATTATAAAGGCGAAAGTTTGTGAGTGTGTTTGTGTGTATGTTTGTTACTTTTTCACGCTCAAACGGCTGGACCAATTTTGATAAATTTTGGTACGAAGGCAGCTGACACCCTGGATTAACACATAGGCTAGATTTTCCGTGGGATGACCGGGTAACACCGCGCGACGCAGCTAAAAACTTCTTCACAGACTTGTTTAGACCTAAAAAAAGCTTAGGCATTATTTATTAGGCTAGGTACGCTAAATCAATCTTGAGTGCCTTAGCGTCTGGATACAGATAACTTATGATCGATGGTGACACGGTGACAATAATGTTTCACAATGAATTATTTTGCAGGACAATATTAAGACCGCGGGTTTTCTTGAGGAATATGTTAATTACCTGGGTAAAAAAATAGCTTTTCGCATTTTTTTTATTTTTTTGAAATGTTAAGCAAAATAGGTACAATACAATACAACTTATAGAAAATATGAGAGATATGCGGTCCTATCGCTAAATAGCGATCTCTTCCAGACAACCAGCCAGATACTTTCGTTTATTATATCTTTAGATTCTGTGATCATAATAGATTTTAATAAAATAATTTAAACGCATTTTTTATAAACATTTAAAATATATTGTGTGTCTATCGTTTGAATAGGTAAAGCATGACAAACTTTGGGACCACAAATAGATTAAGCGTTTAATTTTTTTTTTCACATCAGTTACGTAATATTTTTACCTTATTATGTTTAATAACTTTGTGATACCTTTAGCGTTATTGCATACGATAGCATATACGCGCCTTTCTATAAAAAATATACCAATAGAATTTACACTCCAAAGCATACATACTCAAGAAATGAAAAAAAAGTGAATAAAAAGGTCCTCATAAGCACGCTACTGTACTAGCTTCCCGTTTCTGAAGTGGTTCAGAAATATACTGCCGTGCTACGGTAAAAAGCCGTATCTTACTGTGAAATCCATACAAAGATACGACCTTTTAACGCAGGACGGCAGTATAATGAGCCTTGACCAGTTCTTATAGAACTTGTAACTTATGATGGTCCCCAAAAGTATAACAATCCTTAAAAGTTGTCTCAAGTAGGAAATGGCCGTAATGATATTTAACGCAAAAAGATTTTTAAAGGACGTAACTACTTGAGGAGTTTTGGTAATTTATGTTATAATACATATTTAACATTATTTAATCACATTTACAAATAATCAAAATAATAACACAGTAAATAAAATAAGAAAAAAGATTAGTCACAAAAAAACACACCTACGAAAATATTTCACGTAATTTCATTTTTATTTTCCTTAACAATTTACATCGTGTTGGAAATAATACTTAAGTAACTAACACACAAAAATCAAAATAAAAATGTCAATAATTTCACAGAATTAATTATAAGAAATTTAACAATAGAAATTGAACATACAATAGGCTTCACTAATTACATAGCTAATACAGTTTAATTTAAACAAAACTTTACAAACAACAAATAAATAGATTAATTGTGGAGCTGCTCAAGTTCAAGCCATTTTCGAATCACTATCATTAATAAATTCACCTACATCATAATACGCCTTTTTTTAACAAATAGTCTCTAAGCCGGCGCTTGAAAATATTTACATTATTTATCAGTTATCACCTTCAGTTCATTAGACAAACTATTAATACAATGTGACCGCCTGATGTCGAACACTATGTTTCACCACTCTTAGTTTCGGTAAGAATAAATAAATAATCGAAAAGTAATGCAATTTTGTAACATTATTTGAGGTGGAAGAATTATACAGAAATTCCGAACATAAAATTTGTGGTAGGTAAGCAAAATTTTTAAACATGGTACATAATTAAATTAAACCGAATACCCGTCAACTCTAACAGAAGTTCGCTCAATCATCAATCGTTTCGATTGAATCGACCCTTTCGACTAACGAATGCAATACAAACCAGAAATAACCGACACAAACTCGCTTCTTCCTAAGCGTTCTCATTTCAAAATCTCTTTGCTCCCTCGGGCACAAAGTTCTATTTTCTATAGACCGTAATAGGGTTGTGCCGTTTGCAAAATTAAATGCGAAACCCGTATGCAAATATAAATCATGCTATCACAAAGGCATCTCAGGTGTGTCAGGGGCACAAAAAAACTTCACATCATTGTCCTCGTAAGAATACTCTATTTAATATGCGTGTGAATTTCTGAGATGTAGTTATGGGTTTTCTAATGTGGCATTTTGTGTATTTGTCGTGTAGGTACGTTAGAAATTAGTTTAAGTTAGAAATTAATTCATATTTTCTTAGGTTTTCGCGACAATGATCCGTTTACGTATCGTTTTATTTAAATAATTTGCCTTTGCATTTTCGGTAACATACCACGGGGGAGCATTTTTTTTAATTTGTTTTAGTTTATTTTAATTTTAGAGTTGTTAGTAGTTTAAGTTGTTTGTTTACTGTTTCTTTGTTTTTCTTTTTTTGTGTTGATTTTCAGCTGATTGCGTAAAATTTTGGCTTCTGATTTATTCTTTGTATTTATATATGTATTAATAGATAGATAAATAAAATATGAGTCGTGGATATTATGTATTACGAGCGATGGTGTTTTTTTGGTTATTGCTGGGACTGAAATAAAAATAATTAAGTTATACGTATCGAAGGTGAAGGCTCGCTTTGGGTCGCTGAGCCATTAAGTAGCAGTAGTAGTGTAAGTTAAACTATAACTGGCAGAATAAACGATTATTCACGAAGTTACTTTTTTATGTCAAAAAAAACCTGGAATAATTGCATGCGCTCAATTTTTTTTGTCATCATAAACCACGTTCATGTGTAGGGTTCCGTAAGGAGGGTTCCCAATATTTTTGACAGCGGACTGACGAATGGAATGGAATGGAATGGTAAATATGTACTAGAGTAGACACTTAAATTTGCATAGAGTAAAAAACGCTGATCAGTAAAAAATTGCCACTGGTCACAGTAAGGAAAAGAATAATGATGGTACAGAATACAAACTCGCACTTGGCCAGTTGTTTAATCTAGTTACCTAATAAATGTGAGCTCAAATTAAAGCCTACAATATTTTACCACTTTCCTTTGTATTACGACATTAATGGGTTGCTAGGTAGTGAAATGTCGTATTAACTAATAAAAAATAATTGGAAAAAGAGGATTTAAGTGCTGTGGTTATTTCTTATATAAAGGCATAGCTTGGGTGGGTTATTTTATTATAAATCTTGCAGTCTAATTTCAAGTCTTGCCGTAGTTTTATGCATTCATAAAATCTTTAATTGCATAGATTCAAATACGACTTATAGTTACGCAAGTAGATACTGGTATGCATTGACATACTATTCTATTTACATTTGTATTTTATGAGGTATTATTATATGTTAGAATCCTCTAACGTAATATTCATAATCATGAACTTGTATTTTGAGTTAAAAATATAGCTAGGCTTGAGCTTTTGCTATTGTTTATAGTTTTCGGTAGAATAAGCTTATATTTATAACTATACGCGAGTGTCCGATATTTTTTTTACTTGAAAACGACGATTAAATGAGATGAATTGCAAAAGACTACAATAGTAGCGATACACGGAGATTATCATGGCCGTTGGGTAGCAAAGTTCTAGCGTTGCGGCCTCGTATAGGAATGCGCAGCGTAGAAGGGCTCGCGACTAGGTGGACGGATGACCTCGTGAGGGTCGCGGGGAGTAGATGAATATGGTCTGCACAGGATCACACTTTGTGACGATCTTTTTTTTTTATAACGGCACAACATAGTGGCTCCACTTCGCCTGATGGTAAGCAAAAAGGGGAGCCCAAGTTGCAATGGCAACTGACGAGAAACCAACGGTGCCAAGTCAGTTGACACTGCCATGCTGGCCCGAGGTTATAAGAAGGAGGACACATGAGCCGGCAAGGAGTTCCATATTTTAATAGTTCGGCAGATGAAGGAATTGCCAAACTTCTTGGTGCGTGTGGGAATATTCTCCACGGTGAGGCGATGACATCGCAAACTGGCACGTGTGGTTCTATGGAGGATGCATGTTCAGTCATGAACGTCTGTGGCTGATAGACAGATAGATGTCGATACAAATGGAAAATCGACAAAATAATGTGTGTTTGTTTGTTTTGAGGGTGTCAATCGATTCTCTTTTTTATTGGAATCAAATGTATATATGGGATTAACAGTAACTACACTTAGATTGCTCTAAAAGTCAAAACTGAGCTACAAAAAAAAACATAGGTACCATAAAAAATGACCACCTACACGTGACGTGACGTTATTTTGTGGGTTGGGTACCAATATTTGTATGGATGTCTCCATTGTTCACCGTGAAAATGCGTTATGGTTGTCATACAAGTATTGTTTTGTTAAATTATGAGGATTCTAAAAACAATTATAAAATTTATTTTGGATTAAAAACAAAAATCATCAAATGCGTACCTTGCAAGTCACATATATTTTAAAAAAATATGTTTTTTTCTCATTTTTTTCTTTGTTTCATGACTCAATATGAGCTAATTTTATTCATAAAACTTCAGTATGTTGTATAATTCAACATCAGTTTACACCCCTATTAATCTTACTCTTCGAACCCCCTATCTTAACATACCGTCCTAGATACCCCCAATAAATCATCCCTATTGTAAAACTACCCCGATTCGCTTTCTACGCAGGTGTGGTTACTTCCTGCAGCAGCGAAAGGGTTAACAGACAAAAACTGTCTTTAGAAATCACAGGTGGGTAAGGGTTAACTGACAATCGTAGTTAAAAAACGTAGTCAAGCTTGAGACGGATTTAACAAGCCGATTCCGGTATCTCATACTGGTATAGGACACGTGGACTTTTTCAAAAAAAATCACATTCAAATTCAAATTTATTTGCGAAAATACAGTCAGTATGGTGTTGGGTTAAAATTTTGTTTCTACTTATGTATTTTTACTTGCATTTTACTTGCAAAACAACTTATTTATTTTGCTAGATGATCAGCTAGAGTATACCCACTTATAAAGAGAATTTTAAATAAATATTATAGTATAGAACTTACGATTTAACCCGTCTAAAAATATTAATTTGGCAAAAATAAGATCTATACATAGCAAATGTAATTGCCAAATTGTTATTATATTACGTCAAAAACGTTTACTTATGTCGATACTATATTAGAATTTTGTTGCTAGAAATTAGTTATAAAGCATATTTTTAAACAAAGAACACGTAACCAGAAATATTTTTCCCATTTTTTTTTTCATTTGGCGAGAATTACATTTTTGTGACCGACGAACCCTAAAAATCACAGGTGACGTGGTCCCTTTTTTGACTAGAGAAAGTGAAGCGCTTTTTGCAACGGCAGTAGAGGGTTAACTATGGCGCCGGCGCAACTATGCCTTTTACTTGTTCTTTTTATCATGAACTTAACTTTTTGGACAAACACAGCTGTTGGGATTGTAAGGTGAGATTTAATTTTTAATTTAGGTTATAATTGTTTTACAGCGCATAGATAAATAATTAATAATAATAATTTCAAGTATTTACAATTATTAGTTAATTTTATAATAGTATAGAATAACCCCTCCCGTTGCAAGCTTACGTAAGTCTTGAATGACCCTTTACAATGTCAGTGACATTATTTTTTTGTTCTACGAACCTAGTTAGTTCACAAGTTGATCGATTACTACTCAAATTGTATTCATTACATGCCCCCAGTATGTCCCATTCACAATTACGGCACTAAACAGTTTATAATTACTCACGCGCACCTTTATAATTCAAGTTATTTAAAAAGACTTTATTAAGCTAAGAAATGCTTGTCAGTTACGTCATTCTTCCTTAGGCGTCGGACCTAAAGTGCATTGACACAAACGTCTGAATGAACTAATTTTTAGGGTTCCGTACCCAAAGGGAAAAAACGGGACCTTATTACTAAGACTCCACTGTCCGTGTGTCTGTCTGTCTGTCCGTCTGTCACCAGACTGTATCTCATGAACCGTGATAGTTAGTTGAAATTTTCACAGATGATGTATTTCTCTCGCCGCTTTAACAAATACTAAAAAAACAGAATAAAATAAATATTTAATGGGGCTCCCATACAACAAACGTGATCGATTTAGTTAACTTTGCACCTCATTTGTATCCGGCGCCATACATACCAGGTGCACACTTATCTTAACCCAACCATCCAAGATGGGATAAGTATTCATATGGAACTCTCGGTGCGCGAGTCAGACTCGTACTTGGCCGGGTTTTTTTTATATTTTTTTTAAAATCATGATCATGTCTATGGAATCAATTTTTTTTTAATCATGATCATGTCTATGGAATCAAAGTCCCACTGTCAAATACATAAAAAAAAATACATTTACAAAATCACTCAATGAATAAATGTTTGATGAATTGTGTTGCCATAGCAAGGAAAGAAATAAGCAACATAACAATGAAAAAAATCTATATCCTTATCAAAGCTCTACTCACAAACAAAAAGTGAAATGCGACCTCTAGGTGAGAACATCCAAACATACGGATATACGAAAAAAAATTGGGCCAAGTTGAAATGTATCGCTTCGATCGCTCAGACGAAAAAAAACTTAAACTAAGCAACATGTTTGATGAGTAGCTTTATTGCTGGTTTAATCAATGTTATATTAATCCAAAACAGTACATAATACCAGAAGCAGCCATAATTATTCTAGAAAACACATGGAAACAAGCTTAACTTAGACTAAAATAATAGTAACTTAAGCCCTTTTTATGAATTTTGCTACACGTCCATAGATTGATGACTTTAGCAATAATAACAGTGTCGCTACCAAGTAAGGATCGTAATAACACTTTGAATATTAAAATGGCTTAAAGCGCAATAAGTCAAGCTGAAATATTACACAGGCCGCGTTGTGTCAATTTTATGCATACTTATTTTTAATTGAAAGTCGTCTGTTATGTTAAAACACTTTAATAGCGTCTGGTCAACGCTGTCCTGACATCTTTCGCCTGAACGATAGAAAGTTATTAGTTCTTAAGATGAAATGCCACTGTTCATTTTTCCATACAATCCTTAGAGCATGCACAAAGTCATTTAAATCCAAGCTCCTAAAATTAATAGATAAAAAAAAAGTCATTTGAATGGTCAAAGATACAATTAGGTCTTCATTCTCGTCTGTATCTTTCTTCAAAACTTCACGAATTTTTTGAAACTGAATGGGAAAGAAAAGTTTTATGTCGGACTGCGATATCTTTGTGCAAATTATTATAAAATTTGTGTACTAGGCGTCTATTTTTGGCCAAAATTCTACCGCAAACCACCTAGCCAATATTCTACCGCAAACGACATTGCCAAAATTCTACCGCATACGATCTAGCCAAAATTCTACCGCAAACGACCTAGCCAAAGTTCTACCGCAAACGACGCCTAGTAAAGCCTGACCAGGAATATATGAGGATCGTGAAGAGGGTGCTATTTATAAGATTTATATGGCAACAATTTCGCAACCAATCGCAACTCACTATAATGACATTACTTTAAATACCTGTCAGTTCCACTATGTTGACCTCGTAATATCATTTTATGGAATGCACTCCTTTTCTGACTGTTTTTCGTGTAGTAAACACGTGTACACTTTATTTATAATATTACTTTCACGACTGTGAATGGTTTTGGGCATTTTCTTTGGATAATCTAAAATATGTGTCTTTAAAAAAAAGCACCACGAACGACATTGACATTGTTGACAAACCATCATAAAATCATTGCCAGTGTAAATAAGAAATTAGTTCCAGTGAAGTTCCGCAACATGGCGCATCCTCATATATTTCTGGTCAGGCTTTACACAAAATCTATAATAATTTCCAAACGGCCCGACACAACATTTCCTTCTCATTCGATTTCCAAAATTCGTAAAGATTGGTTTACTTCTGGAGAAGGAAACAGACAAGAATGAAAGCTTGATTTATATAACCCGGTTATGTTAAGTTTGGTCCTCATTTGTATCAGAAACCGCAGTGACCAGATGCAACTTAACGTAGAATGAAATAAATCAATAATATTGCTTTGCTGATCCGCGACATAAAGCGTCACTTGTCGTTTTAATTAATATGGATTTCAGCAAAGTAACGCCTGATACGATTCATTATGTAAACTGATAGCATGGGAAACGGAGCAGTGATATGTCCTCTTAAGACATGTAATAGATCTATGATTAGTATGGTTATATGTTGTAGTTTATCATATGCATCATCATAACGCATTAAGTATGCATTCACTAATATACATACAGGAAGCCAAAGGCGCGATTTTGTATTCCGCAGTCATAATATATTTATAATTAAATGACGCCCGCAATTTCGAAAACGAAAACTCTATTTTTTGGTCGGGTAAAAGTGGAACACCAAAAAAATTACACATTCGTCCAACCGTTTTGGCGTGATAAGCTGATGATTGAACGTGTGAGAAACGAAAATCCACATTTTTGACGTATGAATCGATTTAAAAAAACCTTTTTTTTATTATTGAAAGTTAGTAATTCCCGAATGCTCCCATTTTCATCAAAATCGAGATATTACGTCGGGATCCATGAAGACTCAATATCGCCTTTTGGCGTCGCGCGGCAGATTAAGCTGGTTGTTGAATACAATAAAAAAAAAACTATTTATTTAATATTTTCTTCGGTTTCCGCGACTGTCACACATTTAAATAAAACAATTTAAACGGATTATATCGCGTATATTAATTATTTGAGTCAGCCTTTGACAACGGTATCTGTAAAGGTACCGAAACGTCAGGGAGGCTCAAATAATTAATATACGCCATATAATCCGTTTAAATTGTTTTATTTAAAAACTATTTATTTTTAAGGTAGGTACGCGTTGGAAAAAGGTTGGAAATTCTTAATTAGGTAAAAGTGGCACCTAATTTTATTTCCCATCGATAGAGTCGTTACGGCAGATGTGTTACAAATTTATCGACATTTGTCGCCCATAGACAAACACGACAAAACGTGACAATCGACAACAACACGCACGATAATCGATATTTTTGCAGCTGGCCGTTACGCCGTTCTGCGTCACGTACGAGTGGTATTTGTATAGATGCAGCGGTTAAAACGACGTAAGCGACAGACGCGATAAGGGAGCGCTCTCTGTTCTGATCAAAGAATATTAAATGTCAGCGCTACTTGATAAACAGAAGGCCCTTATTCTTGACAGATATATTTTCTTAGTCAATTTATTAGAACGTAGGTACGTAATTTGTTCTATTTATAAACTGTTTTAGGGTTCAGTACTGAATAAGAGGTTATACAAAAAAAGAAGAAAAAAAACGGATTTTATCGCGTATATTAATAATTAGAGCCTGACGTTTCGGCAACATTCCCGTTACCGCTGTCAAAGGTTGACTCAGAAAAACACAATTTTTCTCAGTCAAAGCATTTAATGTGATTTGTGCTAACTTTATATACTTATATATGAATAAAAATAATAATACTAAAGGTGCAATGACATGTGTAATGACAGTTACACACGTGCTAGAAGGGCATTAATTACAATTCGTCTGTGGAAAACCAAAACTCAATAAGTAACAAAATCTACTTAAAAGAAAGCTCGAATTTCAGTGTTACTTTACTTATTAGATACAAGGTTTTGAAAAGCAGTGACAAAAATTTTAGGATAAAATGTGACTGAATTATTTTACATAGAAAACTATCGTGAGTCTCAGACATATTAAAATACTTAAACGGGTTTAATATTTAATTATAACTTGTCTATTTTAATATGACTGGATTATACGCGATATAATCCGTTTAAATTGTTTTATAGAAATGGGTGACAGTTGCGGAAACCGAAGAAAATATTTAGTTATCTCTTTAAATCATGGCGAAAACCGCCAAAATAAAGTTACTATTTAAATGGACATACAACATATTTCCACGTTTTTTGCGTAAACCACGTAATGAGACTGTCCGGTATATATTGTCTTAAATCGCTCGTTAATTGGCTTGAAAATGGTTTCTTTCTCAATCAGATAATGAAATAATTCTGGGCCAAATTCGATTAGCATTGAGTTGAAACATTTGAATAATATATCCATTTTTACGTCGTCAGTATTATTCGTCGAATTGACCCTAAATTTTCTTGTAGTGATAATGTAATAATTTTCAACCGATTTAAAAAAGGGCTGTTTCGAATGTACCTGAGTAAGGATCAAAAAGTAGGACGTAATTTAGGCTTGATGATGATGATGATTTGGTGTAGGGACGCCCGGCCGGAAACAGGCGGGCTGTCGATCGCTTGGCTGCGTTCATTCAGCCCAATTCCCAATTGGAGCCAACGGTTACTGTCCCGGCGGCGCTCCCATACAGCCCTCTTCCTCGAATCTTCTTGTTCTCCTGCAGAAGGAAAGGACATCCTTAAGGTTAATGTCCCTCAGCTCTTCCTCTTCTAGTTTATCTTTTCTGAAGATGCTATAGCGTACTATCGCATACATGCCACACTCTGCTATAACATGCTTACTCGTCTCCTCCTGGCCACAGTGCGCGCAGAATGGATCACTTACTACTCCCATAATGTGTAGGTGCCTGTTAAGGCTGTTGTGTCCCGTGATTATGCCTGTTAATAATCTGAGAGTTTTCTTACCTAGTTCCAGTAGATACCTGGTCCTTTTTCTGTTGATTCCTCCTAGGATCATCTTCGATTGTCGACAGTCCGTCGTCTCTTGCCATTGTCTGTTAGCCTCTTCCTCCATTAGCCTAGCTATAACTCCTTTCGTGACTTCTGCCGATATTGGCAGGGCAGGTTCGGGTCCTATGAGTTCCCTTTCTGCTCCTAGCCTTGCCATCTCATCTGCCCTTTCATTTCCTGTCACACCCTGATGTCCCGGTACCCATGCTACCGTAGTCCTTGTGTGTTCTCCAAGTTTGTTCAGGGCTACTCTGCATTCCTTTACCAAGGACTTAATTAATTTAGGCTTAGTTAGCCTTAGAAAAAAGCAATCGGAAAAAATTCCGTTGTGCGAAAAAAATTAACGACACAATAATGAACCTCAAACAGTACCTTAAGGTACCTACATTATTCGTTGGTTAATGTGTCGTCGTACAAGGGAAAAATTGATACAAATTTTAATTAAATGAGTTAAGTTAGTTAACTTTTTGGTCTCCACTATGAGACTGTTTCCCCATCGCCCCCATCCCGGTTCTATGGAGATTTTGAAAGTATTTTTTTTTTCTTAGAAATAAATAATGGTTATTCACGAAACATTCGTGCTAAAGAGCGTCTCAATATCATTGACGTAAGTTTTAGGTTTTATCACTGATCAGCAACAAAAACCTTATTTTCCCTCATTTATTCCATTTGCAGTAATAACGTTACGATGTTTATTATGCAACACTTGACAGACATACAATATGGCGACACAATTAACGCACATGCAGCTGCGTGCATTAGCGCACTCGATTCCCGAGATAAGGGCGAACAGAGGCACTGGAAGAAATTATGGGAATTGCCTGGAAGGGCCAATTTAGTGCGACGGACAAAGACTGTATAAAACAAAGTTTTGCACTGTTGCATTACGTGCATATATTAAATGCGTATTTTTATGAACTTATAACCGGTATCCTTGAATAATTATTATAAAATTATATTGACAATCTATTTTCTATGGTATGTCATTATTTCTAAAATCTTAATTGTTTTAGAAATATCTCTATGATCAATCATATATGTTTCTTAACATATTATCAATGTTACTAGTTAGAACAGGGCTATTGCGATTTATTGGTAGGTATAGGTATATTTTAAACCTACAGTTTTAGAAATCGACAAAAATACGCAGAAAACCGGGTTTTTCACTTTATTTTTGACTGCACACGCAATGAAAGCATGGAATAGCTTATAGTCGTGGCTATGTCATTATCTAGAACTCAGGGAAAAGTATTATTCACTTCAAAAAGTTGGTTGAAATTATCAATATATTTGTCATAACTGGAAGAAATAAAAATTTAAGTAGGTAGTAGGTATATCATAAGGTTACCTATGAGTTTTTTTTATTAACAAGCAAAAATAGGGAATCCTTTCATGAAATTAGACATTAAATAGGCCCAGATAGCTCCGTCCGCCCATTTGTAAATTATCAGAAAATAAAATTAATACTAAATAGCAAAATAACTCCACAGTATTATATAGTTAGAAATCTGACTTACGTAGATTGGCTGTTTCTATTAAGTTCGGATCCAATGACCAATTATTTACGTTTGCAACCCCATTAGGAAATGAGACCTAAAAACTGCACTTCTGTAAAGTGCGCGACACATAACAGTTACAAAAACAGTAGATCTACTTTACTGCCACGGACAGTCGAGAGACATAAATTAGGACTCTCATGCGGCATCGCGCTGTGGATATGTGACGTATCTTCGAAAAACTGCCACTCAGTCTGCAGCCGATCATTTATCATAATATTACTACATAGTATAAAACAAAGTCGCTTCATGTCTGTCCCTATGTATGCTTAGATCCTTAAAAGTACGCAACTGATTTTGATGCGTTTTTTTATAATAGAGTGATTCAAGAGGAAGGTTTATATGTATAATACATGCATAATATAGCAATGCACCCTTGCGAAGTCGGGGCGGGTTGCTAGTTTATTATAAAGGCAAATACCTTTGCCATTTATTGGCTAGAACTTTTGTCTATGACATTTGCCTGAACCGCAGCATGTACTTAAGGACATTGAGAACTGTTACTTAAAGATGAAATAAATTATTATGATGAAAAATTGGGCACGTGCGAGTCCGACTCGCGCATGAAGGGTTCCGTACTATAATCTATAACAAGTTTGTTGTATGGGAGCCCCCCTTAAACATTTATTTTATTTTATTTTTGGTATTTGTTGTAGCGGCAATAGAAATACATCACCTGTGAAAATTTCAACTGTCTAGCTATCACCGTTCTTGAGATACAGCCTGGTGACAGACGGGCAGCGAAGTCTCAGTAATAGGGTCCCGTTTTTACCCTTTGGGTACGGAACCCTACAAATGATGGAAATATACGCATGCACACTCTACTCTAATTCCATAACTTGGTTAACTATTTCGTAATTGCAATTACCAAAGTGCGAGTTGATATTGAATTAAACTTCGCATAATAGAATACTCCTGCTGGATTTGTTTGTTTTATAATAAAAACCTTCGCCTATTCGTAAACTAGTTTGCACATTAGTGCTATTAGCTGTAGAATGTAGCTTAAAAGCTGAAGCAAGCTTTGGGTGAGCAGTTTAAAAAGTAACAAGGATCTTCTTGTAAGTCATGAGTATTCTGCGGGGTTTTGGGTGCATGAATGATTTGATCTGTCGGCCTAGTGGCCCTAGTTTAAAATCATTGGTCATAAGCTTTTAGCCACCAAGTGGGTGCCTCAAAATGGGCAGGGTCGGAGATGTTGGGTGGACTAGTGGAACTCTACTGGAAGAAAAATAAATCTTCCTAAGGCCAAAATGTTTATTTTTAGTTTCATATTCAATATTTAGGTACATTAAATTTGTATTTATTTAATCTTTATTGTAAGTACAAAACTTATCGTACCAAAGACGGACTTAATGCCATGTCGCATTCTCTACCAGTCACCTTTCGGACAGATAAATTGTGGGAGGTACAACTAACGACTAACTAACATGTATGGGTTAGGACTAAAAAATGAAATTAAGGCGTAGTTAGTCATACAAAACGAGGAAATAAAAGCGATTGGAATAAGTTCCGTTGTGCGACAAAAATTAACGAGACAATAAGGAACCTTAAGGTACGTTGTTGCAAGGTTAAGTGTCGTCGCACAACGGAGACTTTGATACAAATATTAATTGAGTAAGTTAAGGTAGTAAACTTTTTTGTCTTCACCCATGTACATGTACAAGTATAGTTGAAATTATTTTTGTAGGCCGAATGTAGGTACTTACCATTGTTAGCTGATAGAAATATGAAAACTAATTTTCTTATAAATAGCGTACTGCTCCTCGACTATTGGCACAGACACAATATCTATGAAATGTTAAATCGGTGCTAAACGGTTATTTGGAAGCGATTATTGTAAATTTTCTCCTGGCAATGCATAAATATATACTTTATAGGCTTTTAGCGGAATGAATACCACTGAACTGCTCTCATAAACTATTGTACAAACTAAAATGATTAGAGAAACGAAAATAGATCGAACAATGCAAGATGGGAAGCAACTGATTGGTGATTTCGTATTTCTAACAGCTCCATTCGTTTTATTAATAGTGCCCGATACAATATTAGGTACTAATATTTTAACATCACCCTAGGCAGTAAGTAGGATTTTCTGCCCGCTGCGGGAGAAAATTTCTCGCGTGAGATAATTACCCAGCTCTTTCTGTGCAGTAATGGTAGAGAGAGACGGGTAGCGCTATGTCGCGCGACAAGAGTCGCGAAGAGTAGTTGTGCTAGACGGGCCGGACAAGGTAAGACGGAAAACTTTAGAAAAACCACGGGCGGTAATTCGTAAAGCTTAAAATCGCATATTTATGGCCATTACCTTTGGTTCGGACCACAAATACCTGCGATCTGGGACATTCGCGTATTTACCGCCCTATAAGAAGGTGCGGGACAGAAAATGTAACTTAGTGGTTTGGTAACAGCCTGTTTGCTGACCATGGATAGACATGGCCCGGATCGGATATCCCGTCCAGACGATCCAAGATACCGGTTCAATGTCCAATCTAAACATCCCCTGTATTCAAATACTCTGTCGCATTAAACTCATCTTATGCTTTTGTTCGCATGTATTAGCTTGCTTACAGTGGCAAGGTTCTAATTTGTTTTCAGGATTGTGGCGCTTTTTAATCTGTGGGTGCTATTGATGAGTTTTGGGTGAGTTTATCTATCTTATTGTTTTAGGGAAGCAGGGAAATGTCATGACTAAAACCTGCCTACCCATAGCAAGTTACAAGTTATGCCTTTATTTTTATGACTTTATAGCCTTTGGGCTGACGAACGCGTGGCACCTTTCAAATTACTTTGTGGCTGTTCAGTAAAGGACTTGAAACGCGTCTTTTTGACCCTTATTTTCATAGTGACAGGAGCGAAAAAGACACGTCTTTCAATATCCTTGTCTGTGTTATACAGGTGCACTTTGTATCACATGACATGACAAGCTATAAGTAGGTACCTATTGCACTTCTGATAAAACTTTAGAGAGTTACGGAGCCGATATTTAAATTTAAAATACAATGCATACTCAAACTGAAAATAAAAACAAACCAAACCTAAAACAAAATAATGATCAGGAGTAATCGGCGGGCAAATGGTAAAGAATATTCGAATTGATCTGTGTGGATCTGCTATTTGTGTGGTATTAATATACTGACATCAGTTTATTGACGACGCGGTTGGCGCAGTTTGCACCTGCCTACTGAGCCGGCGGTCCCGGGTTCGAATCCCGGCCGGGGCAAATATTTGTGTGATGAACTCGAATATTTGTTCTTGGGTCACGGATGTTATCTATACTATATGTATTTATATATTATTTATATCGTCGTCTAGTACCCATAGTACAAGCTTTGCTTAGTTTGGTACTAGGTCGATTTGTGTATGATTGTAAAAAAAAATGCTGCAATATGTTAATTATCTTAACATAAAGCTTAGTTTTTCTACAAGTTAGTGCGTTTTCCCTGTACATATCCCAAAACGTACCTACGTAAAACTGAAATACGATAAAAATATACATAATATCCAAACCCAACACTATCGTCTTGAAATGGTTTAGGATTTTTCCAAAATTCTTTAGGAACTGTAACCAACATGGAAAAGGAACTGATATTCCATGTTTTTACCAAGTTTTGTTACTGTTCTATAATATTTTGTGATTCAAGGTTCTATTGAATCTAGAATGAGGTTACAAAGTAGCCAGAACTAAGTATATTGAGAGTGAACGTGTATTGTTAGAACGTGTCGGGGAGTTGGGTCGAGTTTGTTTTCACTTGGTAGCTCTCGCTTTCATTTTAAGGGTAGAACCCTTCATAAAAATATTATATGAGTATTAGTAGTAGCCCATTTTCATTTCAACTTGCTCTGAGAGCTATTTATTTATTAGGGTAAGACTATCACCGATAGGAGACTGCGACTAACTAAGGGCTTGTGCACAAATCACGCAAGGTTTTTTCCCCCCTGGTGATATTTGGTGAGAGTCTTTGCTAACTCACACGTGAGGTATATTTTTTTCCGCCAGAATTTCGTAATGTAGACTCGTTATTTTGAAGTATTGAACAAGTGAAGATCTATTTTTAATGAAACCGAGAATCTACTCATGTGGTAGATTTTTTTTGTTCGTTCACAGTAGAAAAATACACGTGTGGTTTCCTTATACCCCTCCCTCCCCAACGTGGTCTGTCGTGATTTTTTAGTAAGATAAAAATCACATGCTCACAAATAGAATTATATCATTTACCAATGTTTAGTCGATAGTGGCTTCGTCAAAATTTAATTATCAATTTCATCGACATATCATTCCAACGATTTATTTTCTCTGACCAATTTTGGAATGGAAGTAGGTAATGCTGTCAAAAAATATAAATTGTATTAGTTAGATATGCACTTTATTTTTCTCATAAAAGGCATCTTTGTCTTGGTCTTTTTGAGACTATGGACGTAACATCACGTCCGAAACGTCGAGGTAATTAAATATTCAACTTTTATTTTTTAACGCTATTAAATCCCGTTATGTTATACCTAATAATATGTGATATGAAGCGTCCCACGGCAACCCATCGGATGCCACTGATAGATAATTTAATCAATTAAGATTCAACAAGTTGATCAATCCATAAATAACTCCAAATATATCAATTAAATTTGAATCAAGTTACAATAAGATCCACGATCACTTATAAATCAGTCAAGATACTCGACTTGTATAAAATATGATACGACGTATGAATTAATTCTGAATCAAGATACAATATCGAGGCCTACCGAATTCAAATCGGCCAAAAATAGTAGTAATAAATCGCTTGATATATGGCTATGGCCGTTGCCTGCTCCCACACATTACGGCGATCTCGAATACTGCACAAATCACGAAGTATGCTTATTAACATATGACACGGTATTCGAGTAGCAACTAAATGTGGCCAAACACGACAGCGGCATATATTTGTAGGCTTGAACGGGCGAGTTTAATGGAAACGAGCTACTTACTGGCATGGTACACGCTTGACATATTATCACTAGGCATCGGACGGACTAGCACGGTAGGACTTGAGAGAATATAAAGTGCTATCAGAAGTCCCATGCCTACATATCACTCGATATTCGAGTAGCGACTAAATGTAGGCAAACACGGCAGCGGCATAATATTTGTTGGCTTGAATAGGCAAGCTTAATAGAAGCGAGCTACTGGCACGGTACACGTTTGTGACATATCACACGGTATTCTAGTAGTGTCATGCGGCTAAACACGTCAGTGGCTTATATTTTGTTGGTTTGATCGGATGATTTTACTGGCAAGCGAAGCGTGATACTGGCACGGTACAGAGTCGCAACTTTCCACTGACGATTCACAATTTTTTATTGTATAGGTGTGTCACTCACAGACACTGTTTTGCCATCTCCCCTTGCGCCTCTATTATTTTTGAGAAATTATTATTAAAAAAAATGTAAAATAGGTTAAGAAAAAACAAGCGTGCTCATACTTAAGTATGTTTTGTCTACCTATTTTATAAATATAAAAAAGGTGTAATTTAATTGGAGCGGAGCGAGCGAAGCGAGCGAAGCTCCCATGGATCGACTCGAATGGACTTTGTAACAATGCGCAGATCTCAGCGAGTTGTCAACCGATTTTAGAAATTTTTGTTTTAAAATGCACAAATTAAATTTCGCTAGGTGACGAATAGAAAATTTCGAAAAAAAAAAAAACTCCGCTCCAATCTATGGTGCAAGCTTAGCCGGTGGCTGACTCTGCATCGACCTAGTATCTGGTGTGTAAATTTAATATACATGCTTCAGGAAAGCATTAATAATTTTAAGCTCGTTCACTAGATAAATTGAGTTTTGATTTGATAAACACCAATTCATATATTTATAAGATTGCGAATTTAACGATAGATTGTGCACAGGTGAATCAATTTAAAACTGTAAGGCAACTTGAAACATTCTACTAGAAAAAAGTTTGATATCACCGTGTTAAGTAAATAATATTAAGTTCTCGTTCAAATGTCCAAACGAAGCTTAGAAACCAAATACTTAAACGCGAACGAGCATTAAGCTGACTTCCGTGCTTGGCAACCGTAAAGCAACTCGTATGTAGTAAGTTACCAACTTAACAATACCAGTGGCCAATCCTTAAAGTAACTTCCTCTCGTACTGAACTCAACTGCATTTAGCGAATACAGCGCCCCTATCAACTGCAAGTATAAGTTTGTCAACTCGCATGTAACAAAGTTAACTCAAAAGACGGATAAATATGCAAGTAAGCGTGTCACATACAAATTTACTTGTATTTTGCGATTAGGGCGACACGGTTAACTGTAAACTTAAGTTTGCACATATGTAAAAAACATTTGATCGTATTATAGGGAATGTGATGTTGTGTAATGCGGTTATAATGTATATGCGTTGTAGATGGAATGGCAATGAATTGTTCGTTTATTAGGTAAAAATGTGTAAAAACTTGAAAGTTATGGAATTAACGATAAGGGTTTATAAGGCTCAAGAGGTTCTTGCGTTTTTTTATTTAGGGTCATGTCCATATGTACAATAACCGAATAAGGCATCTATGGAAGACCGTCAGTAATAAGGAAAAACAAATTATACTCGTAAATTGATTTCTAGATTCATTTTGACGACGCGGTTGGCTTAGTTTGTAAGCACCTGCCTACTGAGCCGGCGGTCCCGTGTTCGAATCCCGGCCAGGGCAAATATTTGTGTGATGAACTCGAATATTTGTTTGTTCTATGTATTTAAGTATATATATTTATCTATGTATGTATATCGGCGTCTAGTACCGATAACACAAGCTTTCTTGTGCTTAATTTGGGACTAGATCGATTTGTGTGAAGTTTTCTGATATTTATTTATTAATATTTTATTTATAGTAATTGTCTACAGAAACGATCCGTATCAATAAACAAAATACCCATCCGAAGTGAGTTCAGAATCTATAATTTTTCTCCCGCGTGCTATATTCCATTGTTTTCGCATTATACAAGTAATGTCTGTCATTATTACTCATGAGACATTTCGTGGTTCCTCTACGAAAATACGTAGAGATATGTCTCTCATTTCTCATTTTATTATATTCAATCCGCACATGACTTGAGCCAATAAAACTACGTGCCTACAATATTGCAAGGTTTGTTGAGTGTGTGTGCTAGGGTTGTCTCTCATCCTTTCTAAATCCGTTCATTTTTTAATTTAACAGTTCTTCAACAATAATGATCGATCAGTTACCTTGACCTACCTACCTACCTAATATTTGAATTTTTAGAATTTTTTAATCATTTAATTATCTTTGCATGTTTAATAATATAAGAAACGCGCACCCCGCGCAACTTATCGAAGCCATGTAGCACAAAAAAACATAAGACGGAATTATTATAATTAATTCCTAAACTTATTTAAAATTTAATTGCTTGGCGCACTTGACTTTATATTCGGTAGGTCAGTTGGTATTGGTGTCACCTATCGAGTAGGTACTTACTAGGTACCTAACTCGTTTTTAAACGATAGCCGAACTTTATACATATATCTTACTGTAGAGCTATATTATGTAAGTAGTATACAGCTTTCCCTCAAATCACAGTTAATAGATTACAGGATCTGCCTATATGTAACCTCTCTCTCTCTTGTCGTTCCCTCACGACTGAGGATCGCGATCATCACTGGATCGCTTACACTTCTAGCGAATGATTTGGAATCTATATGGAATAATATACGTATTCCACATTCAAAAACTCGAACGCACCAACCCTACATACCCCCGGGTACTATCGCGAAAATCACACACACCGAACAAAACAAGATTGTCGCGTGTACACACACGATGTATACGTGTGAGTGATCTAAGCCTTTCCCTGTCGATGTGTGCGTGATTTCTTTACGGCTGATCTGTGGCTATGCATGTGTGGGTGTACTTAGGAGCACAGAAGCAACTCTTCTGTTAAGGGAAGACAAGTTTATGGTATCGTTGGAAGACATTTTTCTCTAGTAAAGGAGACAATGGTAGTTGAGTAATGAGCAGGGATCGTAAAATCAATTAAAATTACGTTTGATAATCACAGTCAGTGACGATCGTAGCGCTTCAATGAATTTTGCTTGTATCATAGATTTTGGTATGTAACTATACCCCTAAGTAATTTTAGCTCGACGGAGGGCCGCAGGCCCGACGGCGAGCGTCAGCCCCGCGAGGCCGAAGGCCGAGCTCCGCGTAGCACCGTCCCTATCTCGAGAGTTGTCATGCAAAAATACTGCTGAAGGAAAATAGTGCCATGTAACTTTTGACGCCGATTTTAAACTTCTTAAATACATAACAGTTTAAGGAAAAGGTGGTTTGATATGACGTAGTTTCAACTCACAATTTTGATGCACTCTTTCAATGTTGTTTAGAATATTGTACATGAAAACAGGCAAGGGTGCGGAATTGAAGTGACTCTTGTTTTTTGAGCAGTAGGCAAGAAATATTTAATTTTTAGTTGCTTTTATCTTTATTAAGGCAGTAGGTAACGTCTGCTAGCGTAAACCAAACGTTTACAATGAAGCAATAAATTAAAAAAAATAATGGTTCAGGCAGGGTTCGAACCTGCATCTCCAACGGCTTTCCGGACCAACACGGGCGTCCTACCTATTGGACCACTGAACCAGCGAGAGTCATTGAACCAAGTGGTTGAAAGATTCAATGGCTCTCGAATACATTGTAAATTTTGCTTTTATCCATTGGTCTACATATCTTTGAGTAAGTTTTGTGTCAGATAAACAGTATAACAAATATATTTTTGAAAGCGAAGCTAACTGTATACAAGTCGGCGGTTTCCAAGTTCTTGAGAAGTTAACTTGCATTCGACTCGCGAAGGCAAAGTTTGCACCGACTTTTCATATTTGCGCGACTGTACTTTTCAAGTTGTAAGGGATTCACGAGTTTTATTTGCTTATATTTTTCTTGGCTCATGTTTTCGGCTATTGTGAGACCAACAAATTCAAAATGTCAAGTTTTAAATAAGCATCGGACTTCGTAGTTTATGTTTTTTTTTCTATCAGATTTAGATTTATTTATTTTTATGTACCCACAATATTTTATTAAACCATCAAGGCACAAAAAAAAAATTGAAATGCGTAACCTGGCGGAATAGACCGGGAGTCAAGCCCGGTACGTCTGGATTACTGGTCTAGCGTGTTAACCTCTCCACCACCCTAACGCCCAGATAACCTTTCGAATGTTTCCTTATTCTTTGTGTGTCGATCTTTGCATTGTTTATTTGAAAGGCTTTACCGAACTGTGAATACTTTCACATTCACATCTTACCGCACTACTATACAGCAGTGAACAAGCAAGCGAGGTTCGATTCCCGGTATCGCCGGCCAGGTTACACAATTAGATTTATTTATTTCATAATAACAAATTACTTTATAAAGTACCTTTAGTTCCATACTATTCTAACGTTCTGTCATTTCATAAAAAGTAGCTAATTTGATCTGCCAAGAAACATCATTATAATGCATTTTGATGACATCTTCTTTTTGACGACGCGGTTGGCGCAGTGGTTAAGCAACTGCCTACTGAGCCGACGGTCCCGGGTTCGAATCCCGGCAAGGGCAAATATTAGTGTGATGAACACGAATATTTGTGCCTGGGTCATGGATGTTCTATGTATTTAAGTATTTATTTATCTATATAAGTATGTATATCGTCGCCTAGTACCCATAACACAAGCCTTCTTGAGCTTAAATTGGGACTAGGTTGATTTGTGCGAGGTTATCTGATATTTACTTATTTTATTTATTATCTTCAAAAAAATCAAGTAAAATCATCGCCTTAACATTACACACCTCGTGTGCACACACATACACTTCTATTCAATCTTCTTTCGTTCTATTTTGCAGGGACATTTGATTTTTTCTCTCTCCCACCCCCTCTACACGCGTATATCCCTCCCTTTCTATTCCTAACGGGCTTAGAATCGTGATATATTGTATTGGTCGGATTTTTCGTTGGAAATGGAATTTTCCGGTACCTGACAGGGATGTTAGATCAGACCACAATTTCCGTATTTAATGTTATGAAATTCGATAAATTCTCGCAGTCGTAAGTTTCTGAAAAAAATAAAATAATTGCATACCAGGGCTGAATGAAATCTGTCCTAAATATCACCACATATGTAAATTTTGCTGATATGTCCATTTTACCTTTAACTGACAAATACGGTATTTGACAATAGCGCAAATGAAAAGTATAATTGAAACCACTAAACACTCATTAATCCACTACCACTAACTTTTGGTCATTATACTATTTTTAATTGGAAAAATACCAAAAAGAAGATGTGTTTTGACTTCTGATTTGATAAAAACTTCATACCAACGGATAATTTAGGTAATTTCATAAAGAGTAGCTGATTTGAGTTGTCATCAATTCATCATATAGGTTATTGTCATAGCTTAAACAGTAACAATCAATCAAATCAGCCTCTGGAAGATGCCCGCAATTTCGTCCGTGAGAAGCTTTTTTCTTAGCCGTAGTAGGGTAAAGAATATCGTGTGTAGTAAAGCATTTTCATGTCTACCCGTCACGCCGAAACTAGCTAGACGGATTTGAACCAATTTTGGTACAGGAATGGCCGGACATGTGAAGATAGTTATAGGATAATTTTGACCCAGTACAGCAAAGAAAAAAAGACGTGGAAGAAGTTGCATAATAATAGTTCAATAATGAATAAGTTTTTAGGTCAGCAGACTTTTACAAGGCTCACGAAATATATGACTTTATAGAAGAGTTAGTAATTGTATAACTCAGAAAATAAAAACCGGCCAAGTGCGAGTCGGACTCGCGGACCGAGGGCTCCGTACAATGTGATGTAAAACTAACAATTTAAGGTTTTCGCACGTTGCTTCGTACCAAATTTCAAGATTCTGATTTCACGAGAAGTACCCTGTAGGTTTTGATTCCCTTGCGAGTAGTGATTGCGTTGGTTTAGAAGTTGGTTTTTTCACTGCTCCAAGGGACAGTAGATCTGAGTATTTGTTATGAATTTCAGCTTGATACCTCCACGCGTTTCTGACAAAAAGCGTCTCGACAGACAGACAGACGGACAACAAAGTGATCCTATAAGGGTTCCGTATTTTCCTTTTGAGGTACGGAACCCTAAAAAAACTGGAGTAGATGAAGTATTTATTGTACGTCTAGCCTCCGCCTTTCACAAAAAACGATGAAAGAGTTTTGCATTTACCCGACATGCATCGACCCCGTTATCACTTATCAGACAAGGGTTTTATTTCAATTTCTCCTCAGACCCTTGTGAACAAAGCGACCTTCTCGAACTACAATGTATACCGCATTAAGGGCGGATTATCTTGTGTTCACAGGGATACGTATTCTGGGCGGGGGTTTACTTTCATGCGTAAGTTAAACAAAAATGTAAGGCAAAATTATTCAGACATCAACATCTTCCTTCAATCCCTTCACAACCATGGACCAACATCACGTATGGAACTGATTTCAGATTCAGATTATTTATTGGTAAATGTCCATATCAATCACAAGTCAATTTCATATTTATAATAACAGGTATAAAAACTTTACATAGGTTTAATCTTATCAAGATATTATTTTTTAAGTTTGATTGATACTAGTCATGTTTAGGTCAACGGTTCACATTAAAAAAGGAACGTCGAGGTAATTGTATAAACACTCTTTTGAATGTGTGAAAATTGTAAGTTTAAATAAATATTTTAAATGTATGACGACATAATAATATGTTTTAAGAGAATTTAGAATGGTACCTGTCTCACTCTTGACCGCTTCTGATTGGATCACTTTTCAAAGCCACGACGCCGTAGAAAAACACACAGAAAATCATACGACATGTCATATTGTACTCATATATCGGAATAATTTAGCTATAGTATGTATATGTACGTATGTATATAAACACTTTATTGTACACATACACAGGTTATAAATACGATTATAACAAATATTACATGTACAAAGGCGAACTTATCCCTATGGATCTCTTCCAGTTAATCTTTGAGCAGTAGAGTGGATATTCGAAGGATATCCACTCAACTAGTTTACGCAGTCACTAGCGAGTACGGTCACTCTAAACTCACGGTAAGGGTACTGAACTTATGTCTTGGCCGTAGGTTTTGTTTTTGTTACTATAACGAAAAGATAATTAAATACTTTAATACATAATTATACAAGTACAACAATTAAAATTATTTTTTTCTACTCCAGTACTTTTTTCTGTCATTTATATAGTTACTAACTCTAATATAAAGACATAAATTATGAAAGTCTGTAAAAGTCTATACTCTACTGCCCAAAAAAACACTGCTAAACGATGTTATAATGTCGCCAAAAAAGCATCACTTAGCACCACAGATTGCAAGATAAATAGCTGCATTCACACAATTTGCAATTAAAAAAAAACTTAAGGCATTGCTGCCAACTTAAAAAAAAGTTTTATCTTCAGTGCATGGATGTTTAGTATAGTGAACGTACTTATGTATAAGTTCATATTTTTTGACAGATGTTTAGTATAGTGAACGTATACCTTCATGTATGAGTTAATACTTTTTGACAGATGGACGTCAATAAAGTATGCAATGTTGTATAAGTAGGTCAAAAAACGCTCGTGGCATCTTTCTTACGATGTTCGCTGCGCTCACATCGTAACCCATGCCACTCGCGTTTTTTGCCCCCTCTTATACAACGGTTGCATAAAATACTATTATAATATAAGATTTATTTATTTATAAAAAAAAAAACGAATTAAGTGGTAGGACAACTTACAAACCTAGAACCTACACTAACCTAACTCTAGCCAAGGACGGTCATTGGCGGAAATGATCCCAAGACGCTGGCGGCGAACGGTGTTTTTATAATGTACGATGTAAAACAAAGTGGCTAAAATTCATGAATAGCTCACAGGGGTAAAATCACATTCTTATATAACCTCAAACAAACCAAAAGAGATAAAATCGTTCGAAACAAAACACTTCTATCAATACCATCGATATTATACCGGTATACTCGGAATTACAACGTTACTAGCGTATCAAGATCATCAAAAACCGTACAGAATAAGCCTCCACACATACATACATACATTACACGTGCTACTTGGTAAATCCTTCACAGCGAAACGAGATGGGACACAACCACCCACAGGGGGGCTCACCTACTGTGTCTCTGCCGCTAAGGAAGGGTTACGGGGAGAATAGAAAATAGTACATAATAAAAATTCAAAATGGGGGTACATTGGAGGCACCAATTTCGCGGAATACCCTCAGGGCGTTATACCTTTCTTTGTTTTCGTAAACTTATGGATTTGATGATCTGACTCCCGTGTGTAGGTTTGCGTAGGAAGCTGCCGATGTAAACATAATTTGGTGAATAAAGGTATTTATTTGTTTGTTATCATTTTCGCGATGTCATTATGTGATCTATATAAAGCCAAATTACTAACTCTGGTACGAAAACATCATCATATTCAGTTATGTTTAAGTTTAGTAAGTATATAATTATTACCGTTGCATGGTAGCAAGCAAGCTTGCAATCAAATTTACTATGCCTCAACCCAAGGCACCACATAGTGATACAAACGACAAATGTAACATCGTGTAATTTACATACCTATATTTGAATTTGAATTTGAATTTACAATTAATTCGTATAGTTTAACTTCGTATCTATAGATTAGATTATTTATTTCACGATAAAAATTACATTACAATTTTGCTTAATGTCAAAATTATATAGAGTGATAAAACGTTTACATTGTTAAAGCTAACAAGAAATATTTGGTGGTTTAAGTATGTTCGTTAAAAATATTGTCAGCATGTGGAATTGGGACAAAATTCAAAATTGTATCCGATATCTCCGTCTACTTAGATGTAATATATTTTCTTTTTTTTTCGCGACTGTCACACATTTAAGTAGGTACTTAAAACAATTTAAATTAATTACATCACGTATATAAATTTTTTGACCCTCCCTAGTCAACCTTTGACAACGGTAACTGGGAAAGCTAGCGAAACGTCAAGGCTCAAATAATTAGATGCGATACAATCCGTTTAAATTGTTTTATTTAAATGTACTTAGATGTGCTCCAAAGTAAGCGATATAATATATTATTTTTATTACATGCTTTTTAATTCAGGCGCTTATCTAATCCATACTATCCATACTAATATTATAAATGCGAAAGTATGTCTGTCTGTTACCTCTTCACGCTTAAACCGCTGAACCAACTTTTCATCTCGAATAAATTAAGTGTTGTCGTCCGATGAGCCGGTAACGCCGTGAGGTACAGCTAATTTTGATATAATTCATCGCATCTCCTTAAAATATTAATTTTAATATCAAAAGTTAGGTCTCGATGATAGAAACTAGTGGCTCTGTAAACTGTAAAACTCACAAGCTTGTTAAAGAATGGCTGAAATTCTATATAAAAAAAACTGAATCGACAAAAAATACTTTATAATTCACATTCCAACTCTCGAAATTCTAGGAACATTAGTTGAGAAATAGATGTAGATGAGAACAGTCACACATACGAAAGATTTTTGGGCCAAGCTGACACCGACACGCTTTGCTCGTTCTGTCAATAATGATATTTCGTACTGTCGAATTCCTTAGCTCTTCATAATCACGGAAAACCTCAATCTTCATTGATTTTCCATTAAATCTCTCAAGCCTTAAGTGAAAGTGTGAAGAGACATTTTCCAACTGGCCTTTATACGTTTCAGCCATAAAACGTTTCAAGGTAGGTTATTATGACCCCTATGTACCCTTACCGTTACACGTACCATGAGTTAACGTGACCGTATACTCGCTAGCGAATGCGTAAAGGATTTGTATGGATTATAGTACGGCGCCCCTAGCGGATACTTTGTACAACTACAATTAAATAAATAATAAATATCAAGAAACTCGCACAAATCGATCAAGTCCCAAATTAAGCTCAAGCAGGCTAGGGTTATGGGTACTAGACGACGATATACATACGTATATAGATAAATATAAATATAAATAAATATAAATATATCAGACAACCTCACACAAATCAACCTAGTCCCAAATTAAGCTCAAGAAAGCTTGTGTTATGGGTACTAGGTGACGATATACATTACTTATATAGATAAATACATACTCAAATACATAGAACATCCATGACCCAGGCACAAATATTCGTATTCATCACACAAATATTTGCCCTTGCCGGGATTCGAACCCGGGACCGTCGGCTCAGTAGGCAGTTGCTTAACCACTGCGCCAACCGCGTCGTCAAATGTACGTCAAACGTACAATATGTACTTAAATACATAGAACAACCATGACCTAAGCACAAATATTCGAGTTCATCACTCAAATATTTGCCCTGGCCGGGATTAGAACCCGGGACCGCCGGCTCAGTAGTCAGGTCTGTACAAACCGAGCCAACCGCGTCGTCATACAATTCTCCATACAAACGGTCAACTGTAAACTCATGGTAAGGGTGAGTCAGAAGACGCAATAATATCGATTGCGGGTTTTTTCAGCTTGGAAATGCGTAGAGGATCCTGACGGAGATGCGACCAGCGACGCGGCGAGCGGCAGAGCGAGAGATCCGAGCGCGGCGGCCATAGGAGTAAGCGAGACACGTACCGCGCACCGCTGCCGCTGTCGCGCAAAATCGTGGCAATTCGAGCGAAGTAGCCCGGATGTTTTGATGTTTAGATGTCTGCTCGCTCGGGCAATAATTTAACATCTTTGATCTGGTCCGATGATGTTAACGGAAGGTAGCCATAGGAACTCCTATACAGAACAAAAACCATATGTTGGGGCTCATTTCATTGGTCTTTATGAGGAATTAACGTTAGTGTAAGATGACAATGAAGTGTATTAAAATAGTCGGTTATGCAACTGCTACATAATGAGAGGTCTTAAAACACGAAAGTGGTTTTATGAAACGAGCCGAAGTCGAGTTTCATAATAGGATCACACGAGTGTTTAAGACCTACTTATGTACAGTTGCGTAACTAATAATTAACATGATGGGTGTAGAATAAAAAAAATGTTTTAACAATAACTTTATTGGAGGAAATAGGAATGCAATAGTTTTTTTTTTCAGCATGAGTCAATCACATAAGAAGTTGTAAGCCAACTCCCTTTCTATCGGTTTCCAATAAAATAATGGTTTGTCACGATATTACCTTTTATTACCGTTTATTGCTATTTACCGATCTGCCAATAATAGCTTACCAATAAACTTCGTTTACAACAGGTCCTATGGTAGCGGAAAATCCATGGTCACTTAGGCCCTTTTTTACATGGAGGATAGCGTTGTCTAAACGACAATATCGTTGCCGTTGAAAAGGGTATAAGTTGTAAATATGAAACGGTCAGTTACGTCCTTTTGGAATAAGCTGAATTAACGGAAATCCAAATTCTGTCGTGTTTTACAGAAATTAGGGAAAATTCAGACCCGGTAATGTCATTATCGTATACAACTCGATTAATGCTTTGTTATTATGACGATAATCTAAATTGTTCTGTTTATATAATATGCATTGACACAATTTTCTTTAGGAACGCGATCATCTTTGTACAGTCCGCATCAAAAGTACCAGTTAATTTTAGTATGAAATTTGACATAATATATTATATCGTCGGGGATAGTGCAATACCGCGTAAGTAACAAGTGTAGATACGAATCAATATTCACCCAAATGCTAAGCATTTTTTTGAAATGAGAACTTTATCGACAACTGTTATTTACGCGGTACCTATTGCACTATCCCCGACGATATGCTAGTGTGTTGAACTCGAATATTGGTGCCTGGGTCATGGATGTTATTTGTATGTAACTATGTATTTATCTATATACGGATGTTTATCGTCGTCTAGTGTCCATAAAACAAGCCTACCAGAGCTAACTGTGGGACTAGATTGATTTGTGTGAGGTTGTCCGACAATTTTTGTTTTGTAGTAGAATTGACAGCTACTTTTGACTTATGACAATGACCGTATAAGTATCTAAGTGTTATACTTAAAGTTGGTAGGTAGCTAGAAACATGACATGACATAACTTTCTTGATTGCCTCACTTCGGAATAGCGACTCAACAAGTTTTAAACGTCGTTTTTGTCTGCGTTAACCCCTCGTATGCTTAGACGCGTATCCGTGCCAGTTCATGAACTGCCTAAGCACGGATACGCGTCTAAAGTATGAAGCGGGCAGCATACATTGACGTAACGCGGCCGCACCGAGGTGTCAAATTCTGAATTGGTTGCCGCATACGAGGGGTTAATTCACCCCCTCGAGCTCATTATCCCCCCGAGCCTAGCTCACTAGGCGACAGTTATAGCCCTAAAAAAACCTACAAGAACTAGGCCGATTCCTGTGTGATCCAATATTGCGTCAAACATGAAAAGACTTTCTTAATTGCCTCGCTTCGGAATGGCGCCCCGAGTGCAACAAGTGAGGAAAGGCATCGTTTGTCTGCCATCTTAATTCCCCCCTTCGAGCTCATTATCTGATCCTGACCTGCTCAATGGGCGACAATTTATGATATTTAGGCTACGGTGCGACATTTCAGTGCAGCCGTGTGTGTGCGGTTCACCGTGGCGTCTTATAGGTCTCACCGGCAGACCAGCGCTGGTTCCCGAGCCAGCATTTATGTTGAGGTGTGACCAATCAACGTTTTTTTTTTTAAATATGTGTTGTCCATTTTGTGTATGTTAGCGAATAAATTTTCACTCTATTCTATTTTTTTTATAACGATGACGTTCTTAGGGGTTATTCTTAAGGCTATAGAAAGACGACAGATACTTCTCCGCCTCCGCTTGACTGTATGGTACGAGTATAGATAGGGTTGAATGTAGCCTCAGGTTATGTCTGATTATTTTTCGACCGTTACACCGACATCGATGTCTGAAATCTGAGGTGGTCCAGAAAGACTCCAAACACTTCGACATACATAGATAATGCTGAAGGTATAATTTTTTCCTCTTGTGCGAGATCTACATTTTCAGCTGTAGGCGTCGTATTTTAAGAGGAGCCCTCAAGTTAAGAAAGGGACTGAAATAAACGACCGAGTGCGTTCGCTCCATATTTAAGTCGGACGAAAAGTAATGATGGTGACGGGTTTATGCAACATCTCTATGAAAAAAATTGGGTACAATGCTCCAAGCTTTATTTGCGCGTAATACGCCATTTTATAATTATACATAATAGTTATTTAAAAAAAATCAAAATGTAATAATCATACCACTGTTAACCATACCCGGTATTTATAGATTTTTCGAAAATCATGCATTTAGCGGAGTAATAAATAATAAATCTCCGACAGTTAGTTTATTCCATCTATACGCTCCAAAACATAGGTAGGTTTTAGGGAAGTAGCTCTTATTCGAATATTATTAATATGTATACTTACCGCACTTATCGATACGGTCAGCATTAAAAATAGCAGACAATTTTAGTATGAAATTTGACATAAGACGGTAGTAAAATTGACAGCAAATGTTTACACTTGTAATTTGACGGTAAGTTTGCTTTCTTTTGGCGAACCGTATAATTTGTCTTTGCCTATGTCTTTTTATTGGTTTATTATGTTTGTATTGTATGTTGTATTGAAGGAACATCGATGAGTTCTGCCACTTGATAAGAGTTTCGCGTTTGTTCGAATTTTAAGCTTTCCTTATTTATTTTGTGATAATGATGTTTTTCCTTCTGCAATTTATTTAGTCAGAACCTTTTGAAAGTTATTATTAACTCTTTGCAACCCCCTTTGGGGAGATATCTCGTTATTAAAAGCCTTTTCTTGTGAATTTACGAAACAAAATCTTCGTGTTATCAAATGTTTTGGCTTTTCAATCAAATGAATTCGAATGAACTTGCTAAAGCGTCAAAAATAAATACAAAACAGTAACTATTAATGTTAGTTTGAAGTTTTCCTGGACTGTTGTGGAGACTGTAGATTATCGTCATTAATACATCCGTATGGATATACTTTTCTATTGTGTATAAAATATGATTTTGTCATTACGTCAATAACTCACATCGAGACCATTGTCGTAACTGTCTCATAATAGTAAGATAGATACATTTCATAGGAAGATACGAGATCTCGTTTGAATAAATAACAATAATCATCATTTATTTCAGATTATTAAATCCATAGATTGGTGAGTAAAGTAACTTAAGCTTAAGTTAGTTTCAAGATGAATTTTGTAACAATATTTTGTGAAACCCGTACAAATTGAAATCAATATTATCTGACTTACACATACCTACTCTTAATGGTACCTACACCAACAGTAACACAGTTTGCTAAACAATCATACATAATATTTTTAGGTAATAACAAAATAACTGGACGTTCTTATTCAAAATTCAAATTTCAAAACAAAATCCCATCCCAAACCTTTTCAGCCACAACACATCAGCTGTTCGACCTTGATAACACCCTGCGCGAATTAATTTCACGTACAATGTTCCAAATTCAAATTTCACAACAAAGCCCCTATTATGAAAACAATCGACATTCAGCCGCTCGACCTTGCTAATTCACCCCACGACATAATTTGCGCTTACCGTAAAACTGATTACGGCACCAGACAATTCCGTCCTTATCGTCCGTGGCTTCTCTCTCGCTCCCATTCATGGAAGGTTTAATTATGCCCGGGATGGTGTCATGCGGTAGGGAAGTTTGATTGGAAAGCGAAAGCGGGGAAAGTGGGAGTTTGAGTTTGAATTGGATGTGGTGTGGGTCAAACTAGTTGAATGGAATTGTCTGGACTTTGTGTCTACTTAGTTGCAGAGTTATTGTTATAGAGAGTTGTGAGAATCTGTGTAGTAGAAATATGAAAGTAGGTATTTGTACAGAAAAAAAGCAATCCTAGATTAGACATGTGCTTTTAACGGTCTTTTTCTACTGTAAAAATACGTGCTGTTTTTGCTTGATTTACATACACAAGTATGAAAATTAGATAATTTCTTCACATCAATTTCCATTCTTACCTCTATTACAAATATTAAAGCCTGACCAGAAATACATGAGGATCGTCAAGAGGGCGCTATTCATAATATTTATATGGCAACAATTTTGCAACCAATCGCAACAGCACTATAATGACATTAGTTAAAATACCTGTCAGTTCCACTAGGTTAACCTCGTAACAACATTTAATGGAATGCACTCTTGTCCTGACTGTTTTTCGTGTAGTAAACACGTGTACACTTTATTTACTTATAACATTACGTTCACGACTGTGAATGGTTTTCGGAATTTTCTTTGGATATTTTTAAATATTTGTCTTTTAAAGAAATCACCACGAATGACATTGACATTGTTGATAAACCATCATAAAATCATTGCCAGTGTAAGAAATTAGTTCCAGTGAAATTCCGCAACATGGCGCATCCTCATATATTTCTGGTCAGGCTTTATGGGTGAATCAACTTTTTTGTGTTGTTTACTCTGTCCCCGTTGTCCAAGTGACATCTTTATACTGTTTCATAAAAAATGCTTAGGTTGTCCGAGGGACAAATTTTGCGTAACCATAGCAACAAGTTACACTTAAAAGTTTATTCACCCTTATATTTCTTTAGCATCGGTACAGTCATCGTAAACATTTGCTGTCAATTTTAGTATGAAATTTGACATAAGACGGTAGTAAAATTGACAGCAAATGTTTACGATGACTGTACCGATGCTAAAGAAATATAAGGGTGAATAAACTTTTAAGTGTAACTTGTTGCTATGGTTACGCAAAATTTGTCCCTCGGACAACCTAAGCATTTTTTATGAAACAGTATAAAGATGTCACTTGGACAACGGGGACAGAGTAAACAACACAAAAAAGTTGATTCACCCATAAAGCCTGACCAGAAATATATGAGGATGCGCCATGTTGCGGAATTTCACTGGAACTAATTTCTTACACTGGCAATGATTTTATGATGGTTTATCAACAATGTCAATGTCATTCGTGGTGATTTCTTTAAAAGACAAATATTTAAAAATATCCAAAGAAAATTCCGAAAACCATTCACAGTCGTGAACGTAATGTTATAAGTAAATAAAGTGTACACGTGTTTACTACACGAAAAACAGTCAGGACAAGAGTGCATTCCATTAAATGTTGTTACGAGGTTAACCTAGTGGAACTGACAGGTATTTTAACTAATGTCATTATAGTGCTGTTGCGATTGGTTGCAAAATTGTTGCCATATAAATATTATGAATAGCGCCCTCTTGACGATCCTCATGTATTTCTGGTCAGGCTTTAATATTTGTAATAGAGGTAAGAATGGAAATTGATGTGAAGAAATTATCTAATTTTCATACTTGTGTATGTAAATCAAGCAAAAACAGCACGTATTTTTACAGTAGAAAAAGACCGTTAAAAGCACATGTCTAATCTAGGATTGCTTTTTTTCTGTACAAATACCTACTTTCATATTTCTACTACACAGATTCTCACAACTCTCTATAACAATAACTCTGCAACTAAGTAGACACAAAGTCCAGACAATTCCATTCAACTAGTTTGACCCACACCACATCCAATTCAAACTCAAACTCCCACTTTCCCCGCTTTCGCTTTCCAATCAAACTTCCCTACCGCATGACACCATCCCGGGCATAATTAAACCTTCCATGAATGGGAGCGAGAGAGAAGCCACGGACGATAAGGACGGAATTGTCTGGTGCCGTAATCAGTTTTACGGTAAGCGCAAATTATGTCGTGGGGTGAATTAGCAAGGTCGAGCGGCTGAATGTCGATTGTTTTCATAATAGGGGCTTTGTTGTGAAATTTGAATTTGGAACATTGTACGTGAAATTAATTCGCGCAGGGTGTTATCAAGGTCGAACAGCTGATGTGTTGTGGCTGAAAAGGTTTGGGATGGGATTTTGTTTTGAAATTTGAATTTTGAATAAGAACGTCCAGTTATTTTGTTATTACCTAAAAATATTATGTATGATTGTTTAGCAAACTGTGTTACTGTTGGTGTAGGTACCATTAAGAGTAGGTATGTGTAAGTCAGATAATATTGATTTCAATTTGTACGGGTTTCACAAAATATTGTTACAAAATTCATCTTGAAACTAACTTAAGCTTAAGTTACTTTACTCACCAATCTATGGATTTAATAATCTGAAATAAATGATGATTATTGTTATTTATTCAAACGAGATCTCGTATCTTCCTATGAAATGTATCTATCTTACTATTATGAGACAGTTACGACAATGGTCTCGATGTGAGTTATTGACGTAATGACAAAATCATATTTTATACACAATAGAAAAGTATATCCATACGGATGTATTAATGACGATAATCTACAGTCTCCACAACAGTCCAGGAAAACTTCAAACTAACATTAATAGTTACTGTTTTGTATTTATTTTTGACGCTTTAGCAAGTTCATTCGAATTCATTTGATTGAAAAGCCAAAACATTTGATAACACGAAGATTTTGTTTCGTAAATTCACAAGAAAAGGCTTTTAATAACGAGATATCTCCCCAAAGGGGGTTGCAAAGAGTTAATAATAACTTTCAAAAGGTTCTGACTAAATAAATTGCAGAAGGAAAAACATCATTATCACAAAATAAATAAGGAAAGCTTAAAATTCGAACAAACGCGAAACTCTTATCAAGTGGCAGAACTCATCGATGTTCCTTCAATACAACATACAATACAAACATAATAAACCAATAAAAAGACATAGGCAAAGACAAATTATACGGTTCGCCAAAAGAAAGCAAACTTACCGTCAAATTACAAGTGGAAACAAACGACAAAAGGAAAAATCGAACGCCGCGAAAATTTAAATAAGGAATCATTTCTTTTTTCACGAGACGTTTTTCCGCTGTCAATCATTTGTCGGGGACACGGCGAATCGTTATTTTCTTTGTTGATAGATGGGATTTTTTCGAGACACTGGCTGTTTGGAACGGTTGCGTAGTGTGCGTAGTTCGTCTCTTATTTCAAATAAAATGAGGTGGGTGGTTGTTTGAAAATAGAATAAAAATGTTGCCTTTTATCAACGTTACTTTCTATTCTAATTCGGTTTGTTTCTTTAACAATCCTTGTAGTAATTCTTACTTGTACTGCGTAAGGAGACGCTAGTGAAGCCATAATCTCGACTTTTCCTCTCAAACGCTCTCGGCTGTTTATGGCATGGTTTTTAAACATTTGCACATGTGTTTGCTATTTCCGTTTTCGATGTCAAAAGAGTTTATAGGTTTGTATATTTCCCCCTAACCACGAATTAGAATGGCCTTTTGTATAAAAGTAGCGAAGAAATCGAAGAGTATGGGCGAATAAACAATAGCTTTTCGTCCCGCGTGCATAACCGCCAACCTCAATGAAAACCATCAGCGTAGAAAACTCTATTTTCAATACGTCCCACAAAAACGTACTTTTGAAACTCTGGCTTATAAAGCAGTAACTCGTATTTTGCAAAGGAACCAGTAAAATATTCCCAGCGTACGATACATGCCTAAATCAAAACGTCTGATACATAAGCAATACTTTATCCAGACTTATTGGTCTCACCGCATGCAGATTCTTTGCCGAATCGTATGGTAATGCGTGTTTTTCTACCCATATGCGGTATTTCTGCATGACAACGTCTGTTTTTTTAAGTGGCTTATTTCTGGATATGTACCTAACTTCTTTTTAACAACACATCTATCCACATAAAGATAGGTAAATACTGTAAATTATAAGTAGGCTTCTGATATAGCCTATGGGTACAATACGACGATATATATACTTGAATACATAGAAACACCCATGGCCCAGGTACAAATATTCGAGTTCATCACTCAAATATTTGCCCTTGCCGGGACTCGAACCCAGGACCAGGACATAAGTAGATGGAATTATAAACGTGCGGCAAGGAGTGATTTTTTAAAACTTAAATTTGATTGGTTATGACATGACTATAAACAATTAAAAAGAAAATCCACCACATGCTTCATCAATTTAAAAATAATGCATGCAATTTACAAAGTATATCCCCAACAAGCTTCTTCAGAACCGTTAATTGACATTAATTTAACATATGGCATTAGTAAAATGTTCACCTACTTTTGACCGCTCACCAATCTCACCATCCTCTATCGGCATAACACTAGGCTCAAAGGCGCATATGTAACTCACCAAACGAGGATAAATAAAAGACAAGCTATCTTTAAAATTTTCGAATTAAACCTGCGGGCCACTAGGATGGTTTCTTTTATCACGCGCGATAAATAAATGACAAAGCATCCGTCACGTTTTGACAAGATGCGAGTGCTAGACCCCCTGGATGAATTTTGGCAACGACCTAGACTTTTGATAACAAACGAGTGAAAGCAAACGAAATGCGTTGAAACCCTGTCTCTTATCAATGATGATACACATGACACGTGACACCAAAAAGCCCATAAGAGCCCCCATCAATACCTACCATCGATCATATACACTCATAACGAATTCAGCCTCCGTACCATCGCATAACATGCTTACAAAACGTCGCTCCGAATGGGACGTCTCGCCGCATAGTTACTCACACGTCCTCCCAACCAAAACGACATATGTACTGTCAAATTTGCACATAAAATAAGCCTTTTCAACTTCATAGTAGGCTTAAACGCGGTACGAATAGTAAAAGGCATATATGTCTTTGAAATTGTGCACACATAAGCCTTTTTAGATTGGGAATAGACCTATAGATCCTAAGTAAAGACTCAAACCACGTTAGGCTTCTAATAGTAAGTCGGGCTGGCGGTAGATGGCGGCGGCACGTAGTAGCGTTGCGTGGCCAGAATTCGAAATTCAAAATCCAAAGGCGTTTTTAAACCTGCAGCTCTTTAGCAAATATAACGGGATTGTGACCGGAATAAGACGATTGTTCATTCTATGAGGTATTTTTAGTGTTTGAACAGTTGTAAGGGTTGGCGGGGAAAATTTATAGGGTGTGGAAATATTTTGTGGAGTTGCTGGGTATTCGGAAAATCCGTAATCCGCATTTCGATCGACCGCGGCCGAAAGGTAAGTACGTGTTTGTGATCAACATTTACCGGCAGTCCTAATAAGTATGTCTGAAGGCTTCATAGTCATCAGTCAGACAAGAAAACATGCTACATGCTACAAGTCAAACAATTCGCTCGGCTATTCTTTGTATGAATGTTTAATTTTGTCCAAGTACAACCAAAACTCATCACATAAATGACTTCCTATACCCATTGAAGTATTCAACAGACACTACATTAATAATTATGACAATCGATTATTTATCAACTATTATTTAGATGTGTTAATTAACCGCTCATAAAGGGAAATCGCAACGAACGAAATAACCAGATTAGAAACTAACTAACTAGAGTAAATTCGTTAGGGAACTTAAAGTAGCTATACCTACCTACTCTAAGTCCCCTGTTCAAATATCTTAAACAAACTAATCATACAAATACGGTATCATGAACTTATAACCCATAAATATTTATGTACTCATAATCTAATGGGCTTATAATTTATAGCCCATAAATATATATATACTCATCTAATAAGAACGAAAGAGCCAATTGACAGACTTAACTCTACAGCTACTCTCAGTTCTCTGTAGATCTTTTTTTTTTATATGAAAGCATTTAATTTAGATATCTTAACTCATCATACCATAGACAACCAAAATCATCATACAATTACGTTATAATGCAGTCATTACCCGTCCCCAAAGCGGTAACAGCATAACAACATCTAATCCGAATTCCCTTTTCATCACCGCACCCGTAACACGAAAAATCATAACACGCGCGAGTTCGCGATACATTCTTCATATCCGTATTCCAAATGAAAAATGCGCAAAGAGTTGACTGCTTCAAACGAGTCTTCCACCCCACCCGAAGGGGGGAACTACAAATCCACCCGAGCGAGACAACAAGCAAAAGCCACGGGCCAAAGAGAGACGGCACGCTAAACCCGAAAAGATGGATGGCACACACAATGTCACTGCGCTGCGAAATTGTATATTTTATATTCGGTATAAAAAACAACATACGATATTAAAAAGCCTCACATTTTCCACGGAAAGTAGTTATTTTGTTGTGGAATTTAATCTTGCGGGACGAGTATTAAAGTGAAGGATTATCGGAATGTTGGGGTTTGGCATTTTTGATGCGATGGGTTGCGAGTAATGACGTGTGGGATTTGCCTTTGAGTTCATGCTAATGCGGTGTTTTGCGGCTGATTCCTGTAACTATTTGGGACGCATAGAGAAAGATTTAAAACTAAATATATATACGTCTTTACTTTACGTGTTTTAACCGACTTCCAAAAAAAGAGGCTCTATGTAAATTGGTAAATTTTGAGGTTAGGTTAGAAAGTTGGTATTTTTTTTTAATACGCTTTTATTGCCGTCTCTATTCTTTACACATAAAGTTAATTGCTCATTAAGACTAATCACACAGGCTGTGCGAGCTGTAGTCATTCATAACGGCCGCAGGGGTAAAAACATTATGCCACAACGACCTAACACAAATCTACCTAGTCCCAAATTAAGCTCAAGAATGCTTGTATTATGGGCACTAGACTACGAAATGAATACATATTGACATAGATTAAATACATAGAACATCCATCCACAAATATTTGATTTCATCACCAATTTGCCTAGCCTGAATTTGAACCTAGGACCGCCGGCTCAGTATTCAGCTGCACTACCACAACGCCAACCTGTCTATATTTACTCGTATCCCTTTTTCCAAATGCATTATCATCTTCAACGAAGTTGGTACGCCCGACCACAGATAAGCCAAACGTTATAGAGCTATTTCCGACAAAATGGCGGATGATATCCCGCTACAGGAGATTTAGCCGGTTGACATTTGGCGATATTGGGGACTGATAAAGTATGGAATATCGACCTGTACCTTTAGGCTGGCTAAGTATAATATACACTTGATGAAAAGGGATAAAAACAAGAAAAACCTCTTGTGTATCTTATAACTTTGGTTACTGTACACATGAATATTAAACTAATTTAAAAAAAGTATTCGAATCTAAAGTACATTGAAACAATTAAAAACCGGCCAAGTGCCAGTCGGACTCGCGCACCGAGGGTTCCGTAGAAACACTTCCCATCTTAACTGGCCGGGTTAAGTTAAGTTTGTATGACGCCGCATACTTCTGGTATGTAATAACTACATACATGTGGCGTCATACATACTATGTATGACGCCACATACAAATGAGGTGCAAAGTTAACGCAACCGCTCTCACGTTTGTTGTATGGAAGCCCCATTTAAATATTTATTTTATTCTATTTTAAGTATTTGTTGTTAACGGCAATAGAAATACATCATCTGTGAAAATTTCACCTGTCTAGCTCACGGTTCATGAGATACAGCCTGGTGACAGACGGACGGACAGCAGAGCCTTAGTACTAGGGTGCCGTTTTTTACCCTTTGGGTACAGAACCCTAAAAATGTTAAAAAAGCTGCACGATAGTTCAACCGCCAAGTCCGCGAATCATTCGAGACTTAGTTCCTTTGTTAAGCAAATTAGAGGCAGATGTACCAATACCCGTACCATACCATCCCCTCCACCGTTACGATCACGAAACACAACTAATTGGACCTATTTGCATTATAATGTGTGCTTTGTATGAAGTTTTATTAAAAATAATGTTAGATACGAACGCTCCGAAAACTATTTGGGATTTGATTTCATAACGCGTTAAGTCCCGTAGCATTTTGAACCTAAAATGATAATTATTCCAATATTTCAATAATGTACCGTTATTTGGATGATTGAAATGGTCAAGTTAAAAATAGAAAACAATGATAATGTCGTTAAGTATGAGAATAGCAAAAATTGGCCAATTATGCACCAGAAAATGATTTATACCATCAACGATAGAATATAGCCCTATAAGTAGTATAAACAAAGAAACTACAACCTGATCCAAATTATTAGCATCTATAGTGGAATATTCTATGAAATTGTCCATCATTTGGTCATATCTTTTTTATTTATGTCTCATTCCATACCAAATACCTACAGACGACATAAAATCGACAGCTAAGTACCCATTAAAGCTTCGTTCTCGGGCCAAGTCTGGAAACATCTTCAACTAACACACCGAATTTCACATCAACCCATTCTTAATACTATACATTTTACCATAAACAACTTGCGATATTTTTAACAGAGGCGCGCAACATAAATCCTTTGCCGCCTGTCAACCGCACGCCTAGTGGGTAGCCAAATGTTATGAGGAAATGATTTCCCGGGGAAATGTTTAGCACCCCTGCCGCAAGGTGAAGAAAGGATTTTTGGAATATTTTGAATTTTGCAAAAGCAATGTTAAATATACGTAAGTATGTATATTATAATTGTATACTGAATGCTAACGAACCTACCTACTTACCTCTTTATTATGAAAAGTAAACTAATATTGTATTGAAAAATATTTTACCACGGAGAGAACTCATGAGTTCTGGATATAATAAAATAAAATATCCACCGTTAAGTTAAGATACTTAATGATGTATATTTTCTTTTGCTTCGGCTTACGCGATCGAAGCTACGGGCAACTTCTAGTTCGGTTATAAAATCTCTTTTTAGTCAACTACACCTCAACAGTATAACTATTGCCACTTGTACAGATAAAATAAAAAAACAATTCTAAAACTTGATATATCCACTGTACCGACACTGTACGTGTATATTGTCATCAAGACTGGCACATAAGAATATCATTCCAATTTCAAAATTCCATAAAGCCGTTTAAAAATTAACCGACGCGTCTGCATCATTATCACCACGTTCTGTATTCAAATGAAAACGGAAACGCCACATTTTCTACACCGCATCGCGAGAAAATATGCCCTGGCAGCGCTCCACGCGCGAGCGGGATAGACAGATAGTTTGGCGCATAAAATAATGATCAATCAGAGAGGGATGACAAGGCGTTTATTGGTGCCGCTGTTTGGCCTTTGACGCCGTTTTCTTGGCTCGTGGTGGGATTTTTATTGCTAGTGCATTTTTGTGGCCAACATTGTGTTGCTCATTTTAATAATGCTAGTAGTGGTGAATTTGATGTGAATTTCGTTTGAATATGTTTACTATCTGGATACTTTAGTTTTAGTATATCTTTAAAAACAGTAGAATTTGACTAACCTTAGGTTTGCAAATGTCAAAAAAAACAGAATCTAAACACAAAGTTAAATTATTGGTCATTGATGGATTCATGAAAATAATGTCCCATGTCCCTTTTTGAAAATTCCATGCAGAAGAGTCAATCAGTCCGATTTTCACCACAAAAGCTAATTTTGATCTTCAATGTTTACCTACCTACTACATTAATGTGTATACAAAATTGCTATCATGAGGATAATGAGAAGTTTTCATCAGAACTTAAACAAGTTTCATTTTCATCATAATTCTACCTACTGCTAAATAGGCTCTTGAGAAACACCAGAAATATCTTTACTTCATAGTAAAGTTCGGTTTTAGCTACGTAAAACAGACGACCAACTCAGGAATTCAACACTTCATCGCCATCATTATCATGATTGACAACGATCTCCGCTCATGAGCTACGATGTCAGCAGATGGTCCGGGTCGAAGGACCAACATGTTTACATCTTGATATACGAACTAAGATCGTCGTCACGTCATCAACATGTACTCTGTCTGAGCATACAGCACCGGGTGACATCGTCCTTTAATCCACGCGCCGGATCGACGACGTGTTGGCAACATCTTAGTCCTTCGAACCGGATCATCTTAACCCACGAAGTCATCCTCTCTAGAAGCACTTGTGACTCCTCTGGTGTTGCTGGTGGGCGACGGTAATCGCTTTCCATCAGGTGATCCGTTTGCTCGTTTGCCCCCTATGACGCAAATCGCCAAAATAGGCAGGTGATATTTATAGACATATGCCAATTAATTGAGGCCCTGTTCTCTCATTTACGTCCCATGGTTCCTGCGACAGTTACGTAACGATAAATCAGTTAGTTACTCCTGTAAATGTTACGATAGAAATGTTATTCATAGCCTGCTGTTACCAGATGAATCCTTAAAACACCGTATTTTCCTATGGAAATGTGACGCTCCAACGATATCCAATACTCATACATGTGTATATGGAGCACAATGGAACGGAGAAACACATATGTAGCCGTAAGAAATCGCGCTGACAAACCCTCGCGAGTAACACATTATCTATCACGGGAACAGGAGCAGGGAGTCGCCTTTGATAATATGTTTTTGCTAGAAACGTATTTTTCTTAAGTAAGGTTATAAATCCATTTACAATTTCTCACTCTTTTTTTTATAAATACTATAGCATCGAAAATGTATTGAAAGTCCGTTTTTTTACGGAGAGAGGTTATTATTTCGAAAACAATCTTATTTAGCGCTTTGCAGGATTTGCATTGGCGCGCGGCGTACAGCGCCATTTAATGGAAACTTTATTTTTGTCCGCGTAATCCTCATTTTTATTTGCTGTAATCTTTGAAACTCCATCTATCCCTGTACCTACTAAAAATAAAAACAAAAGAAAACGTAATTACGCTGTTACGATTTTTACAACAATCATGACCTCTCCTCACAGAAAATTGGTTTTCAACTCAATGTCCAGTATAAACTATGTATCGAAGACGAATATCGTTACTTATTGTCTAATACTAACAAGAAATATGACGAAACAAGTTGTTAGCTCATAGTTTATACACAAAGTTGATGATAAAACAAACCTTTCCGACTAACAAAATTTAAGATGTAATCTTAATTCGAAATTAAGATGCAAAATGTATGCCTTTGAAATAAATAAACAGTTGAAATTTAAATTATTATTTTTTAAATTGAAATACTACTCCACACTTCCCGGCGTCATATGACACATGTGGCGCATATAACGCAAGTATTGATCTAGTACGCCTTCTTTGCGATAGGAATATAGGGTAAGGTTGCGATCATTGGACCGGCTCTTTCATTGGACCGCGTTGGTTTCTCGGAAACGAACAAATTTAAAAATCCACGATGGCGTCTAAACGCTACCTATTTGTACCAGTAAACCCCCCCGGTCCTGCCGGTTCGCCCGTGGTCTTCGTCGAGAAAGCACCTACGTCAGAGTGTTTCGCGCGCTCCCGATGTTAAATTACGGCGCTTTTTTATACCAAGTAAATACAGTTTTTAAATATGTTTAATATGGGTTTTTTATTAATTGCGTACTTTATTTATCTGTTTATCCAATTTTCTAATCAATATGGTTCAATAAATAACGGTTTTTTTTCTAAAAATGGTTTAGTGTTTGCACAGCAAATTGCCATGATTGGACCGGAGGGAGGTTCTTTGATTGGACTGGTCCAATCATAGAAACTTAAAATTGAAATTTCAATTGGTGTATTTTGTTTGAGCATGGCAAAATATGCGCGAATATTAAGCATGGAACGAAGAAAGCATTAACTTGCTTTACGTAACCAAGAAGTTGGTCTGAATGAGGCAAGTAGAATGTATGGTGTACCAAAGGCGACACTAAAGCATAGATTTGACGAAAAAAATGTAAAGGCTTACTCCCGAATTTTGAAATTGTACTTACCTTTTAAAAAACCGCTCTGATAATAAATCATTGGTTTGATTATAAAATTTTATTTATTTGTTTGAATTCCAATGGGTGCGTTTAATGGACCGCTACAAACAATTCCCCAAGTCCAATTATAGCAACTAACTGGTCCAATCAAGGAAACAGTGGTTCAAACAAAGCAACCTTTGCGAAACCGGTTTTTATTTTTTTATTAATTTATGCTAATAAATAAAAATCTACATTGGGACCTACATGTTCTTTTATAGAAGACTTATCAAACTTACTATTCTATACTTCCCTAATTATAATATTTCAGCTGATATGGCCATCCCAAGTAAAGTGGTCCAATAATCGCAACCTTACCCTAACTATGCCCTTGCGTTCCTTTACCAAATACCTGTACGATAAAAATGTACTCAAGCTATTAATTGCGTAGTCTACGGAAAAGATGGTTATTCTAAAATTATATATATTCTAGAATTGGTACTTACCTATGATCCAAATATAATTGGTGTCATACAAAGGCGACTCCACGCCTTCTGAAATCGTATGACACATGTGGCGTATAAAGCAAGTATTGATCTAGTACGCCTTCTTTGCGATAGTAATATATACCGTTACGTTTCTTTATAAAGTTTCGTGTCTTCGCTTTTGATGAACTCTAGCTCACTACATTGTAGACAAAAATATGTTTCTCTCTATGGAAAGTTAGGTATAGAAGGCAAAGGATGAAAAAGTTGATCGGGTATAATAAAATTCTTCGATACTCACCCAATAAGACAAGGAGTTCTGTTTCATCCCAAGTATGAACTAGAACACCTACACCTTTAACTCGAAGAAAACGTGAAAGTTCGCAAATGTTATAAAGACGATAATGTACTTACATATGAGCGCAAAGTTGTCCTGCCTGTCCATTTGCGCTGATGCTGTGGTGTGTGTGAAGATACGCGGGGGCGCTTTTGGGTCATACTTACTATATTTAATCGGAAAAACAAAAGTTGTCTCTCTGTGGTCAAAAGCTAACAGTGCAGTGTAAATATGAGTCTAGGTTATGTTTAGGATTACCTACCTCTGGTAAATGACGGTATAAAAAAAACACTATAGGGTTAGTTATACCATCACATAGCTTAAATAAATCTGTAATAGTAATTGGAGGGTATTTGCCTATAAGTAGTTCGTAGGCGTCATAGCGTTCATATTTTGATAATTAACTTAAAAATTATAAAAATGTGATACCGCCAAATTCCTCTATCAAGGCAGTATAGAAAAAAGAGCACTGGAGGGTCTAAAAAAGGGTTTCGAAGCCACATTTAAAATATGTTTAAGACTCTTTTAGTAATCGACTGAATACGGAACTGTACGCTCTAAAGCTAGACTGTGATACTTGACAATGTGTGTGTGAACTCCACTGTTGGAATGATATCTATTGAATAGACGATCACCATCATCATTATCATCATCATCATCATCATTATTATCATCATGATCATCATCATCATCATCACCATCATCATCATTATTATCATATCAGACGCCCTCTACTGGATAATCAGTCATGCCACCCTCATCCAAATCCAAAACTAAGGTCATTAAGTTTAGAAGTAGTAATACCTCTCAACCTGATATAAAAATCAAATGTAATAACACCGATATACAATTAGTAGATTCTGCAACGTTCCTCGGTGTCACACTGGACGAGCGTCTTAATTGGAAAGCACACGTTGAAAACGTATGTACAAGACTGGACAGATTTGTATTTGCGTTACGACGCCTTAAGTCTGTGGCTTCAAGAGAGGCTGCATTGTCAGCATTTCATGGATACGTTTCCTCGCTTTTGCGATACGGACTTGTTGTTTGGGGTAATTGTACTGAAGCCCAGAGAGCGTTTCTAATTAAAAAAAAATGTATTAGAGCCGTATATGGTGCGGATTATCTTGCTCATTGTAAACCAATATTTCAAGAACTAAATATACTACCGCTACCGTGTCTGTACATTTTAGAAATCACCAAATTTGTTCAAAAACACCCTCATCTCTTTCCATTACATGACGTCATCATAAAAAAAACAAATAGGCCTAGTAGGAATCCGCTCAAACTATATCAGCCGAGACAAAAATTGAAAATGTTTGGCTCAAACGCATATTGTATGGCTATAAAGTTATATAATAAAGTACCAGAGCAGTTCAAAGCATTACACACACGAAAAAAAATGTTTAAATTGCTTTTAAATGAATGTTTTTATACTGTAACAGATTTTTGGAGTTTACTCCTTAAGAATCGATTTTCATATATAAGCCCGGGGTATGAAAATTATGGGGTATAAAATCGAACGTATCTGCCGTGCTAATTTAAAAAGTCGTATCTCAGTATACGATCGAGGTAAAAATACGACTTCTTAATTTAGCAGGTTATGCGTTACGTTAAGCGTTATAGACTAAGATCCCTATATAAAATGACCTTCACCGAGATGTTTATTTCATGAAATGTATTTAAAATGTACTTAGCAACGGGAAAACATGGCTCCCGTTAGATAAAATTAATATTAATTGTTCTCTGCCATTTATTTATTTTAAATTACCACAAGAGGCTTAACAAATAATATAGACAAGAAACATATTCATAATTTCTCCGCGGAGACTGCGGCGGCGGCCGGCGGCCTACACGGCGGCGCGTTGCTGCGCAAGTGCGCATCGGGCAGCTTGACTGACAGTTGTCAATCTACAACAGCTGAGAAATGTGTTTTTGTTTTCAAGTTTTTGCTAATATTTTGCGTGAATCTCTATCATGTTACGAGTGTGATTGCTATACTGATAGCATGAGTACTATCTAGTTATATGTGCAATTATAAACCACCGCTTCCCCCAGGAACTTTATGGGGCCATTTGTATGCCGAAACTTGGAGCGGTTTTTTTAAATACTTTATTTGTTATCGTAGCCGTAAGTTTTTATCTATTGCGTTTTTAATAGTTTACTTGATGAATCCTAATAGCACGGGCTCCTCTCAGAATGTCGCTTCCAGGTCTGTGTCGCTGTCGCTGGAGAATTCCGTACAGTGCCCACATTGCTCCCAGATTCGTTTCTTTAAAGGTCAGAAAGGACTTAATATACACATCAGTAGAACCCATGGCATTCGTGCTGGCGCAATTACGTCGCCACCAGACAAACAATTCACAACCAAGTCAGATCAGGCCTTTTTCTGAAAAAATCAGTGAGCTTAAACATTCAATTCCAGTGGTCAAACGAATTCCTCGCAGCGCTCGAATTCAGGTTGCACAAAAAGTGTGCCTACCTTTTCGTTCTTGTTTGCAGCGCCCAACAGGGTACATAATGTGATACTTAAACTATTTACTTTCACCTGTATAATCATTATGTGCAATAAACGTATTGAGTATATATTTTATAAACGTTCTTAAGGCCACGCGCGCACCAAGATTTTAGTCGCACGATAATTTTGTCGCATAAATGCAAGATATGGGTTTATATGAGAGTGCGCGCACCACGATTTTCATAAACCCATAAGTACGCTTATTTCTGCGACAAAAAAGTGGTGCGCGCCTGGGCTGAAGAGTAAACTCCAGTCGTGCGTCGGAGCTGACACACACACTTTTTTTTAAACTATGACAACTCTAACTATTGTAAATAAATTTCAAATGTATACATGTTTTATAAGGGTGCAGGTTAATTTTGTAAGGACTTAATTTTAATTATTTTTAATATTAATTGACATATTTATATTTAATTCATAGAAATTGACTTAATTTTCGGAATCTATTAATTGACACGTGCAATATTAACTTTAATATAATTTAATAATTATAATTTAATTTAATAATTTAATTGACATGTTTACTAGCAATACTATAATAACATTTCTACGCCAATACTGGCCGAATATGTAGCACTAAGACACTTTATAATAACCAAATGTACCATATTCTTGGAAATAAATAATTATGAATTATGAATTATGAATCCGACGGCTGCCATCATTGACTTGGAGTGACAGTCCATAGAACAAGATATCTAGCATTGATTGTATCAATTGAGCACCGTGTTTTATTTACCATAAAGATGTAAACTAATTCTGCTTCGACTGGTGCAATACAGATCAAGCAATTTGCCGAAAATAATCCCACAGTCGAAGAATTAAAGATAAAAAGAAAATTTATTTTTATTCGAAATTCAAATGAAAGCGTATTGTTTGGTGGCAAACGGACTAAGAAGGGCGTTGCCAGACAGTCGTAAAATGTGAGAACTATACAGCTTCTCTACTAAAATTCTCTAACTTCCTTATCTCAACCCGCCAGCAAAAAGCCCATAACTTAAATAACATACGTTTTACGCAGCAAATATATTGTTGGTAAAACTTTTCGCTGTTGGAGTGGCTTCGAAACTTCACTGTCGTAAGTTTGGCATCCGACTGTTGTGTACCGTATTCGCCGTAACGGCTTTCTAGAGGCTTTGAATTTCGATTTTGTTACTTATCGTGTTTTGGTTTTCTTTTAACAAGTAAAAAGTTTTTTCTGTAATATGTAGGTACAGATATTTTTCTGATGTACCTAGGTATCTCATTGATTATTGGTTTGATAATTTTACTAGTAAGCGACAGTTATTAACTGTCTTTGAGACTAGGCTTTGCTCAGCTAGTTATTATTTCTCAGAATAAAACTACGAAATTAATAATGTATGGAAGAATTAGTTAAATAGAGCTTGACACAGTTAAACACAAACCCATAAAGCACAAAAAAAGTAGAACACTTTTAACACTGGCAACCAATAAATTATAAAGACACAATGACAACGGTAACATCCCTTTCATGAGTGCCACTCAACGGATTACGTTCGATATCGTGTTCCATATTCAAAAATCAGTTACAATTGATTGGTTAATCTAAATAGGACTTTATTGGCTGTACGCGATTCTAATGTCACTGCTATTTGAATTTAGAACACCAACTTTTTTGTTGCTTACAAAAAAAAAACCCGCCCTTGAGTCAGCAAAAGTGAAAATGTCGCTGGCTGAAAACTTAAAAAACACGTACATCTTTGCAAGAAAAGAGGTATAAAAGAAACTCCTCAGGGAAAGTGCATTAAAAATAAGCGGGTGTAAAAAGGACGGAGTTACGTCTTGGTACTTCCGTCCCGCTCTGGAGCTCCTAAGAAAATGGTTTTATGAATGAAAATTACTTTTTTCTCACGCCATTTACTCAGTTCAGGGGCGTTAGTTTTGTTTTTCGCTGCTCCGAGATAGGTGAAAGTTGTTTCGGCTTAAGTTTAAAAAGTGGGACATTTCCAACTCGGCGCGGGCAGGTATATTTTTAAGAGGGGGTTTCAGAGGTTTCTTTTAACAGTACTTTGAATAACGTAAAGTACATAACGTAGTATGTATAAAGATTTCTATGGTATGATTATCAACAGTCACTAAATACTTTTTAAGCATGTTTGAATGCACTTTGTACCTACATGTACAAGTCTCCATGGGTAGGTACATGTTTTCATCACAAAAAAGTTTTTTTTGTCAAATAGACCACAGCTTTTATAAAAACTCGTCAATCATCTCATCTCAACGAATCCAAATTTACCTACGTTTCAAAATTTATCTCGATTGAAAGGAACCTAAGACTCTTGCCTTACTGCAAGTAAAAAAAAAACTATCAAGTGGATGTTCATTTTTACACCCCTATTGCATCAAAAGGTGGTTCAATAGATCAATAATTGCCAATACTAGGGCCCCTTAGCTTCGTCTAAAACCATTACACGGCTATTTACAACAAAAACTTGTCTTTACTCCCTTAAGCTATTATAATAAAATGTCCCGTGGATTTCCGGAGTGTGAGGAAAAAAGTGACTTTGTCGTTTAGTATGAAAAAAAGGAACAGCAGTCGAAGCAGCAGTTCAAAGCGGGTCAAAAGATTAATTCTATGGTTTAAAATTTACCTACTAAAAACATATACTTAAAGACGTGTACAAGTATACAATTATAATTAACTACTATGGTGTTAGTATTTAAAAGCTTTGACATACAACTTAAATCGCAACAAATTCATTTGCTTGAATAAATTTGAATTCAGAGATTATCCTTGGACATAGGGATAGTAATATGTACCATGTTCAAAGCGTACGTGTAAAAAAGGCGATTTTTGCTAACTTTCTCTTGAAATTGCTAGATTGGACTATAAAAAAGTGAAAAACCAGATTATCACAGGCGAAAAAAGGAACGAAAAAATGAAACATTCATATTTTATGTTATTTTATTCCTCAATATATTTCGAGTTTTTAATGTAGTTGCTTTCGAGTTAACACATTCTAACCTCTCCCTAACGCACCTTTTTACGGCCGCCGCATAAAATATTACCATCGCATTTATACCGAATAATAAGCATAAATTTATCTATCATGCATTGAAGAAAGGGTTTAATAGCCTATAAATCAGCATTTTAAACAAAGAATAGTCAAATACCCTACAATGGGAAGATCTTTTGTGTGTTAGTTTTTTTGTTGTCGCTACCCGTGAAATGTTTGTTTTGTTTGGCGTGTAGTGGTTTTTTTTTAAACTTCGATATTGCGTATAATAGGCTTGTGGAGTGCGGGTTTACGCAAATATTTGGAAAGTAGTTTGTTTGTATGTACCCTTTTTTGTGGTTGTTTTATTCTGGTTGTAAGATGTTTCGCCAAGTTTTTTATAAGTTTTTTTTTGTATTATTTATGATAATAATTTAAAAATGTGTTGCGTAATGATTTGGTTTGTCTTAAATATTTAGTTTTTAATCGATTTCAAAAAATGGAACATTTCTTCGGTTCGCCGGGATGCATGTTTTTTTTTGTTATCACCTTTTTTTTCAAAAACGGCTGGTACGTTTTAGAAAATTATTTTTTTGTATCAATGGATATACTTTCTAGTTCGTTCCATTGTCACCAGATCAAGATGTGATACTGTAACCTCGGAGAAATCGACGGAACTCTTCACTGTGACACAGGGTAGCGAGGACATAAGATGACCTGCTGTTTTTGAGTGACGTGAAATAGAATGCATCGAAAATATCAAACCAATCGGGATTTAGACATTTTTTTAGAAAGTCGGTGGCTATCTGTCTTTTTTATGTTATTGTTATTCAATATATTATTTAGCCAGTGCCACATTCTCTAAAATTTCGTCATTTTTTATGGAGCCAATAATATATTTTTTATAAATTAACTGAATTTACATATTACGTTTAAAAAAAACTCAAGATGTCAGTTTCACATCGCTGGGTTAAAATCAACATTCACTTCTTGCCTAGTCGTATCTGAAAATCTAACTTTAGATTTAAAAGGTGTAAGTGTATATAAAGTAGATAATAGAAACTCACTTCACCTTAACGGTCTTAAATAATTATTGTTTATGATTATGAATAAAAATAAAATGTCCGTTTAAACCGATTAAAAAATTCAATCTTTGTTCATTCTTATCTTTGAATCGCTCATAACTTTTATTATAGGTATTCCAAACGTTATAACAGATTGAATATTTTATCTTTTATAAGACAAGTGTCTTGCCAATTACAGTTCAGATAAAAGTGTCTACACAACAAAGCATGACAAACGGGGCCATAATGAATGCCCCATTGAAGAACACCGGAAGGGTTTGAGCAACCATCGACAAAAGATGCGACTTCCGGTTGATCGGTTGCATTATGGTTAGAATATTAATAATAGATAATAAGAAATATGATCGTATCTGTTTTGTTATAACGCTTATTGAATTCAACGGACGCTTGGGAACTTTGGTAATCTTTAGTTGTAATCGCAATCGTTTTTTAATTTATTCATATGACTGCTTTGCATATACGATAAATGACATGTTTTTATATCGTTATTATTACAAAGCGTGGGCAATTCATTTATTTTACATGGGTTTCCACAAACGTAAATTCTATAATTCTACTTGTAGTATATATATAGACATTTATAGATAATAAATGTAGGTACCCTCGATCCGCCAGCTACCGGTCATTACATTGACAGACGTCACCGGTGGCGGACGCACTGCAGGTTTACTGAAAGCCCGATTAATGTGTTTATTGAAGTATCCTAGGAAACCCTAGTGAACACTACGGTACTGAAAAACAATTTGCGAGGAGGAGTCATGATTGAAACAAATCACAGGAAAACAGTGCGTGGCACGTTTTTTTAATTTTACGTCAACGTAGGCCGTAATGTGTGAATTTCTGGAGAGATCTGGCCGAGGCAAGACGTAAAACTGTATACAAACCACGGGCTGTAATTCGTTAAGCCCCAGATCGCAGTATGCGACGACGACGCGTTTGGCTCGGTTTGTAGACACCTGCCTACTGAGCCGGCGGTCCTGGGTTCGAATCCCGGCCAGGGCAAATATTAGTGTGATGAACTCGAATATTTGTGCTTGGGTCATGGTTGTTCTATGTATTTAAGTATGTATTTATCTATATAAGTATGTCGTCGTCGTCGTCTAGTACCCATAACACAAGCCTTCTTGAGCTTAATTTGGGACTAGATCGACCTTCTTGAGCTTAATTTGGGACTAGATCGATTTGTGTGAGGTTGTCCGATATTTATTTATTCACGAGGAAATAGGCTAGTTGACCCAGTTTTGAAATATATTTGAAATGGTTAATAATGATCTTACTAGCTCTAAAAAAAATGTCTTGTATTTTTCTGAAAGCTATAAAGCTAAATTTTATCAATTGAAAAATATAAATTTCATAAACAGTCAAAAACGCCGTCCGTCATTTTTCCCTTTCGCTAATCTGTGGCGTGACGTAGAATTACCTGTAAATATTCGAAATTCGACCGTCGTATAATGCCGTTTCGCTCACTCCAATATACTTTGACAGGAGATCGAGAGGGACGGCACTATTCGAAGTCGTCAAAGTAGACTTTCAGTTTTGTTTACATGATCGATGACGTCACTATCATGAGCGAAAATGGCGGACAGCGTTTTAAGCATTTCAATATACAGATTAAAAACCATATTTTCAAGTTCAAAATTTTCAGCCATCTTTCACTTTTATGAATTGAAAAATATATAAGTATTTAGGTTTCCTTTGCTAAATACTATACGGAATAAACATTCGTTTACTACAATTTGACATGAGTCAACTAGCCTATTCACTAATTCACCGCCCTAGGTATGTAATGTACTATTTACAGGAGAGTTAGATACTTGCCATAGTAATAACCTTCCTTTTTTCATCCCTTGGGTATTGGGCAACAAGACCCTAAAAATGCAAAAGGTGGTGTCGTAGGGTTATTAACTCAAGTTTTTTGTTTTTCTTTCCTACCTAAGGAGCAAACAATACAATTTTTGTTTAGAAATTAGGCAAGTAACATATGCTGTTTTTATCACGAAATTATACATATATGGTGAAGCGCAAGATTAAATATTAATTATAGGTATTCGAGAAACGCCGTCGGGAAAATTATCTCAAGTGACGCAAACTATACTATAGTTACTTTTTCGTTTTTATTTTTTTGTATTAGACGCGAGAAAAAACACGCTTTCGTTTGATGTCTGAAAAATGCCTTTGTTATTTATAATCGCAGTAAGAGAAAAAAAAATGATTCGTATTTTGAAAAGTAGTCAACAGATTTTCATAGTATTTTGAATATTTTAATAAAAAGAGCAGAAGCCTCAAATAAAATAATCAAAACTATTACATTTACATACCTATATTATACATTCAATATACCTAGGTAATTTAAAATAATTGATAACGCGCAGCGTTCAAGCTGTTTCGTATAAAACACTTTCTGTAACATTTTGAATCCCCGAAGAAACATGACAATGATGGAAGTGGAAAACGGCCTTAAAATGTATGTCACGTTAGATTTAAATATCGAATTTAAAAACAAAAACGAAAACCATAACTTTTCATTAACGCTCACCTAACGGACAATAGACAAGCCTAGCAACCTACATGGCACAAACCCACGTAATCCTTATTAATACACCCAATTCATCAACGTTTGGAAACGCAGCAGCAACAATAGCACCCCTTCAAATATAAATAATAAACTAAAAATTATATGCAAATTCACGAACCATAAGTTCCTATAGAAATAACCCCTTCACAGGGAGGGGACATAAAAAAGGTATAATAATTTATTCAGACTGAGATAGTGAGATCACAGGACATTTTTGAACGCATTTTAAAAAGTTTAACAACGGTGTGCAGACGTGTTCGATTTGAATTTGATTTCTAATTTGAATTTGGAATGCGTTATTCAGTTGTTTGTGTGAGTGCGTATTCAGTGATGTTACGAAGTGAGTTCTTTCGTATTGTCGGCTTATGTTCTTAGTTTTACTTGTGTATCTAGGTAAGATAATTAACTAGAACAATCCAATAAACAAGTTAGCAAAATATACTTACTTATACATTATTACAATTTAAATCTTTTTCCCGTATCTGTACCTATATCTCGATCAATAATAACTAGCAAAATTACAACGCACTGGTGTAATTTTAACATGAACAGTCTGACATATATTATACCTACATTTCACTTTCTTTAAACTAGTATAAGTATCTACTTCTAATATATAACGTATATACTTAGCTATAATTTTTCATAAGCAATGAATAGTTCTAAAGCTTCAGATACATATAAAGGCAACTCCAGACATCGCATCACTTCATAAATTGGAACAAACAATATCTTAATGGAAGTAACTCGATATTTGTCAATACATTTCGCTCTTATATACGAAATATGTTCCAACTTGCAAACAAAAATAATGCTGAACACACAATACTGTTCCTCAATCAAATATTCTTCTAAACTTGGTACAATAGGGCTGTTTTTCTGTCGATGGTAGTTTGGGCATAAGTCGTTGTGCCCGGTCGGTATGTTTGCACATGTTTGATCGATTGACAACGGGGGTGGGTTTTCGCCTTTGTTATAAAAAGCACATATGCCTATAAGAAGTATAGGGACATATGATCTTCTGCTTCTGAAGTTGCGTTGTGTAATATAACCCCCGAATTCACTAACAATGTGTAGTTCGTTTTACATGATTACTTATATTTTGGATTCTTTTGAAGTTTTCGACTCGTTTATTTCTGCGTTTCGTTTTTCTATCTTAGATTTTGAATCGAGGTGCGCCGTTTTTTTTATAATACTATATATTTATTTGCACAATATTAGTCCCATATTTCAAATTGAAATGTAATTTATTGTAAGTAGTTCTTATATTTATAGGTAAGTATACCTTATTCATTTGAATGATATCTAGTTTTGTGACAAATTATCAAGACACTAATGACAATATATTAACGTTTCCTTTATCGCTTCAAATTAAACGTAAAACACAAAACAACATTACCATAAAATCAAATGACAATAACTTAGAACTATTAATGTTTTTGAACCTTCCAATGTTCCGATAATAAAATGTCAAACCCGATTCTATCAAATTAATCGGTCATTTAAACTTAATGATATTGGTAGTAATTCGTTACAACGGCTATTAAAGGCTGTAGCCCTCAAATTAAAAAAAGAAACTTCTAATTTTGAATTTCCGATACACATGATGGAAACAAAAGACAATCTAGCGTGTTAACAATACGTTCCAAATTTAAAATGAGACACCTTCAATTTCAAATTCCCGAAACCCGTTGAAGATGGCGTTCGGTAATCGTCGGTAGCGATCACAGCCGATTAACCGGGTTTTTTAAACACATTTTAAATACAAACATTAAAATAAAATTTTATGACGCTCCTGATACTGTTAAATAAATAACTGCGCGTCAGGGCCTCGTTTGGTCGTGCTGTAAATTGAGTACATGTAAAAAATATTAACGGAGCGGTTTTTAACAATTAATTACAAGATTCTTGTGTGAATAGTTGCACAGCCCAGTTTCTTCATTATTTTTTTTAACTGAGGTAATGGCAGGCAGACTACCTGAGGCAGTTCATTTAGGCTTAGTAGGGATATGCTAAAATGTTTCATGGGCCTACTACTTTGCTATTTTCCTTCTCATTTAAGTATATTTTAAACAAAGCAACTCAAAACTGATATTTTTATTTCCACATCTGTTATCAAGGGTTGACTGAAAAAAAACCCTTGAATTCAGGTTACATTTGTCATATAATTATAGTTTTTATCTTTAAACAAACTCAAAGAATTTGATTGCAAAAGAGCTCTTGCAAAAAATAATGGAATTTTGAAAAAAAAAAACAAAAAAAATAATTTGTGACATAGAAGTGTATATTTTTTTTTATCTTTAGCTGGATCCCAGAACTCAAATAGGTAGATAAAGTAAGAAAAGAATGTGCTTCACTTGAAACGGTTACTGCAATAATTATTATTGTAAAGCATCTAGCATATATGGACCAATGTTTTTAATTCTGCCTTTATTAAACAGCTTGTCCATAAGTAGTCTTATACCAGTTTTGTAAGTAACCCATATTATAACAGGTCTTATAACAGTAGCTGTGGCATAATTATACCCTTTTTCCAATCTTCTCAAGTGAATCATTGCTATCGCAAAAATGATCGAGATTTATGACTTTATCACGAAATTGTAGAGTAAAATATCTTCCTTACGTGGTCTCGCTATTTAGCAACTTCTTCAGATTTTTATCAGTCTAGTTTTTTTAAGCCAGTTAACATTTTTGTGGTAAGTATAATGGTTTTTTTAACGTGGAATGGTTTCATGGGAATGATAAACATCTATACAATATTTGTATCGTATTTTTGTTTCAATATACAGGTATTTAAAGTCGTTAGTGGCTTCAAACATGTTTAAAGCCAAAAAACTATGATAAAAAAAAAACAATGTTACGTGACTACGCTTTAACTAAAAAAAAAAAACTTTAATTAAAGCTGTAATCATCACGTACTGTATACCGGGAGTGGCCTGTAACAGGAGCAATAAATTAAAACATAGACATTAGTTCAGCAACTTTAAAAAAAAAGTCAGTTTTCAGGATTTTATAATTTCAAACAAATTAAATAGTATTTTCAATGTACGTCGTCCAACATTGCATTCCCTGGGCATTGATATAGCTGTCACTCTACTAATATCGGACATTTCGCAATACATAGCTTCTTTGTCTAAACATTATTCTACAAAATATCATTTAATACACGTTATACTTAATCAGAAGTTGCTTTACAAATGTTGTTCAGTTTCAAGGGAAGAATCTATGTTTTAATTTATTGCTCCTATTGCAGGCCACCGGTATAAGTAACTTATTACTTTTAATGAGACCCTTATAAATGTCGTTTATATCTACTAAGAATTGTATAGCTTGAAAAAACCATACCTGTTCTCTTCTTATAGGTAAAAATGAAAATACTAACCCATCTTACACTATTCGACAAAATATACACAGATAAATAATGAAAAATGCTCAAAAAATACGAACTGACTTTTTTACAAAAATAGACACTACAAAACACAGCTTAGTATTAAAACTGCCACACATAAAAACCACGTAACGCCAAAAACCGGCAAAAAAATTTGACAGTTCAAAAATTCTGCAGTGCTCAAGGTTTACAAAGGATAGGGCTATCGATTTTGTCCTCAACCCTACGTATACATAATGTACATGTGTGGGTCGGAGGGTAAGGTAGAGGGTGGAACGATAAACTATCCTGTCTATACCTATAAGTTATATAAATTATATGTCATTCACCCCCTATCAATCGTAATGTATGGAGATTCGATATTGTGTGGTAAAGTTGGATGCATTTTACGGGAATATTTTGGATGGATCTTAGACATTGAGTGATGGGAATTAAATTTGGTTTCGGGAGCGGTTTTGAAACGGTTACTATCACGATGGATGTAAACGAAATTGAATTTTGAATGAAAATACCACATATTATTATAAAGTACTAAACTAATACCAAGAAAATCTTGGTTTTGAGTCAAAAATATGACATTCAGAGTAACTTCAATGATTTGTAAAGAAGTTGTGAGCCCTAAAACGGCAAGAGATCACAGAAAAAGCTTTTAATATCATCCTACTGTAATGAAATACCTACAAGTTATTTTAAAGGTCACGTCAACTGCGCGCACATTAGAAGCAAATACATGTAAAATATTTACATAAAAACTATAACATTTTATTCTTATTAGACATGTCTTATCGGAAAATTTCCATCAAGAACTTGATGAATGTTAATAATCATTATAAAATAACATTGAAACAGTGCTGCAATTTAAAATATGTCTGTCTATTAAATACGGCTATATTCCAAGAGTCATGCCGGTATGACACACTTGTGAGTCATTGACAAGTCATCGTTTGTCATTGACATGTCAGGTTGATGAGTGTGTCCACGATTACGCGGTGCATAATTGTTGGAAATTGTGAGTTATTACTGTTTGTTACTTGGCGTATTATGTTGTAGATTAAATTTAATTGTTATTAAGTCATAAATAAAATCATACACGTCGGTACTTACTCATTGCAATTATAATATACTCGCTTATGTATTATTTTGCAATCAAAGAATAAAATGATTATTCTATACGAGTAGGTAACATTAATAAATAAATTAGTTGAAATTACAAGGAACTTCAATTTCCACGTGAAATGTACAAATAAAAAACAAACTATTTCACAAATATTTTAAAAATATTTTCCACTAGATGAATACAAAGACCCGAAAATTAATATGTGCCGCATCAATGTTATGCAACCTTCTTGCGTTTGGCACAAATAGCAAACATGAAATAAGTTGCCGTAAACTTCGTCGTCGCTAACTAAAACCAATTTTAAACGCCTTAAAACTCGATGAACAATCCCTAATATAAAACATTAAAGTACTTTATTATCAGAAAACCTATCAAAAACGTCAACTTCTTTATTCTTACAATAAATCTTACCTTTACGATGCCCCGTAGTAAAGTTTTCAGGCTACATTTTACGCGTCGCGAATTTACTTTCATTTTAACACAGAAAAAAAAAGAAAAATATCTAAAGTCTTCTCTCGAACAGTGGCATAATAGAAAAGAAAAAAATCAAATTGCAAATTCAAATTTGGAAACCGGAGACGGGTCCCGAAGGAAATTCGAGAAAAATCGTCGTCTCCATGCGGCTGACGGCAAGCGAATGTCCCGCTCAAACTCCGCTACAATTTTCTCAGCGAAAACCGAATCGACTGCGCTGGGTAAGTATAGGGAAGGGTGGTTTTTCCTTCGAATTTCATAAGTATCTACCTTTCTTTATATCTAAGCGCAAGAACTACGCTCACCCCTTGAGAATACCTCGTGAGACTCGATCGCGCGTCAACCCCGCGGTGCGACTAACCGTCGCGCCCAAATATTCCAAATTCAAACCGTCGAGAAAAGAAATACGATCCACATTTCGAGAGCGTTCCTTTTTGGTTGCGCCTTTTTAAAAAGTTTATCATTCTAGTAAGGCAACGGTAACATAGATAAAATGTATTGGGTGGTGAGTAGAAATATATTTATGTATGTAGATTCGTGTGTTCGAGAGTAAGATATGGTGTGGGCTTCGTTTCATGTATGATTGTGGAACGTTATTTTATATGTAGAGAAAGGCGGCGTGTGGTTAAAATGTGAATTTTGATATCTGTATAAGAATACCTCGCAATTTGTCACAAAATGAAATTGTTTCGAGTCTTTTGAAGGACTTCGTTCCTTTGTCTGTTATTTGTTATGAGAGAAAACATTTTGGGAGCTGTTTTTAGACGTATCACGTAGAAGGGTTCAATAGAGTTAATGGGTGGAAAGTTTATAATGTGTTAATTTTTACGCCTAAAACTGAAGCGTTCACGTGGAAATGTGTACGGTGAAGTAAGTTTCACGGGTAAACGGTGATGTGGTAAAGTTCAAAGTGACACCTCGCCAAGTGTAAAAAAGTCGCCGAGCAAATTAACCATGCGGCCACTTTTAAAATTGGAACACGTCTTAAATGCGGAATGATTCGACGCAACAAGTTTCATTCACGGGCAACAGAGAAGGCAATCCAATTAGAAAGGGAAAGAGAGGAATTTAAAAAGTGAACGCCCGGAAAGTTAGGCGGGAAAGCTCCGGTGCTAATAACCTGTTGCTTCCGCGACTAAATTAAATATGAGGACCGGGACGCGCGCGAACATCGACATCGACGTTCCACATTTGAAAATTACACCGTTAAAAAAGAACTCTCGCAAAATAAAACACCCAGCCAGTATTCCAAGCATTCGATTTGTTTTGCTACGTCAACTTACCTACTTCATAACCAAGAACCCCCGATAGCTAGACCGTATTGTACTTATTCTTATTGATATGTGATAAATTTGCATGGAACGAGTCAATTCCATAAATTGCATACATATATCACTCCACTATTCATAACCCGCCTTCGCCCACCCTTCTGAAATTTCTAGCTATCGTGAAATATCGATAAAGCGAAACGCTGATGCGGCATAGGTACACCCCTACGCGCGCCCTGACATTGAGCGGGAGAGGGACAACATTATAGGGAAAACACTAGCGCGAGGGAGATGAAGCACAAGACCACGACGAGATAAGTGTTCTAATTTATACACAAATTGCGAACGTCGTCACGAGAAGCACGTGCTAAATAACCATTCCATATTTGAAAAGTCGCAACTTCGCACACTTTCAAACGGTATTTTTTACTTTATCTATGGCCTATAAAGTTGTCTTTTGTTTTCAGCCAGTCAAGAAGTAATATTATCTTGCAATTTTCCATTTTTGAAAACGTAACGTTGTACTTGACGTGCATTCGTAAGAATTAAAACCTTAGCTTGAGGTTGTTGGAGCTATATTTGTATGGCGGGAAAGTTTGCAAATTAATACATCAGATTTTAAAAGAAAGCCTGTGCATACTAACTAGGGTTGTCAAGGTTAAATTGGTGTAGGTATTTTATTAGCAGTCGGTTAGTAGGTTAACTGTTTCTTGGGGAGGGTTTTACTCAATTCGCGGTGTTTAGGCGTTTAACGTTCATTTGGGGGTGCGTCGGGTAATTAAAGGAGGGTTTGTTTTGATGGGGATGATAAGTTTATTAGAGTTGATTGACTTTTGATATCTTAGCTTAAAGCATTGGGTGAACGTTAGGGATATTAGCGGCTCAAGATAGGGATAAAAATATGAAAATGGGATGTTCTTTAGCACCTTTTTCGAGCTATTCATAGAAAAGACTACATAGTTATAAATGGTAACTAAGATTACATTGAATCAAAAAACCATCGTGTGTGTGTCCAGAAAATTATAATTTGGGTCTCTTCAAGGTAAGAGTGAGCAGGCTATTACTGAACCGGCGAGCGACCGGAGTCACTCATCAGATGATATGATGATACTGAGGTCAATCGTTATTAGTTTGTTAATAAAAAAAGAAGATTATGAAAAAACCATCGAAAATTAAAAATCGATAAAATCGAGCAGATGCAGCCTCAATGTTAAACTAGTTATTTAAGTCATGTAATTATATGTTTTTCCGAAAATCCAAAATCGGAGAAAACAGGAAACTTTCGTATTAATTTTTACGCTGACACCCCATTAAATAGATCACGGGAGCACCACATAATAATCTTAATTAAAATACATATTTAATTTTCAATTTGAGACATATTTAATTATTGTGCCTACATATTATTAAAAAATGTTTTTTTTAAGATGTTGGTATATTTGGATGTTAAGAAATGTGTAATACCTACTCAACGACACATTAAGTTTAGATGAAACGTGTTTGATAGCAGATTGAAATATAAAATAGTCATGGATAATTCAAGGGAATACAGGTAGCCGCGGCAATCTATATGATATTTTCCGGATTACATTCAAATCCTGATTTTCCTTTGCCACACTAAACAACGTAACATGATCCCACACACACAAGGTGAATTCTGCCGTGCAGAACTTAAAGTACAGTAAGTGCAATGAGAGACGTATAGCACTTACTGTACTTTAAGTTCTGCACGGCAGAATTTTTGACACTTGTCATATCGAGGGCGCCACCCTCCAGGCCACCTTCGCGGGGTATCCGAACGTGCCCTTATTTTCAAGTATATAACATGTGTAGCGGCACAACACGGTGGTCTTTTTTTACTTTTGTATTTTTTTTTCTTTCTGTTAATGTAAACTTACAATTTCCGCATCTAACAAAAACCTTGCGGTTGCACTTTTCCGCTGGGATGGGATTTCAGAAAGACGCATCTTTCGAAAACAAATAATTAACTGTCTGGGACTACACTTATCGACATTCGAAAAATCTTGTAGTTAACAACAAAAGTAGCTAAGCATATCATCATCATCATCATCATCATCTCAGCCATAGGACGTCCACTGCTGAACATAGGCCTCCCCTTTGGACTTCCATATATACCGGTTGGAAGCGACCTGCATCCAGCGCCATCCGGCGACCTTTATAAGGTCATCTGTCCATCTTGTAGGTGGACGTCCTACGCTGCGCTTGCTGGTCCGAGGTCTCCACTCGAGCACTTTTCGGCCCCATCGGCCATCTGCTCTGCGTGCTATGTGGCCTGCCCATTGCCACTTCAACTTGCTAATCCGGTGAGCTATATCGGTCACTTTAGTTCGTCTACGGATTTCCTCATTTCTGATTCGATCACGTAGAGACACCCCGAGCATAGCCCTCTCCATTGCTCGTTGAGCGATTTTGAGCTTTGAGATGAGGCCGATAGTGAAAGACCACGTTTCGGTGCCGTAAGTCATCACTGGTAACACACATATACCTCGCATAAGCATATACCTCGGGATATTCGGTGCACAAATGATTTGATGCCGACAGGAGGAGTCAAATCATTAGTGCACCGAATACCCCGGGTTATTCATAATACGCTCACAATGACCTGTATAACCCATCCTTTATTAAAATTTAAATATATACATCAATAAATATCGGACTATCTCACACAAATCTATACTGATTTTAATCTAATTACACGCAGCGGTAGTAGGCTAGTGTTATTGGCACTTGACGACGAACATCATGCATTTCTTATATAGATAAATACGTACTTAAATACCATACACAGATAGAAACACCTGAAAATAAAATCGTTTTCATATGTTAATGAGTTAATAATAAATAAAAGTTTCATTTTTCATTCGTTACAATGTAAAAAATATTGAATAAACCTTTCATTTATCATTCGTTGTACTAAAAAAAAAAACCTTTTATTATTCATTCGTTATAGTGTAAAAATATTCAATAAACCATTAATTTTTCATTCGGTACACCCGAAATAAATATTAAAAAAACCTTCTATTTTTCATTCGTTATACTAAAAAAAAATATGGGAAAAACGATATATAAGCATCCAATAGGGCTATTAAAATTATTACCAAGTCCAAACCGAGCGGGCACTTCACCTGCCCAAATGAGCCGTAATTCAAACTCTAATACGGCATAGAGTAAATAATATTTTCATCCACATGCGATCGCATATTGTCGTCTAACAAGCAACCCTCCTGAACCGATGGGGAGGCACGTTGCACAAGCATAAGGTAGGATTTGCTAATTTTGTGTTCGTAAGGGTATAGAAAAAAAAACAATATTCGAACATCTATTCTGCAAGTACGTCTCAAGGGCACTTTTACTCTTTGTCATTTTATAACAATAATACCTAAATATAAAGTTGTAATAATCATCACTATAATAATTATAATAGTAAATTAATGCAGCAGACAAATTACTGGGCTCACTTTACCGGGAGATGTATATGTATATGTTTATTGTATTGTCTCCGAGTCTTAACTATAATACTCTTAACCTATACTGTAAGAGATATAAGGGGCGTCAATATTAAATAATATTGGATAACCCTTACATCACTCGACCTAGTTCCAAATAAGCTTAAAAAGCGATAAGATAATGAATATAGATAAATAGTAATGAATATTAATAATAATAGATCCATGATCCATAACAAAATATTTGTCTGATGTTCACCGTTCAGCACACAAATTCTGGAACAAAAAGGATTAACATCATATTTTATTACCCAAAGCCTCTGCTTTTTACCCAAAACCACTGATGGTTTTTTATGCATATGAGTAAATATGCATGTGATAATATCAGTCAAAAAGACGCATAAATAACTTTACCCTAGAAAATTCAAGATATCTAAAGAATATTCGTAAATAGGCGTGCTCGAGTAAAGCATTGGAAATTTTGAAATACTAAGTAGTTGTTTAAAAACTATTGCACGCTATATACATAGTAACTAGTTCTATAATTTAAATACAAGTTTTGACGACTGTTTCCCTTTGAACCGCTAGAATGAACCAACTATGGGAGAAAAACTTTACGAAAAGTGTGCATCATCGGATAATTTAATTCGACGAAGGCATGGAACACTTTTCATTACTTATAGGAACCAAGACACTGTTGAGCAATTATACATACAACATACCTAGATGTAGGGGCTAGTCAGCTACAGATAAATGATGCAACATCCGTATTTGTTTCACTTACATACAAATTAGATAGTGAGGTGCTTAATATATCTATAGCCCTAGAAACACAACCTGTTTTTATCTTCTAAACATACTAAAATAGCTTTGAATAGAGACTATTAAAATATCGCATGCCAAGTTTTCAACATATTTCAAAGTGTTGTAAACAGTAGGTATTTTAATGATATGTAATAAGATTGACTGGTTAAGTCCGCCTTTTCTTATGTGCAATAAAGATTAAATAAATAAATATTTTCCCGTCGACCTTTTCCTTCTGTCCCGTGCTAGAACGAACGAAATATGCGAGAAAGACTGGATAACAAGCACGCGTGGGGTTAACCCGCCATCTTGGATCCATTCACTATCGGGAAATTTAGTTTGCCAAAGGAATTGGAAAGAAATAAAATGTACTTTGATGTCTGGACGGTGGTCTTGGGTATTTTGATGAACGGATCCTATTGGGACATTGTGTGGTATGTTAATGATGCAGTGAATTAACTATGAGTTACTTGTTAAGTGAAAAGATTTGTAGATTTGCTGGATTTGGTTGGAAATTCTCAATCTTGACCATACAAACATGGTGGAGGGATCATCCACATTCAATCCGACTAATCGTTGATGAACCGCCGCATTCCAAAACGGCCCTGCTTTTGATAACGGCTAGCCGTAATGTAATACGGCCGATTAAGAGGCCTTATACATTTAAAAATGTATTTTGTTTTTCATATGACAAATATATTCATAATTTAAACCAATTTTTGAAAGTGAATAATACCTTTCCCTGAGTTCTTCATGCTTTCATTGCGTGCAGTCAAAAATAAGTTGAAAAACCAGTTTTTTGCGTGATTTTTTGAAACGTAAATTATCAATGAAATATTCAAACTGTAGGTTTCAAAATACATACCAATAACTCGCAATAGCCCTGTTCTAAGTAGTAACATGATAATAAACATGTTTGATCATAGATAAAATTTTCTAAAACAATCAGCATTTTTGTACGGGTTTAAGCAATCCGACTGCGACATATATCCACTATTTTCAAGATCTTTATTGATTACAGATATGCCCGTGAGACGGGGTCATCCATGTTTTCTCGGCCCGGTTTTACAATCGAGCACTTATGGGCTTCTGGCCTCCTCATGACAATATGGTCGTCCGTCAGCTTGCTGTATGGGTCTTACATTGATGATGAATTGTATATTTTTTACTTTATTCGTTTATTCGAGTTTATAAATCCATGTCACGATTGTCACGCCTTGGATCACAGTACCACTCCAATCTAAAAACAACCAACAGTTGCTAATTTCAGTAATTTTTCAAATGCCAGGCACCGTTAGTAAATATTGGGCCAACGTTCAGAAACTAATGGAAACTACAACATTACCAACAGTGACAATTTATCTTTATTATTAACATTTTGGAATAAAACCCGAACCGTAACGAAAGGGGAATCTCGTCAAAAATTACCCTCACGGCCGATAAAGCCGCGATTGCCAGGGAAAGTAATTTGTTCTTCGATTTAACACAGGGCTTGCTTTGGACATCACTAGAAAGAGTGGAATCGACTCCCGACTTGAACAAATGTGTTGTTTTCGGGCTAGAGATGCGATACAATCGGCGAAATGTGTCGATAAGTTTTTGGCATCGAATTCCAATTTGGCAAAGCTTGTTTTGAACATAGTTGAGTAATGGTATTGCTTACGGGTATAAATAAATATCGAGAAACCTCACGCAAATCGATCTAGTCCCAAATTAAGCTCAAGGAGGCTTGTGTTATGGGTACTAGACGACGATATACGTACTTATATAGATAAATATATACTTAAATACATAGAGCAACCATGACCCAAGCACAAATATTCGAGTTCATCACACTAATATTTGCCCTGGCCGGGATTCGAACCCAGGACCGCCGACTCAGTAGGCAGGTGTCTACAAACCAAGCCAAACGCGTCGTCGGTATGTTTCGAAGTTGTAGCTTTTGTTTTATGAGGGGAAATTGAAGTAGGTAATCGTATAGAACGCACATAAAAATAGCCTCGAAAAATGGGTTTAGCTTTTGTGTGGGACTGCATTTATAGAAATTTTGTTACCATAGTGTTTATCTTGTGTAACATGAACTGCATCTGAAATAAGCGGGTTAAGATTAAAACTATAATTATAAACCTAGCAAAACGGTCTTACAAAAAAAAAACTTTACAACCTAACTCATATCTACCATATTCTACTTCACCGAACTTAGGTACAATAGATATAAATAAATAGAAACGCCTCATAAACCTTGTGAAAACTAACAGATTGCCTACATTATTCGCGGTAAAAATGCACAACCATACTTTAATGATGCTTAAGTATTTATGCCGCGCTACGCTATATAAATTGCGAAAATTTGCATCGCGCTCCTTTTTCATGCTAATAAACTGACATGATAATTGCGCCTACGCATGTTTTGAACGCGTAAAACAAAAGAAATGCGTATATATGGTCGGAAGACACAAGATGTTTTATATTTTGCTCGATCCTACAAACTGGGAGGGAAGATAATTGAGGGTTATTTGTAGCGGTAAAGTGTGCTGGTTCTATTTTATGTTTACAATTATTTTAATTAATTATTCATGCAAATGCATAATATATTTTTTTAATGGACAATCTTACACAAATCGACCTAGCCTGAAACTACTCTTTATACTCTTTGATTTTAAGGTACGAACACACCAAACAAAAAAAAAGTAGTCACCTATACTCCTCTCACTGTCTACAAAATAATAATTTGATAGTACCTATACAGGATAACGTCGGCTACGAAAAGGAAAGCTCTTATCGAAGAAGTATACGAGCGATCATGAACGGGAAGCGGCGAAAACATCGATATATTTTTTTCCACGCTCAACCCCCTCTCTGCACGTGGGACTCAGCCGTAGAATTTCAGGGCACTATAAATGCGCACAGTTTTGCCGCTGACATGCCTCCATCAATTACGCACTCTGGAGTTCCCATTTGTTTTATTTATGACCCCACGGCTCTATACTCTTTACAATACTACAAATGCCAAATGCAATATGGTTATACACCGTGTTTTTGTTGATATAACGAAGTTTAAAATCTTTATGAACTTATAGATGGATTAAAACTGCTATCGGTTCAGAAAATCAGCTATAACTGTAAATATTCCACCAAAAGCGATACAATTTAGCAAGTTTACGACTCTTTTTTTTTGGATACATAAAATTATAGAAATATAATCTACTTCATCTAAAATTTTATTCTAGATCTAAGATTTATATAATTTACCGGGTACCTATATAATTTATATTTTTAAGTAGTTTTATTAAATGTGACGAATACAACTCCACATAAATAAAAGTAAAGGCATGTATGGTAAAATCTTTCAGAAAACGTGATTATCTAAGATCTCATGATTTTCTTGCTTTAATAATAAAGAAGCATGATTTAACGTGTCTATTGAAATTGGAAGCCGAAACAATGTCCCAGAGAACTGACAATGAAGCCACTTACTGTAATATTCCACATTTTCAAACAACATTAAATTGGCTTACGCTTCGAAATTCTCAGAATACCAGCCAGTGACATGGAAAAATGAATATTATTAAAATACACGCACACGAACACATTTCTCGCAAATGTATGCTTATTCGAATGAAAGTCACATTCATAGGTAAAAATTCAGCATAGAGATTCTAACGTTACCCTTTCTTTATCAAATACTAACACTAGCGCGATCATAACAAGGTTTTCTCATGTACGTACACGAAATATCAGCACACATGTGCAATATATTTACTTATAAACCACAGACTAAACTCAACCCCATTACTAACCAAAAAGGTTTCAATATGGCAAAACTTGCGAAAGAATAACGTTTTGTAGCTGCAAGGAAACATCAACCATATCCAAAGAGCGTAGAACACAGTTTGTTTGAATTTGTTATAGCCGCTTTTCTTCGCAGCATTCCGTTTTTGAATAAAAATTTACTTTTTGCGTTCAAACGAAATACAACTTCAACGTATAGGATTAGGGCTCGGGTTAGGTTGCAGCGTTTTTGAATTCAGAATGTCGCGTGGGTGAATTCACGAAGCAACAATAGTGTCCAAAAGGGGTACGAGTTTTCGGTCCACTGCGCATCAGTTTGCGCAGGAGGAAAGATGGCCGCGCGCTTTGGACGCGCGCCACGCGCCATTTTGTTAGTATTCATTGTAAATCTGTTTGGGAAAATTCACGTGAGTATTTTGGGTGAAAAATTAGTAGGTCAGTGGATTTTCTGTTAATTTAGTAGTAAAAAATAGTGTTAGTCTATATACGTGTCTACTGTGTGTAGTGCTGGTAAAAATTGATTGATTGTGCAATTTAAATATTAATTGGTTTCTTAATTAATTTAAATAAACTATTTAATTTCATAAAATTAGTAGAATTGACTAGGTATCAGTGGCGTGGCGACCATAGAACCCGATTCCCACCAGCTTGCAATGCTTGAAAGTAAACTAAATCGGTCCCGGCTTGCCCAGAGATTTCATTTAACGCACGCAACTGCTAGGTATTAACAAATAAAATAAAATGCATACCTATGACTTAAACCCAAAACTATACTATAACTATAAATCAACAACGCCAAAAGTTTCTTAAACATTAAATAGGTATGTATATTTACTAATTACATTTTATTTTTGTTTCAGGTACATCGTGTTCACGAAGAAACAAGATAGTAATAAGTCCGGTCTTTTTAAGTGTAGGTACAAATAGTTATTGCGTAATTTAGTTTTTATTAAAGTTCAGTGCTACCTTATTTAATTTTGTAGGTAACTAAACTCCGATTTCTAATTCAAGACCAAAAAAACTACGACAGATACGTCACTGTCAAAATTGACAACATTTAAATGACATCTGAGTTTGTTTCTTGGCTTGCACCAAATGGACAATGTTACAAGTACACTACCAGATTTTGTACCAAAAATCTCCGATGTTTAAGTTTTTATGATCTCCTCTCGTAATTATGTAATCATAAATATTTCTAGTTATTTTGTTAAAACATAGTTAAACTTACCAATAAATAAATTATCTCAGCGTGTTTAAAAAATAAAAATACATTTACTATTGTAAAAATATTTTATTGTAGTGGCAACCTTGTGGTAGTTTTTTTGGTCTTGAATTAGAAATCGTAGTATATTATATTCTAAATTGATAAAAAAATTGGTACATAACAAAATTGTCAATATCAGAGGGCAAAGTGCGGTAGACTGGGGTTCTGACAAGGAATCTAATCTCGTACTCTACGCGCTGCATCGATTTGACATTTCAATAACTCACAACGACAGAAACTATTAATTATTTTTGTTTGAGAATAAATAAATAAATAGGGCAATCATAAACAGATCGAGCTAGTCCCAAACTAAGCAATGCTTGTACAAGTACCCATAGTACAGTCGCCATCAGATAAGATAAGAGTCGTGTTCAGATATTTATGAAAGCCTTATATGCTGCGATATATTTGATGGCGACTGTACTATGGGTACTAGACAGGTGCACTACAAACTGGGCCAACCTCGTCGACACGTGAGAAGTTCCCCGCCTTGATGTTAATGCTTAATATAAAGGCTTGTAATAGTTCCAATTTTAAAAATGGTTAGTATGGCCAGTAAGCAATTTAAAAAAATCGATACTGACTATACAAGCCTGCTCCGGAATAGCATACCCTACCGCTGATACCTGAAATAATTCAAATTAACGTAAATTTATGAAACATGCAATGTCTAATTTTTTTTATAGACACACCACATTTTTTTTTATATTAAACCATTTATACAAAAATCAATGCTAAAGAAAAATTGAAATGAGTTACCTGGTGGAAGAGACCGGGAATCGAACCCGGTACCTCTGGATTGCCGATCCAGCGCGTTAACCGTTACGCCACACATTAAGGAAAAAATCGATAGGTTGCTTGGGAGTGCGGGTTTAATGAGTGCTCATTTCTTTATTTCTTAAATCTTTGATCTTTGTATCAATGTTTCAAATAAACTTAGTATTTTTTTTTCTATTAAATTTTTTAAATGCAACGTTGTCAAGTTTTCAATCACGAAAATGAGATAATAGCGTAATATATTCCTAACTTCTATTGATAGGAAAATTTATATACTGATATAGTTGTAAAATATTGCGTAGGGATAAATTAGTTTAATTTGTGTTATTATTCAAGCATGAATTAATCGTACCAAACCCAAACCGATGCAAGGAAAAAGTTAACCCGTTAATAATAACAAACCAAAAGCAACAAGTTACTGCATTATGACGTAACAACAGTTACAGCATAAATTATTAAATTACAACTCCTTTTGTACTCAAATTTGAATAAATTATCAACAATTGTTATTCAAATAGTTCCCAAGGTCGACAATGAAGGATTTGGGGTGACATCTTAGATAAAGGGCCGATTCTTTGCAGGTAGAAAAGGGTTGCAACAAAAGTTATAATTTTGTTTATGGCTCGGATTAGTATTTGGGTCAGACGGTATCAAGTTGTAAGATAAATTGGTTTGCGAATACAACTGTTGTGCTGTGGGAATGAGGATTGGTTTTTAGGATGACAAAAACAGAACCCTTATAGTATCGTCATCCATATGGATAGACAATCAAATTATATTTTTGATGATACTTTTAAACCATCCTTTTGCTACTAAATAGTGCAATGTTTCAATTTAAGTAAATTTTCGTTGTATCGTTTTGCAGATATATGTTTAAAAATATATACCATACCAATATATTATTTTAATCAGCTTTTTTCAGTTCATGTCTTTTGATGGTCATATAAATTTGAAGTAGCCTTTCATCAGCAAAAATGGGCACGATCTAGCAGAGACGTTAATGTAAGATTTTTATTCCTTATGTACATCAATACATGTACATATATGTACATTAAATTTGAAAAAGTTATGGCTTTTCAATCCTTGATCTCGTCTATTAATATTATAGTTCAATGCTAATAAGACTGAATATTTATTATTATTATATAATTTATATTTATTAGTTTATGTTTAATACAATATATACGTTTGTTTGTTTGTAATTATATGTATATTTATTTATCTTAAGGTTATATTTACATTTAGTATATCTGCACGTTTTGTTCGTTTGTCTATCACTTCAATGTTTAGTTTTCTGTCTCATTTGCTCAAAGGTTAACTGGAAGAAATCCCTTACAGGGATAAGTTCGCCCTTGTACACATGTATTGTTTTTGAGTTTTTGACAATATTGTTTTATGTGCAATAAAGTGTTTACATACATATATTTACATACATACATTAATACGTGCGTACATTCATACATACATTCTGAACTAGTATTATGCAATGTGGTTAAAAATGATAGATCACATGCCTCAGGAACAAATATACGAGTTCATTTGACAATCATTTTTCCATGCCAGATTCGAACCCAGGACCACCGGCTCAGTAGGCAGCTGTATTACCACTACGCCATCCGCACCGTGAAAAGATGTATACTTAATTATAATTGCACTTGCCACTTTTGTACTCATATACATATATCTACGTATGCAAAACGGATGCATGCTTTATCAATTGTCCATCGCGATATACGCAACCGTCAAAAGCACTAACGTCAGATCGATAGAAGCGATGTCTCATGATTACACCTCAGTCTATTCGCCCTTACAAAAAGAACTCGGAAATATATTCTAAAACACCGTCCATACATTAAACCACCCTTCACTTTCAATCTTAAGCCTTTTTTTCACTTCCTCATCGTCACACATCTGTGCGACATACAGCATAAAAAATAATAAAAAACATTCTAATTATGCATAGACGGTTGTCGGTCTTTGACACGGAAAAATAAAAAAAAAGTAAAAAAGGTCGTAACTGGCAAAGGGTTAACTTTTTGCTTCACAATCGAGAGCGAACATTATATTATGCAAATGTCGTATTAGCATAGAAGTTTTTGTTGAGAAAAAATCACGCACATCTGTCGCTTAGACTTCCGGTTTTTGTCATAGATAAAAGCCGTTGTTTATGGTTGTGTTATTATTACAAGGGTATTATTACACGGTTTTATCATTACTCGTCGGTAACTTTTACTTGATTTGTAAATGCGAGGACCGAGGAGACAATTTCCGCGAGTTTTATTCAATATTTCTAAATATATAACTAAAATATTGGAACTATCAAAGTTGAAGTATACCTGTTACTTTAGATTATTTTTTATTTTAGTTAGGTACAATAAATGATATTTAAAAAAAAACGTATAGTTGTACTTGGCCATCAAATTATCCATCTACCTTAGACTACGTCAAAACATTGTCAAAATTATTTGAAAACCAATGTCAAGTTACTAAATTCCAATTTAAATTTTTATTTAAATAGCAGTAAACCATACGTACGTATTTATGTAGTTATCTCTATGATTTATAATTAGATGTTCAGAAATATTTGAATTAATGGCTTATAAACTTTTATTGGTGTGCAAAAAAATATTGTTGTATTGTATGTATAACATCAGTTATAAATTAGGTAATAATGATGTATACACATGTGATGTAATAAATGAGAAAGCGTCAGTACTTATTAAAAAAGGGTAATTGTGCTGATTAATTAACGTACGGATGTTCCATTGTTTAATTAGACTTGAGTTATTTTTAAGTATCATATTTTCTACAATTATTGGAATTATGAAGAAAAACACTGACATAAATAAAGTGAGTTCAAAAACTTTGTTAAAAAAATGAGGAGAGGCACAGTTTAATGAGTGCTAATTTGGCTTTAAATCTAATTTATTTGAATTATAATACTTACTCGTACAAGAAGGTATTTAAATTGTAAAAAGCGAATAATTTATTTTGAAATAATGTTAATACTATTGTAATTACAGAGCGTTATAAACGTCTTCGTAGATTCTTATCCGTTTGTGCTGCGGCGTTGCGTAGACATGTTAGATGGACAGATAATAGTGACTTATCATTATAGGCAATTATTCAGTCCGGTAAAAGAATTATGGACGGAAGTCGATACAATACGCACTCAACGGGTTAAGGAACATTGTACCGCAAAAAACAACCCTAATTTGACTATAACAAAACACTCTTTGGTCATTTCCGTGGGTGCACTTACGTTTATTTTTTATCTATGACTGTCTAACACTTTTAATGCTATCATGGCTGGTTTTAAGTTTCCTGTACATGTTTTATAGTGATTATTAGAGTAACGGACGTCGGGCCTTAGGGTCGGATGACCATGCCCCCTATAAGTGTTAAATGTGTATGTGGTTATTGTTATTAGTTGTAATTGATCGTTTTATTGTATTGTAATTTGTTTTAGTTCTATTTTATAACTAAATGTCACTGGAATGTTTGATGCGTTTCCTATAAATACATTTTAATGTCTGTTTGAATAAATGTTGATTCGTTTATTGTAGTTTTATTTATTACTAGCGACCCGCCCCGGCTTCGCACGGATGCAATGCTGATAAATCATGCATGTATTATACTTATTCTTGAGTCACTCTATCTATTAACCGCATCAAAATCCGTTGCGTTTGCGTAGTTTTAAATAACTAAGCATAATATATAGGGATTAGGGACAGACAGAGGGACAGGCGACTTTGTTTTATACTATGTATGTGTAAGTATCAGTATCAGACAACCGCACACAAATCAACCTAGTCCCAAATTAAGCTCAAGAAGGCTTGTGTTATGGGTACTAGGCGACGATATACATAATTATATAGATAGATAAATACTTAAATACATAGAACATCCATGACCCAGGCACAAATATTCGTGTTCATCACACAAACATTTGCCCTTGCCGGGATTCGAACCCGGGACCGTCGGCTCAGTAGGCAGTTGCTTAACCACCGCGCCAACCGCGTCGTCAAACAAAGGTCAAACGTCCCTTTGAACTAAGACAGCGTAAATGACTTGTATGGAGCGGCGCCCCTAGCGGTTACTTTGTACAACTACAGTTCTCCATACATATCCTTTACGCAGTCGCTAGCGAGTATTGTCACTGTAAACTGGTAAGAGTACATGATAAAAGTGAAACAATAGGGCTACCATAGACATCGCTTGTCGCGCGACACACCGTCTCCTGTCTTGCTCCCACGGCATCGAAAGGAAAGTGACTGGTAGTATTTATGGCTTTATAAAGAGTCGCGTAATATTAAATGTTGTGGCACATACAGTATGTTAAAACGGTAAGAATACAGCTGTTTGATTTCACGTACTACCCGGACAAGTTAAGTATGCGCCTGCTATCTACGCCGTCACATACAAAGGAGACGCAAATTTAATTCGACCGGATTAGCGAAGTTGCGATGTTCTAGAGATATCGCCACTTGTCACGTAGGGATACGTCAAAAGTGACGAATGGCGATGTAACGGAGAGATCTCCGTCACCTCTCTAAAGTTGGTCGAATACCCCCCCCCATGTGTTCGTCAGTGATACAACGAAAAACGACTAGGAACGACCTATATAGGTGGGGTAAATGAATACCTAACCTAGCATAATAATTTTGTCCGATAAAAACTTTTGACACAGCATAATCTAGTCCACGCGGTATTGAAAGAAGAGTGACAGGTAGTGTAAGTCACGCAGCAAAAAGTAGCAGTATGCTAGAGGAGGTAATATTGCTGCAACGGAAAATGAGTAAAGAAGTATAGATAGGAATACATTTCTCGATTTATGCTACGATTTGATATTATTTTCCAGTCCGAATATACTTAAACGAGGACTAGAGAAATCACATTGTTTGCAGGTAACAAAGGTAAGTAGATTCGAACTCCAAAATAATTCATAATATAACCTAGCATAGCAGTAACCTGGAATCAAAAAACTTTTAGATCAACCCGGCCCAGATATATCAGGCATAAGTGCCCCTGTAGCTTAGTTACAGGATAAAGTTCATTACTTCATTTTAAATTAACCGGCAATAACAATTGTAATATCACTTCCAAAAGTTCTACATTAAACTATAACGCATATCGCGTAACATATTGTCAATTATTAGCAACTTCGCGCCATTTGTGAAGCCTCACGTCACTAGTGATGAGCACTGCACCTATTCCTTATTTCGCGGCATCGGTTGTTATTTATTTATTTATTTATTGAGTCACGCGTCATCATCATCTATACTCATGTCCATATCTTTGGCAGCTCTCTTTGGGGATTCATGATGTCACTAGTGATGTAGTGCAGCACCCATCGCTGTTTTTGCGGCATCGGTAGAGAGTATTGATAAGTTTTTATTCAAACTAATATTATAAAGGCGAAAGTTTGTCAGTGTTTGTATGTTTGTTACTTCTTCACGCTCAAACGGCTGGACCTGACACTTTTCATGCTCATGTTTTCTTCCACAGCCCTACAATAAGATACAAATAAGTCTTAAAATAAGCAAGCCGGTGGGAATCGAGTTCTATGAACGCCATGCTGGTATAGTCTAAAGTCAGTACAAAGGTTTTAAAACACATAATAAACCAAACGTTTTAATTGCGCAGCCATTTTAAATAAAATAAATTATCGCTACTGGGTATACAATAGCAATGAGTAATAAACACAACACTTTGGCAGAGAGTTAATGAGAATGACAGAATAAGAATGAAATTATAGCTTTACAGCTTAGGGGTCGTCCAGAAATTATGTTTTTCAGTTTGATGCGTAGAATATGTTATAATTTGTTGTTCCTATTACAGGCAACACCCGCTGTGAGAGATTGATTATTATGATTGTCAAGCCGAAAACAACAAAATTACTAAACAATTTTCTTTTATAGAAATATTCCGCTCTAATCCATAAACAATATACCCAAATAAACAACATACCGCTTACCCAGTCAGGTACCAAAATTTACACGTGATCTTGAATTGGGAGTTAAAATCACCAAATATCACCAAAGAGGAGGCCGGGTCAAAAGTAGTCCAAAATAGTCTGTTAATAGCCAAAACTCACTATGTAACAAATATATATGTTTCTTTCGGCGTTTCTTCTCAACAGTGGTCTCCTCTTGTGAAATGCCGCTACCGGCAGTCTACACTCAGACATGTAAAAGTGCCCTAGTGGCCTTCTTGCAGAATAAAGTTCATTATTTCATTAAAAACGAAAGCGCGTATCTCATTATTCATTTTCCAACTAGATACGAGACTTTGAAGAGCAGTGACAGACATTTTAGTGAGTTTTGGGTTTCATCAGGCGATTTGATCACATGATGGACGAGCCCTAACCCTTTGGACGCTAAGGGCGACCGCGGACCGGAAGATGCAGCGTGGGAAGGCCCCACAAGGTGGACCGACGAGCTGGTTAGAATTGCGGGCAGAGATTGGATGAGGGAGGCGCAAGATCGATCGTTGTGGTGAACTTTGGGGGAGGCCTTTGTCCAGCAGTGGACGTCTATCGGCTGATATGATGATGAAGAAGTACGCTAAGCAATGGAACTCGCTACTATCGTGAGTATTTCCTCAATTTGCTGAAAATGATAACTCTAGGTCTCTTCAAGGTTAAGAGTGACGCTATTGCTGAACCAGCGAGCTAAATCTTTGACCCCCACAGTCACTTACCATTAGGTGTTACTGAGGTCAGTCTATGAATATAAAAAAAAAAAGTTGAGGAGTCCCTTGCGCTATGATCCCATTTGCCGCTATCATAGGACCAAATACTACATAAGATCCGATTTTTTGATCATGTTTCTATCAGATCTATAATGTAATTGTTGTTTGTGTAAAATGCGGGATTGGTCATGGGGCACCGCTACGACTGGATAATCGTGATAAGCGGACAAATATTTTTTCACCAACAGATAGCGCTGTAAGGCTGGTTCCGCGCACCTCAAAAAATCCTGCAACGCACTGTAAAAAAAAACAGATTTTTTGATCCTCCGCCAACTCCATAGAAAACTAATTTTCAAAACATTTTTTTTTGTTTTTATAGTATAGATATATATATATTAGTATATTACTTCGATGCTCGAAGGTCTTAACAGAGTATCCCAACAGGTGGGCCTTAAGATGAACTTGGACAAAACGAAGATTGTGTCGAATGACCATGTAGCACCCACCCCAGTAATGGTTGGTAACTCGGTCCTCGAAGTTGTTGACGAATACGTCTATCTGGGACAAACAATTCAGTTAGGCAGGTCCAACTTCGAGAAAGAGATCAATCGGCGGATCCAACTCGGATGGGCAGCGTTCGGGAAACTGCGAAGTGTCTTCTCGTCCAACATACCTCAGTGCTTGAAGACGAGCCGAGACGTGGTCTCTAACTATGGGCCTTTTAAGGAAACTCAGAGTCACTCAGCGAGTTACGGAAAGAGCTATGCTCGGGATTTGTCTACGAGATCGAATCAGAAATGAGGAGATTCGTAGACGAACCAAGGTCATCGATATAGCAAACCGGGTAAGCAAGCTGTAGTGGCAATGGGCGGGGCACGTAGCTCGAAGGACCGACGGCCGTTGGGGCCGAAAGGTTCTCGAGTGGAGACCACGTACCAGCAAGCGCAGTGCAGGACGACCAACCGCAAGGTGGTCGGACGACCTGGTTAGAGTTGCGGGGACTCGTTGGATGCGGGTCGCTGCTATCCGGCCCATGTGGAAGTCTATTGAGGCCTGTGTCCAGCAGTGGACGTCCTATGGCTGAAATGATGATATTACTTACCTTCTATACTGGATATTCAATAGCCTGATGAATATAAAATACACCACTGTATAGGATTACGCGCACTATGATTGTCAGGCCGCTTACAACGCTACCTATCTAGGGTACAATCGCTGACGAAACTGCTTACGAATTACAACGACGAAAAAATAGTAATGAATTGAAAATAAGATGAAATTTTTTCTCTTTTTTTTAAAGCAGACGTATAATTTATACAAATCATAAAATCGTCATGTTAAATAAACAATTAATGCATAATTGCGTACGACATTTTTCTGCATCGCTCGCACTGATCAAATCCAAAATAATCTTTGCATTTTACACCCCGTAAAATGCAAAGATTATTTTGGATTTGAAACGTCTGTAGATAGAAAATTCCAACGAAAACCAACTTTTACCAAACGTCTTGGCGGCTTCATCACGCCTCAATGGCTGGATGAATTCCAACTATTTATGACACATAGATACGTGGGAAACACAACAATAAAAAAACCTTTTGGTTCCACCGCGGAACAAGTATCGGGCAGGTGTTAGTTTAATCTTATTAGATACATAATCGCATTAACCTTTATAATCGAATAGAATAGAATATTTTCGACCAACATGCGTTAGTAACAATAAAAACTTACACAATCTAGTGTTAGTAATTATAACCTATAAAAACTTCCCCTATTTAAGTAAATGCTTTTGAGCATAGTCTTATTAGATACCTATCAGAGAATTGGAAATTATTTAATTGATTGTACCTGCATGCCGTGACGCCTAGTACGTCTCTGAAAAGTTCACTTTATTTTATATAATTATTACTGTAAACATTGATTTGGAGAATCTTGTACATCTCCTGTACATGTTGTAACGCGGCAAACCTCCATGGTTGAGCACTGGCCGCTTAGAAACGCCATTAAAAAAAACAGGCGTTCCACGTTCGTCTTTTGTCTTTTTTCGCAGACACGCTCGGACTTGTGCTGAATGAACCGGGGTCTGAATATAGCTATGTATTACTTGTACATTTAAAGATTAAACGTAATATTGCTTTTTCTTATGTGGTGTTACGAGTCAACCGCAAGCGTACATAATATTGTAAATACGACGCTGTATAATAAACTGTATATAATACTCAAATACTTGTAAGGGCTGCCGCTTTGCAGGTAATATTTGTATATAAACTAATTTTTCTCTCTTTTCTTTTAATTGTTAAACTCAATCCAAGTCTTATTTCGTTTTCAATGGTCTTACCAATGACGAAATAAGGCATGGATTGGTTTGGTGTCACCAACTAAGTGAGATATTGTTCCAGCCCTTTTTACTTGGCTGAAGATTGCGTGCTGTGGCGCACGCACCTCTACCGGTGGTTGTTCCTGCCTGATGTGCGTGGAAGCTGGAACCACGCGGACACTTGAAACCCTGCCTTTTCCACCATTCTGCCCAGCTCCATTAAGGCCAGTGTTTCCCGCTTGTGCCGCGTACTGACTGAATACCGTTTTTCTTTATATTGTATATAGTTTTTATTCTTTATTATATATTTTTACACTACCACGGCTCGTCTTTTATTCCCGACGACTAGCCGGGCTACAATGTATCAATTATGGTTTATGGTTTAAGATATTTATTCCTCATAAGATTTTACAAAATCACTTACTGAGTAAATACATTATTGACTTAAATCTAGGTAAGAGAGGGTAACATGCAAAGTGACCGAACATAATCTCGTCAGAAAACAGGGTAAACGCACAAAGTATGGTAAACGGCAGCAACTAATGTAACATTGTAATTAATGTATGCTAAGGGCTAGTAGAATTACCTAGTTATATTATAATGGTAATAGTCTTAGGTAAGTATAATTTACGGTAAATATGTAAATATACTGAGTTTCTTTAGGCTTTCTTCTAACAGCGGTCTCCTCTTGTAAAATGCCGGTAGATTCAGATTCAGACATGTGAAAGTGCCCTTGTGGCCTACTTACAGACTAAACGATTTGATTTTGATTTGATTTTTGATTAAAATTCTAATACGATTATATCGGCATTGCTAACTGAACTAATACGTTATTTTAATTAAGTACTTATTCTTATAAGCCGACATTATAATAAGAAAATATTACGTTTGGAGAAATTCTTACTGGATTATAATTTTGAAACCCTTGTTTACTTTGTTTTGCATATACATAGTTTTCGATTTTCATCAAGTAGATACGATACTATATGTTTATTGATGTAGTGGTCTAAGTTATTCATTTTGCGTTTATTATAATACACTCTTGACAATGTCTATACGATTATATATTTTTAAAATTGTCTTGAATATCAGTTTTCTATGGTGAAGGGTTATTATATTAGGAAAAAATATTTACTTAAACAATGTCAGCTCATCACACCGAACTAGACGGATTGTAACCAATTTCAGTACAGAGATAGCTGGATACCTAAAAATGAATAGAAAATACTTTTTACCCGACCACGGTCTGGAAGTTGTGAAAATTATTTAAAGTACGACCTTTACAGAGACCTTGAATTCATGGTTAGTATGTCAAATAGTTTATTAAAGTTATCGTAAGAATCTTAAAGACAAAACAAAAAAAATATTTCGAATTGGATTTTCAAATTAGAAATTAGAGGTTGCTAGACGCAAACATGAAGTTTTATAGCAACTCGTTACAACATGGTTTACGATCGATTCGAATAATTGCCGAGAATCGTCAGTTGTTTCATACCGCCTGTAATTTACTTAGTTAATTACTGGACAATGGTTTATTCGCCAGGAAATAGCGTCTTGGTTAGTAGTGAAAATAACAACTATGCGTATATTTTAATGCAGTCTATAACAGTGATAAAATACGCAACGACCACAGTTATCACTACTAACCACGACCGCGGAATAGCAAGGAAACTAATAACACTAGGCCAGAAACTATACAGAGTGGAACGGAACGAGGGACTCGCGATTACGATCAACTTCTAGTATGAGGCCAACTTGAAAAAAAATACGTTAAAGAGGCGATTAGCAGGAATTTTTGTATGAAGAAGTCAGTTTTCTTTTTAAACGTTTTCGATGCTGGTCATATTATATGATTGATCCTTATTGTGAGTAGACTCGGATGTTAAAATTAAGACCCTGATTCCGTTCCTCCTAGTTTATATATGTTATTTGTTTCAAATTGTGTGTAGTAATGGATTAATCTTCTTTTTCACGTCCTTAACAACATATTTTTATTTTTCTTTTGTTTATTTGTTTGCAAATAAATAAAAATTTAGATATTACTTTTTTATCTTTCTCTTTATCACGTTGTGCATAACTTATCAGAATTAGAAAAGTAAATGGAGATATGATAAAATAAACCTCAATGAATACTTACTTACCTAGGGAAATCCGAAACGTTGATTTCAGTACTGAAATACATATTAGCTTGTTACAAGGAACACCAGTTCCAAAGTTATAAAGCTTGCAAAAATACTGTATTTTTATAGGTATATCAAGAGTCTATGTCACATGTTTAGATAGCATGCTTGCTCAGATTATAGTGTCATTTCACTCGATTTAATATGTACTGTACACAGAAAATAACTATAATCTAGGTATACAACGACTAAAGGAAAAAACGAATCAGTAAGTTGAAACATTTTAATGATATTGTCATTAAAATTTAAAATAATTTTAAAACAATTTGTGTTTAATTTCCGTGTAAGTATACTGTATCGTAACATTATCTAAAATAAGCTATAAAAGTGTGACTAGAAAGCAAACTTAAAAATGATCACGACCTAAAAGTAAAAAAAAATGAAAATATTATAAAGTAAACAACAACCAGTACTTGTGCACGCGACAGTACCAGCGACGGTTTATGCAAATCCTCGAGGGCGCCGTGCGATTGAACATGCATGACGCCGCCGCTGGGCCCTTGTTGTCTTGCAGCTTGTTACAAGGAACACTACTTGCAAAAAAACTGTATGTTGTAGGTATGAGTAGTATATCGCGAGTCAATTTACATGTTTAGATAGCATGCTTGCTTAGATATAGTGTCATTTCATTCGATTGAATATGTACTGTACACAGAAAAATATAATCTAAGTATACAACGACGAAAGGAAAAAACGAATCAGTAAGTTGGCATCTTATTAGCTTTTCGCGTCAATTATGTAAACTCATGTCTGAATTGGCTTCCTACGAGACAGGCTGCGCCTAGTGTAGGGGCCAGTGTAACCTTAAATTGTTAAGTTTTAGGTGCATGTTATTGTCATTTAGTTGTTATCTGGAAATTTGTTTTTTGTATAACACTAATATGATAGTCGTGTACAATAAATAAATTTGAATTTGAATTTGAATTTGAATTTGAAGTTGACACATTTTAATGATATATTGTCATTAAAATTACTAGTTATAAATATATAAGTGAAATAAATAATTTTTAAACAAATTTAAGCCTCCTTTTTAATTTCCGTATTGCATTGCAAAAAAAGCTGTATTCTGTATAGGTATATCAAGAGAAAATTTCAATTAAGTCGACGATTGATCATGGTTGCTGTAATTTCACTCTGTTGAATATTGTACCTACACAAGTTATAAAAATCTAGGTACCTAGACGACTAAAGAAACAGTAAGTTGTAAGAAAGAGTGAAACGAATCAGTAAGTTGGCACATTTTAATAATATTGTCATTAAACCCACAACGAACAACATGAAATAAATAATTTGAAAAAAAAAAATTGTGTTTAATTTTTAATTCCCAATTTTTCCACATTTTCTAACAGGCACAATAAATAAGATCAGAAATTAAACTTAAATATAAAAAAAATATCAAAAAAGGAACCTACTTCAATAAAACTAAATAACCCGTTCAAGTACAGATCACATTTGACTCACCTTTTGAAGTCAATCCCAAACCACTCAGTTATTATATTTATATATTATAGTTTACGTGAGGTTTGGCACCGACTTCAAAGGGTGAGTCAAATGTAATCTGTACTTGAACGGGTTATTTTTGGCTTTTTAGTTTTATTGAAGTCGGTTTTTTTTTGCGTTTTAGTGATTCATATAAAACACTTATGGCGGGGTGATCGGGGAGGTCTTGAAGGCATGCATCTCGTTGGAATTATCTCCTAACTCCTAACCGTTAAGGAGTTGTACCTTCTATCATCAGCTCAGCATTGGAAGATGATGACTACCATATGCAAATACTTAAATAGTTTTAGAAAATATATGAAATATATTATGAGTGCCTATAAAAAAAAAGATACCAACTCGTTGTGCACGCGGCAGTAACTGCGAAATGTACACTAATTACAATAAAAATATTTAATGTAGATAACATATCAAACATCAATCCAATTTCATCTTGGTAATAAATAGTGTAGGTAATTTCACTCAATCGAATTATGTATCGTCAAACAAAAATTGGTTTGCCGCTTTTCCACTCTACATGTCATGAGTAGTAATGTCCAAAAGTGGTGGACCATTTTTTTCGGCTGACTGTACACAGGAAATTATAATATATACGACGAAGGATACTTTGAAGGCAGCGTAAGACAAAAACTGCAACACTTCATACGTAGAATAACTTTACAGCATTTTTGTATTTTACTTTGAATAGGGAATGGATGAAATTTTTCGAAAAGCTAAAATTTTTGTTTTTGTTTAGAAAAAACCATTTATTATTAGAAAACCATTTTTCTGTATTCTACGGACCTTACACGGGAACCTTAAAACAGCGATATTTTTTTTCGACTTAGCAAACAAAATTATTATGAACAAGAAGAGATAAATGCCCAGAAGTAGTTAGTAGTGACATCTATTTATTATTTTCAACATCTTGCTTTTCAATTTCAGTACTTGAATAAAGCGCCATCTGTTATGTGGCTAAAGAAATAAGAAATGCTTATTTGTGATTTGGCAAGGGTATTTAGACAGACATTAATAAAATATTTTCGTTTTGGAGTTCATGATTAGTGCATCTATTAGAGTATTCAACAAAAATATACAAAATATTAAATTCTAATAAGATTTGATTCTCATAAGACTATTAGCGCCACCTAGTATCGAGTAGACAAACTAATTTTCTCTCGTCGGTAAAACAGTACCTACACCAAATGCTTCGGGACGCACAATTCGGCATAGAAAAAAAGTTAAACTTTTGTTTCATTGCCAGTACGAACTCTCGAACTCGCTGGAGTTTTTAAAGAGGGAATGGAACTAGACGAATTTTACATCAGCTCACATTTTAACTTTTAAAATCCTTTGTTTAGTTTGCAAAACTCCAGAAGCTGGCAACTTCATAGTCACATTTAAAAAGAAAAGTTCATTGTTTTTTTTACTATGTATCAGTTTATGAATTTATTTTTCTGTAGGTATATAAATAAATACTTATAAGAAAATATATAAACAACCGAAATCTATGACAACACTATGCCTGCATACAGTTGTAGTCTTCGACCTGTCCGCGAAATAAATAAACTGTCAATAATGTCAAGCTAAACGTCTTTTTTTTTTTTAATTAGACAGCAGACTAAAGTAACCTTTCCATTGTGTCAAAGTTTTGGAGTTTTAGAATGAGTTTAATAAATTGATCATACAGTTAAGTATAGTAATCTTAGGCAAAATATAAAAATAGTAATTACGTCCTCTTCCTAAGCGGAATACAGAAAAGTTATAAAGTTGTAGTCGTAATCTTGTCGATTGTAAACAAAATTAGATTTTTCTATACCAAATTGCTTAACATTAATTTTGAATAAAATCCTAAATATGTAATTACATATATCCAGTTCCGTTTTCAACATAGGCACACCTACATTAGCACATTGGAGACGAGTGAATTTTTAAGCTGGTTTACCCCTATAAAATTCAAAAAATCAAAATTCAAATATTTATTTGTCCAACATAGGTATATAAATTGCACGATGTTACATTTTCGTTTGTATCACTATGTGGTGCCTTGGGTTGAGGCATACAAATTTGATTGCAAGCTTGCTTGCTAACGTGCAACATAACTAATTTTACTGATTAAAATTAACATGCATGGAATCCAACATTCCAACAATATTTTAAAATAAATAATATAGGAACCTTATTCCTAGGCATCTTAGTCCTGAGGGCTTTAGTTCTTGGGGTAATTTATTACATTAAAAAGGCTAAGGGAAAGGAACTGGCAAATAAAATTTGCAAAATTTTATAGAACCTATAAACAATTGAAGTTGTCAAATCACTTACATAGGATTATATATTTAAACAAAAAAAAAACAATTTCTACGTAAAAATATTTAAACAAAATTACGAGCTAGCGAGTTTTACCCTGTTTTAGACAGTCTTATGATAAACTGGGCTAATTTGTAGCCATTAAAATCAAAAGAGCCCACTAATTAAATATTAAAAAGGAAAAATGTCTTCACCAGTTTTCCCGCTTAACCCTTAATTTCCATACAATTTGAGAGTATTAAGTAAGTTTATCAACTGCACGCTGGTTTGCCACTTACCCATATAAAAATCCTCCGGCCTAGCGGAGGAAAAAACAAACTGAAACTACCCTCCAGAATTGGGAAATTCGTCCTAATTATAATAACATATTGGTAGAGATCAGACAGCCACCCCAGGGTGGCTTCACCGGTGGCATTTCAGTTCAACTGTTTACTTATATCTGTGTATATTGTGCTGAGGGGTGGTTGGGTGGTGGAGTTTGATAAGATTTTGGGACTGTTCCTTTAGAATACAGGGGAAAAATCCGACGTTTCCAATGATATAAGTCCGAAATATTACCCCTAGTTTTCAGCGATGTGCTTTGTGGTTAACTTAAATGAGTTGTCAGTTTAACTTAGTACGGTCCGAAAAGTATTAATACACATAAAATATACATATGTCTAATCGTCCATGATATGGCCGATGTAGCTCAAACGGCTACATGTTAATGTTAATCGAATTTGGCCTCATGAATGGGCGTTCGATTTAATTTATAAAAAAAAAAAGAAAAAAATTGAGGAGATTTCTCCGCTACCTCAAGGTTGTCTGGAAGAGATATTCCGATATTATTATCGCTATTTAGCGATAAGACAGCCTGTTGTTTACCTCTGCCTGTTATTTGAATGTATCTCATGTTGTGTTGTATATTCCTTGATGTTGGAGGTGTGCAATAATAGTTATTTGTTATGCAAGGCTGCAAAGTTATTATTTGGCGCGAGTGTTGAAATTGAAAGCTGAGCGAGCGAAGGAATCTAAGATTGAACCATGAGCGAAGCGAATGGTTCAAAGATAGATTCCTGAGCGTAGCGAGGCTTTCAAGACACGAGAAGCTAAATAATTTTGCAGCCATGCGGAACACACAACTTTTCACCACACTACAGCGAGGAAAATGCAAGATACAAGAAAAACAATTAAAACATATAAATAATCATATTTAATTTTGCCTTCTATTTAACACATCTTTAAAACATAACACACTCAAATCCAAACCAAATAAATACGAGAGAAGCACACATATTAAAAATTAAAAGTAATATGGCCGTAATTTGTATTATCGTCGTGTATATTTTCTTAAGCACTGTTATATTATATTTGTATTTGAAACTACTTGACACATTCGTTGTGAATGTGCGAGAGTGGCATTCTGGGAATGATTAGTTGGCCACTCGGAAGTATTTTCCATAACACTTGCTTTGGAAGTTACGGACGATGGGATCCGAACAAGATTATTTCGGCTTTATCTTCTTTAAAAACGCCAATAGTTTCGGTAAATTACTTATCGTCTCCAAATATTTATAACAAATCCTTTTTCATTTTAATGCAGGCTTTTAGCATTGAATAAATACTCCAAATTGGGCTTAACTTTCTTGTTTTCGATATTTCTATAAAGTAAGACAACAGTATGTAATATGTATTCTCCACAAAACAAATTTACGTTTTTTACGTGAATTGCGAAAACTTCCAACTTTTTAATTATTTTTTTTTTTGGGTGCGTTCAGAAATTACACTCTTATGTTCCAACTTTTATAACAAATAAATATTAACATTCGTGTTGTATTTAACATATTTCCTAGTCAATATGTAAATGAAACTGAAATACTTACTATTAATAAACATATTCAACATAAAATAAAGTGTAGAAAAATAAAAACTTAAAAATCTGTAACCACAAACCAGGTTTCTGGACGTGATATTGTAGGTGTATTTTTTTTTTATAAATATTCAAACGTACATATGATTTTAGCCGGCCTGACCAGATCGCCCTTTATTAGCGTGCGTTGATTGGTTATTCGAAGATTTATCGATTGATGAAATCAGTCAAGCGTTGAAGGAGTCTTAAATATAAAAAAGTTACATGCACCACAGAGCATCAAAATCTTCGTGTTCGAAATTCAAATGACTTTTGCACGCTAGCGGATAAAATAGACTTTTGCACGCAGATTTCGCTCTATAAACGGAGGTTTTCCGAGCGAGTGAGGTGAAAAGAGTATTTGTATTGTATTGTATTGAGACTTTTACCCTGCTAAACAAAAATTTTTGTAGCCTCTATGATATTATTGTAGTTTAACAGCACTTAGTTTGAGAATAGGTCAATAATAGAAAAACTCATCAAACTAAAAAAAAAAGATGGATTAAGATAATTTGTCAACTTCCTTTATGGTTATTATTATCATAAATTAAGAATTTATTTTTAAGGCATCCTTGAGATTTCTTTCCCTAATAATTTATGTCATGTCATATGATTATGTCACGGTTAAATTATAAAGTATGGGTATCAGCCTAAACCCAAAAGTAGTGTAATTAGAGCAACTTTTGACATTTGCCTGTCAAAAGTTATATAACAGCTGCGCTATCAAAATAGAGTCGATCATTTTTGTGGATACTTTGTTTAGGGTCTGAATTTAAAAAGTTATCATTCATCGTTATTTAGTCCCACAGTAAGCTCTAGTAGGCTTGTGTTATAGACACTAGACGACGATAAACATACTTATATAGATAAATACATACCTACTTAAATACAAATAACATCCATGACCGAGGCACAAATATTCGAGTTTATCACAATAATATTTGCCCTTGCCGGGATTCGAACCCAGGACCAACGGCTCAGCAGGTAGTTGCTTTAACTACTGCGCCAACCGCGTAGTCTTTATTATAAAGGAAAAAACTGGTATACATAGCCCATTTTTTTTTCAAGTTTTTTACAATATTTCTCATTTCATCATATTATGACTATCATCATATCAGTCTATCATAATGACAGAGTAACAATTAATCCCGACTGACATGCGAGCTGCATTAAATGTTGTCGAAAATGTGTCATTATAAGCTAACACGAACACGTCGCTAAAGTAGAGATACTTATAGTGGTGATATTTTTGACAGATATAATTAACGTATATTTAGCCCCTGAATTTGTACGTTTAAAAGGATAAACCTGCCTGCTTCTTAATTTTTTATTAGAGGTGTTGGTCAAAGTACCTATAATTTCAACTAAGGAAAGTTGTGAGTCTCTTACCTACAAGCTGGGCATAGGTCTCCCTCAAAGAACGCCTCCTTGTCTGGTCCTGTGCCGCCGCCTGTCGCCTGTATGGAGTGAACTCTCGTAAGCTTCTCAAACTCTGGTAGGTACCCACTGCCTACCTACATTGATGACTCTTAGTTGGTGAACGCTAACGTAGGTATTTTTTCATTATCTTTTAAGAGTTTCACTCTTATCGGTACTGGTCTCTCCACCCCGTTATTCTTTTTAGGGTTCCGTACCCAAAGGGTAAAAACGGGACCCTATTACTGAGACTTCGCTGTCCGTCCGTCCGTCTGTCCGTCTGTCACCAGGCTGTATCTCAAGAACGGTGATAGCTAGACAGTTGAAATTTTCACAGATGATGTATTTCTATTGCCGCTATAAAAACAAATACTAAAAATAAAATAAAATAAATATTGAAGGGGGGCTCCAATACAACAAACTTGTTATAGATTATGGTAAGGAACCCTTCATGCGCGAGTCGGACTCGCACTTGCCCATTTTTTTTTAAATCACGCTAATCACACTAATATTATAAAGGCGAAATTTTGTGAGTATGTTTACGTGTATGTTTGTTTCTTCTTCACGCTCAAACAGCTGGACCAATTTTAATAAATTTTGTTGTGAAAGTAGCTGACACCCTGGATTACCACATAGGTTTCTTTTCATCCCGAATAAGTGTAGTGTTCCTATGGGATGAACGAAACCATAAAATATTTAACTAGGTACCGCTGTGTTCGCTCATTTAAATAATAGTAACATAGTTAATTGCTCCTCCAATGTAAAGAATAAAGTTACCTAAATAAAGGGTATCAACCATAACTCATTTGGTCAACGTACTGGGTGGCCTTGTCAATATGACACGATCGTATGTCAATATGACCTTTAAAAAAAATTATAACATATTTGTTAAAACTAACTTAGAACTAAAAATACGTTATTTTCTCTACCACACTTAGCGTAATAAGTTTACAAAAATAATTATATATAGAGACAGTATTACAACAACAATACTTTATTGCACACCAATAAAAAAATTACAAAAGGAAACAAAACAAATACAATTTATAAATAACGGTAGACTACTATGGTATTACCATGTATAATTATTATTATAAACGTAAGCATGCAAGTTTAAAATTTCATATAAAAAAAACACAAATGTCAGCTACCTCATATTTAGCCTTTCACATTAACGAAGTAGGTATCTTAGCAATGTAAAATTCATGTTATTGTTTTTTTAATGTTTATATCCATTAACTTTATGTCCTTAGGTGTGTTATTTGTATATTACCTTTTAAGAATGCTCATGTACAAACCTTTTTTACTCAATAATTTATGTTAAATATATTGGGACTTTTATAACTCCGCTCATTAAAATTAAATAATATAATAATGATACTCACACGAAATCCTTTGTGTTACGGTGAAAAATGGAATCATTTGTAAATATTTTTAATGTTATACATTTTAATAATGGGTTTACTCACGTCGTTTAATCTTTCATTGGAGCTCCTGATGATGAACCGCAAACTGATTAGAAACGTGTCAAGCGATATTCGATTTAAACGACGCGAGTAAACCCGTATGTATTTAAATGTATATACATATGTATTTTAATGTGTCTGAGACATACGGGAGATTTCTATGTAAAACTTATTTGTAACTGTTAGTTAACATAAATGTCTTGGTTTCTTTTTTAATCTCAGTACTTATAGCCTGGATTATTCAAAATTACTACATTCATTAACTCATACTATTCCACTATTTGTATAAATTAAGAATTAATTATTTGTATATTGTCAGTGTCCTTGTAATTTATTTGGTATTGAATAATATTATTGAAAGATAACAAAAGCAATGTCTAGAGCAAAAAATATATATTTTCTATGAAACAACATTTTCTAAACTAAGATATAATAAGTAATCCTTTTTAACAATTAAAAATATTTCTTACATAGATTAAATAATTTTTACAACCACAAACAACAATAACAATTTCGGAACATTTTAACAAATTACAATCTATATATCAGGCACAGACGTCCACTGCTGAACATAGGCCTCGCCATAACTCGCCACAAGGTGCGATCCTGTACAGACCGCATACATCGCCCCGCGACCCTAACAAGGTCATCTGTCCACCTAATCGGGGGCCGTCCCACGCTGCGCTTTCCTATACGTATAGGAAATTACAATAAATACAGCTTATTGATAACCAGTGACCAAAAACAATCATCAAATTATTTTAATGCAATTTCGCGACCCACAAAACATTAACATAACCAATTTAATTCCAATAATTACTTAAATTTATTCAAACAGGTGCTTCATTATTGCCCCTGTATTCATTTTTATTACATTTTACATGTGAACTTGTAAAATTACAGGTAGAATTTATAGAATATTCATTAATTTAATTTAAAACAACTTTGAGCGACATTTAATAACTAATAATTTGTGTATGTTCGTTGTGTTGTTTAAAGAGTTAATTTATAGGTTTCTGTGCGCACAATGTTGTATCTGTAACAATAATAATACATATTAATATAATTACGAGATGATCGTATGTTTGCAGTAAGTGACGTTTTGAAGGAGTTGTTGGAACTTAAGGACTGGCGCAGACAATCGACTGGCAAACTGGGACACATATTTAATACATGAAAACGAGTGAATATTACAGACATACCAAACAATACAAAAAATACTTGAAATAATAAAAGTTGTGTAAAACAAAGATGTTCTATTAAAACATATTAAATGTTATTATTTAGAGGCTACGTAATCGTTATATATGAGTACGAGTATCTTTTGGACGTTTATGTCTGTGCGTGCTCACTTTAAGCGATGTGTGTGTGTGTTATGATTCATTCCCCTTGCATGGACGAAGCTGCAAGCATATTCTAGCAACAATGAAAATCGTCAAAAGACTAGCAAATCTGTGTATAATTTTACGCATACAACATCAAACTAAAAATATTAAGCGAGAATGACAAGCAACTGCTTGACACGCGACTCATATCTCCCGTCACTTTCCTTTCAGTGGTACCCCACGAGTGTGTAAGATGTATTTTGCTGAGTTGCGCCACGAGTCGCGGCAATTGTCTCATTATCATCAGCCCACAGTAATCTACTGCTGGACATAGCCTTCTTAATTCACGCCACCATACTCTGCAAATAATATTACAGTCTATTCAAATTGCATTTACTTGATTTAAAATTACTAAACAGAATATAAACCAACATAATTATATTTATACAATTTCAGTCCATTTAATCATGTTGAAGTCGTTCGTATGCGGCAGCACTAAAATGCATCTTCAATTTTATATTTATGTACTAGTTATGTTTAAAGTAACAATAATACCTATAGTTGCAGGCAATATGTCAATTAAGATGTTTCATGTTCACTTTTATTAATGTTCTTTCAAGTCGGGTAAAATTCCATGAAAAGTAACGATCGCTTTTTTACCACCTGTCAGCCAACGTCGAAAGGTTCTCACTTTAACAATAGGATACAAGGTGGGGTGGAATATAAGGAGCACTATCTTATCTATATGAGAATATTTGAAAAAGTTTCCAGCGGTAACCAGTACGTCTAGCATAACTTTGACCCGCGACTCATGTCGCGCGACATAGCATCATCCGTCACTATCTCATAGTACTGTCCAGAAAGAGACGGTTACTATATCTCGCGCAAGAAAGAGTCGCGTGTCAAAGTTATGCTAGACGTGCTGTAAATGATTACCGTCGTCAATAGCGCTAATGTAGCAAGAAAGTACTAGGTCGATGCAGAGTCAGCCACCGGCTAAGCTTGCACCATAGATTAGAGCGGAGTTTTTTTTTTTTCGAAATTTTCTCTTCGTCACGACCTAGCGAAATTTAATTCGTGCATTTTAAAACAAAAATTTCTAAAATCGGTTGAGAACTCGCTGAGATCTGCGAATTGTCACAAAGTCCATTCGAGTCGATCCATGGGAGCTTCGCTCGCTCCGCTCCAATAAAAAAAATGCAGGTTGTAGACGGAGTGAACTGTGTCGAGTTGAAAAGTTTGATATTCTTGGTGACCACATTAATTCTTATTTAGTCCTTTTAATTATAGGCATACAGGGAAAACGCATTAAGTTTACGATGGCTTTTATTAAAAATTCATAAACAAACCGTTGGTAAGTAACATAACTACTCAGCTCTGGCGCCAACAATTTAACGCCTTTCAGCAGGCATTTTTAGACATCATTTATTTAGTTACAAAAAAAATTTATACGCATTACAGTTATTACCAATATACTGTACAATTTATAAGCATTCAAAAGAATATAAATAAAACTTAAAAGTTAGGAAATCCCGCAATCATCCATCGCCTCACAAAACCTCACAAACCTCATAATATAAAGATAGGACTGCTTATTAATTCAATCCTCCATAACTTCAACTATTTTCCTGAGCATTTTGCAGTTTTTTGAAGAGATTGATACTATCAATTATTATATAGATTATTTTGCTCAAAGTTTCTTAAAGTTTGCATATTATCTTATATTTCTTTATTTAATTTATTTACAGGTATTATACTCATACTATTAGGTATAATATAATAATCATATACAATTTACCTATGCTTAAATTACGAGCCACCCTATCGTTTTAATGAGTCATCCTATTTCTTCCAAAAATATATTTTTCTAACATTGCGAACTATCATTCCCTTCTTCCAGAAATTTAAGTTTACGCAAGAACCATTTCTTCAAATCTCTAAGTTATATATCAAATGTTTTAATCTGACTGGCCCACCACTATATAGGTAGGTAGGTAGGTATACGCTGAATGCCACCGTTTTTTTTTTTTTCATTTAATATGCTAGCCATTGAGTCATTACACCCAACATATATTCTTTTTCTAATGTTGTCAACTGTCACTCACCCGCAAATATAGGTAGGTAGTACGCAAACGGCACCGTTTCCTCCCTAGGGCTGCACCCCACGGTTCGTGCCGGGGTGGCGACTCCATATTTTTTGTTTAATCGAACTTTTAATATCGAGCTGTGCGCGTGCTTATTTATTTCGTATTATGTGGTACTAGAATGTGCAATTTTGAGGAGGAAAATGCATGACGCGGGTGGCGCAGTCTGTGGTACCTACTGAGATGGAGGTCCTGGATTCGAATCCCGGCCGGGGCGGATATTTGTGTGATGAAGTCGAATATTTGTTCCTGGGTGCCATTATCTGTATATATTTGTATATATTATGTATATCGTCGTCTAGTAACCATAGTACAAGCTTTGCTTAGTTTGAGACTAGGTCGATTTGTTTAAGATTTTCCCTTAGGAAATATTTATTTTATTCATTTATTTATTACATGTTTTGCTGCTGCTTAATTTCTGTTGGCAGCTACTGTTTTTAAGGAGGAATGTAGGGGAACCTGGGGATAGTTGATCCCCATTTTGATTTTGGACTCTATTTTTTTTTTTACAGTATTGGAGATCTTTTCAAGCCAAAATATTCAAAATTTATCTATTCATTGATAGTTTGAATGAAAACAAGATTATGCTAAAATTTTAACTCAATATTAAATGAAATACAATATTGTAGACTTTTACCATGTACCCCCCATGTAAGGGAGATTTGTTTACCCCTAATTGGGAGCCTTTTTAACTTTGTCGTAGTCGGGCGAAAAATGATATATCATCGACAGCTCTATGAGTCCTAGCATAGATAAGACTTGATCCCTCACGGGGACACATGATTCCGTCATCATGTCACCCCCAAATCAAAAGTTCTCAAGTCTCCGCATACATAGTGTTGTTATAAAACATGCGCTATTCAAAACTATTTATCACGTATTTGAACGTATTCAATGACAATCTACACTTGAATAAACGACTAAAACAACAAACACACTAAAACAACAGCATTTATTTCACTTTTCATTAAATAAATCAAGTTAAAACTTACCGAAAATTAAGTTCGACGCGACACAAATATTTCAACGGCCACCATTTGCAAAATACTGACGTGAGTCACAACGTGCCACGAAAGAACGTGAAGTTAGGCATAAATGAATGAGTGTTGCTAGCGTAAGAAAACGTATCGCATTTGGTTGAATTTTAAATTAACTTTAATAAGTCTCCCAAGGGATCTAGTCTCCTCAGGTTCCCCTACCGAGGTGTGTTAATGTGTTATCTATGTAAATCGAATATTCTATGGTCACTTTTGGTCTCCAGGTTGATTGTATAATAATAATGCAATATCGCCAAAATTAGGTATATGCACCTAATGTACTAAGTAAGTATAAATATCCCAAAGTTAAACTTAATCGAATACTAACAGATAGGTCTGCATTTTTTTTAATTCTACTTATTGACATACAAATACCGCCAGTTAAATAAAAATGACGACGCGGTTCGCGCAGTGTCGTAGTGCCTACTGAGCCGGCGGTCCTGGGTTCGAATCCCGGCAAGGGCAAATATTTGTGTGATGAAGTATATATTTATCTATACACTTAAGTATATACATCATCTAGTACTCATAACACAAGCCTACTAGACCTTACTTTGGGACTAGATTGATTTGCGTGAGGTTGTCCGATATTTATATATTATTATTTATTGAATTACCAACTTACTTATGAATTAAAGACAAACTCCGACTTGTGAGTCTAGACCACCGCAAAGCCAAAATTCAAGGGGCACGGTAGCGCCTCTGCCAAGTCTGAATTACAATTCCTCTGCCATTTTTCGTCATTCTAATAGATTAAAATCTCCGAATTAAGACCACAAACGTTCGACTAGAGACTCAAAAAGCCTCTTATCTGCAGACAATGCGTGCACACGAGGGGGCAGACCATTAATAACCGGATTAGGGGGCAGGCAGAAAGAATAAATTGAGAAGAAACCGCCGCGAGCAAGATTTATCGTGTACTTAGCATAAGTTGGGCCAAGATGCGTTTTTCATTAATTTCCTATTGGCTGTCGTTTGGAAATGGAAATGGGGGTAAATACGCCCGTTTGGAAGGGATTTTTTATACTGAAAGGGGGAATTAACTGCTAGAAAGCACGCAGTAAAAGATTAGAGACCAAAGACTTTTGACGACGCGGTTGGCGCAGTTTGTAGTCCTGCCTACTGATCCGGCGGTCCTGGGTTCTGGTCCCGGCTAGGGAAAATATTTGTGTGAAGAACTCGATTCAACTTATTATTTATTTATTTATTGATTTATTCAAATTAGTTACACAGCATTACAGTGATTAAACTAAGGCACTGTGAACTACAAAATTATACATAAAATAAAATAAAAACTTAAATCTAGTTTGATTTAGGCGACGTAACAGCGTGGCTCCGTTGCGTCGTCTGATCTGGCGCAGGATTCGGCAGATATGTACCTATAACATCGTCGTAGCACCATAGTACTTTTGCTAAGTTTGGGACTAGGTCGATTTGTGTAAGATTGTCCTTTAATATTAGTGCTGAGGTTTGAATCCCGGTAACGGGATATATTGTATTGTTGCTGAGTCATGGATGCTTAAATGCGTATTTATCTGTATAGTTGTATATCGTCGTGTAGTGTGAGGAGTTTCTTCTATTTCCTTATAGATCTCGTCATCAGGTATTCACCAAAATTTCATGGTACCAACTTGGAGAACTGCTCTCAGACAGAAAAAAATCAAATTGTTTTATAAATGCGGCATTCTGAGGTTACAAACATAAAAAATGCTCTTTCTGAAAGTCGGTTGAAAATAAAAAAAAACTACCTAAAATTAAGGTTTGAAAGAAAATATTACTTATCTGACAAATCGAATTTAACTTATTTCTTAACTACGAAGATTTAGGTATACGTGTATACCATTTTCATTCTGAAAAAAGCTAAATCGATCCACATTTAATCAAATCGAAATACGCCGCGATCTCCGATGATTAGCATTAATCAAATCGAGCTGAAGTGTGGATTTTATAGAGCTGTTAAATCACCCTATTTTAGTTTTGTTGCTTGGAGATACGCAACTTCGTCCGTGCGTAACCCTCCTTTTTTGATTGTGATTGGTTAAAAAGTGACTTATAATTGGATCTCCAACTATCCCTATATCAAAATTCGTTAAAATAGGTCTGGCTGTTTTGGTGGAGAAGTAAAGATAATTCAACCTATTCGATCGACCAGTGTAGAGCGTTTTCCAAATAAAAAATCTTTATCCCTGTTTCTTCCAGAACTTGATGTTTCTGAGTTAATCATACTCAGAACCAACCGAACCAACTTTCGATGTGAATCTTAAAAGTCTCCAAAAATATTGTATGTAAAATTTTAGTTTCCGTTGTGTAACGCTTATAGTGCTCGTAGGTAAAAATAAAATAAAAAGTTCATAATTTCAAACGTGACCTAATAAAACGGACAAAGGGACGGTTATTTTTATTATTCACATTAAAAATACAATAATTTCAGAACAGAAACTAAAATCGCCACGTTCCGAAATAAACGGAAAATCAGGGCTTTTTTGGAAACACCGTGCCCACTCAAAATAAACGCAAACATAAAAATTATTGCAATGAATTCTAGGCCATTTTTTCTTATGATTTCGTTTTATCAGCTCCAACCACTTCCACCCTTAGAGACAACCGTCCGAGCTAATTGATAATTACCCGGAATTACTCGAGTCCCGGAGTCCCACAGTCCCGCGGGACTGCCCGGGATTACCGCTCTATTTAGCTAATTATTGCTCGGGTAAAGGTAACGATTGGAAAAGGGGGTTATGTTTTTTTTTTACAAAAGGAGCAGATTTTCTATAGTTTATTAGCCTTCCCATTTTTACGAAATGTGAAAGTTTGACTACTATTATAGAGAGGATTAAACCTGACTAGTTTAGAGTGAGACGGACAGACTACGATTGTCGAAAGACAATATATACGTTTTTTATTATAATACATATGTTTTTAAGGTTATATTAAATTAACTATACCCAATCTCACGTAAAACAGCAGCGGTCTCAAACACATTGCACAATTTTCATTTATACTGCACAATGGGTTTGACATCGCTCTTTTTATGTAAGATTAGGGATATACGAGTACATATATAGTATTATTCAACTGTAAAATTGTATCATCATCATCATCATTTCAGCCATAGGACGTCCACCGCTGGACACAGGCCTCCTCAATAGACTTCCACATGGGCCGGATAGCATCGACTCGCATCCAGCGAGTCCCCGAAACTCTAACCAGGTCGGCCGACCACCTTGGGGTGGCCGTCTTACACTGCGCTTGCCGGTACGTGGTCTCCACTCGAGAACCTTTCTGCCCCACCGGCCATCGGCCAAAATTGTATAAATAATCAATTTTATACACGTATTATTTTACACAGGCGGCGAGTCAGGCCCAGGCGGAGATGACGCGACCACTTTATTGCGTTTATCGATAACTGGCCCGAAACAGCTAGGAACCGAAACGAGTTCAAATCCATCGGGGAGGCCTTCGCCCAGATATGGGACACTACAACAAGGTGAAGCTATAACCTAAGGACTTATTTGGTACTAAAAATGAGCTTTTAAGCATTTATGTTCCATAAGAATATTAGAAACATATATTTTCAGGTATAAAAAATATCGCCCAAGAGCGAGTGGGACTCGCGCACGAAGGGTTTCGTACCATTATCTGTAAGCTTGTTGTATGCGAACCCCCTTAAATATTTATTTTATAACATTTTTAGTATTTGTTATTATAGCATAGCGGCAATATAAATACATCATCTGTGAAAATTTCAACTGTCTAGCTATCGCCGTTCTTGATATACAGCCTGGTGACAGACGGACGGACGGACGGACGGACGGACGGACGGACAACGAAGTCTCAGTAATAGGGTCCCGTTTTTACCCTTTGGGTACGGAACCCTAAAAAATGTTCCAATATTGTTATGGTTACATTATATACTAGCTGCGTCGCGCGGTGTTACCCGCTCATCCTACAGGGATAAAAAGTAGCCTATGTGTCAGTCCAGGGTGTCAGCTACTTTCATACCAAAATTTATCAAAATTGTTCAAGCCGTTTGAGCTTGAAGAAGTAACAAACATACACAAAAAACACAAAGTTTCGGTTTTATAATAGTAGTGTGATTAAACCTTTAATTCAAATTACATAATCTTGTACATAATTTATGTCAATGGAATAATAATAATGTAGTTTTTTGACATTGACTTCGACTTTACCAAAGTGCCACTTGGGTGTCAAATACCTTACGGTATGGGCATACAACGCATAAAACGCCATCTGTCTAAATATATATGCGACCTCATCAAACCAAAATGGCTGAACTTCACATAAATATAATTGTACTTTGGTACAAGGATGGTTGGACGTCCAAAAATGGTTCTAGGATACTTTTTACCTGATTCCAGTAACACTGGTTACGGGGATAAAGTTGCAGACTTCTGGTTCATAATATCTTTCAAAAAATAAATGACAGAAATAATCTACACGCACACGCCCCAGCCTACCCCCGCCCTTTGCGACATATCTACAAAATACATATTTTATTAAAACCTTGCTACTCTTATTTCAGCCAGTACGTAGTTAAAAACTCTAGAGTAGCGACAAAAAACAAAGCATACTCGAGAAGGGGAGGCGGGGGATGCGTTCATCTCATATAAAATTTATTTCAAATAACAACCAATTTCACCCTGGCTCACCCCGCTACGTTATTAGGAAAATATTTAATACAATTCTGTTTGCTACACCACGCATACGATTTTGCTTCTTATGTACAAGGTGGAGGGGTGATTTTTCGGGAATTGGGGGTAGATAACAAAAATATTTCCGAGTGACTACTCATCCACATTGCGCTTTATTGAAATGAAATAAAAGGAGAAAAAGGGAATTCCGAAATTGGTCTAAAGGTGACTTGATACACGTCGGGACAAAAATACGATAAAGATAAATTTTTTGCGCTCTGTTTAATCGTATACTCTTGAAAACTCACACTTAAGTTCTTTACTCATTAAATATATAAGTAAAATTTATAAAAATAATGACAATATGATTCTTTCTCTTACGGTATTGTAACCTAATGTTGGTTTTCAAGAAATCCAAAACAATAGGATTAGGCGCGGGAAGGTCAAGGTATGTGTTATATTTCTATAAGCATTTACGTGATTAGAATTCAGCTGGGACCTACGTTTTACTTTTGTAACTTGCAAAATATTTCTAAAATGGAATATGAATAAAAATATATTGGCAATTTATTGTCAGGTTAAGACTTATAAACCCACTTAACAGGTCGCTATCTTAACATTCATAAGTATTATATTCAATTTAATATTATTTGTTAACATAAAGCTTTCATAAAAAAGAAGTTAATTAGAAAGAAGAGGTAAAAGTAAAAAGAATATTTACACAATTATAAAAGCATTGGTTAACCTATACTTAAATAATACTTAAGTTGTCCGTTGTCATTATTTATTATTAAGATGTAAAATCATTCCTAATAGATCCTTGTTTAATTATTAGGCTATTGTGCTCATTTATTTTGGCCGCAAGTGTAAGAAATCGGCAACACGGATTGCCTCCAGGCTGAATTTTAATAAGATGTCACTGCCATAATAAGGGGGCGAAATTTTATTATAACCGAAAAAACTTAATTTGGAAAAAAAATAGACTAATTGAGCTTAAATGTTCAATCAACATTCGTGGTTGAATGTTTGTTATGTGATAACAAGTATTCAAGTACCTACATTTATTGTATAAATATTTTAATACGCAAAGTGAATTGGTTGACTCGATTTTACAATGATACCTGTACAGTCAGTATCAAAAGTAGTTGTAAATTTTACTACTGGCAAGTGTCAAATTGTATACTAAAATAGAGCTACTGCTGATGTTGACTATAGCTAATGTATTTTTTTACAAGCTTTTATTTACTTTCACCTGTCTCGTTGTAATGGAATTTTGCAAGTTAAATTTGACCCACTTTCCGGTGTCCGATTGAGCTGAAATTCTGCAAGAATATGCAAATTGCGTGACAATACAATATTATGATGACGTGGAGCTGATTTGATGATGGAGCTGGAAGGTGGCCATAGGAACTCTGTAATAAATAAAGCAATCATATCGAGTTTGAGCTCTTTAGAATCGTCTCTGTGAGCAATTGATGGACGTTCAAAGAAAAGTACAGTTGGCTATAAAAGCTGGTCACAAAAATGAAATTTTTGACAGAAACTTATTTAAATTGTTTAAGTGAATTGTGTGCAAATGTTATCTCTATGGTTAGGACATTTGGTATCACCGTGTTTCTAAAATGGATTAACATTAAACTTAAGTATTACGTTAGCTTTTTGTGTATGTAAGAAATCACTTATACGCTCTATATACTGTATAATTATATTATTTTTATGGCTTTTTACTCTAACGCCACCGGACAAACTATACATTGTTTGTTATACTAAATTTACTAACTTACTGAGTCAAGTGAACCTAAAAGAGTGTGTAAAAAAATTAAAATACATATAATTATTTTTTAAAATTATTAAAATAACATTCAAGCTAACTTTCCGAATACGATCTTAACAAATAATTATAATAAATAATTGACTGAAAGTGAGTAGAAAAATAAATATAAAAAAAACGAAGCATAGCATAAGGCGATAATAGCTCCAAGGTTCTAATTTGACAGTTAGGTATCTTAATGGGTGGTTTTAATGACGTCATTTCGTTTTTTGTGGGGGTGCTAATTGTGGCTGTTTTGTGTCGGTGTTTAATTGCTTTCATCAAAATTGTGGCACATTTCGTTTGTGTAAATTATTGTTATTTTACAGTATTATATTTTAATGATATTTCTAATTCGTGATAATCACAGGTGTTCATATTAGATGTTACCGTTTTTTAATGCGATTTGATCTTATATATATTTTTCAGCTTAATTGGTACTGCGTGTAATGTTTTATTTTTTACATCAATAGGGTTAAAATTTATAGAGAACGAAACGAAGTATCTTTAACAATGTAGCTTAATATTAATCTCAAAATGTTTATTTTATCATTAATGTACAATGAAATAAGTTTTTTGCCGCGCATTTCCTAGTCCTTCATGAAAATAAAAGTTACAATTGCCGCTACCCATGTTTGCCGTTTACCTGTCCACAATAAAAAAAATCTAATACTAGTTGAAATTATCTTTTAACACGTTTTTACTCCACATAAATAATCCTACAAAAATACTTAACCAAATGTCAAAGGTCGGTCTTCACGTTTTGTCTTTCGCAAAAACAATGTTTATTTCGTAAATAATTTACTATAATTAATTTTTAATCTTAATATTAATCATTCCAAATATTTTTACACAACTTCTCGGAATCAAAGTATTTAGAAAGTATAATCATAGAAAAAATACCTATCGAACGAAACCAAACGTCATCGGTCGGCCATGTTTTTCCGCGCATTTCCCGAACCTCCGAGAGGGGCGGCATCGCCCTCAGTACATGCGGGCTTATATGCCAATCGAGCTCCTGAGATTGTATGGGTTCTGTTGAAGGTTTTGATTTCATTTTTAATCAGTTTTTTTTTTGTTATAAGTTTGCTGTATTTTTTTTATGTACGGCATTTTCATACTTTTTTTTATTTACTGATGAATTTTTTGCAGTAAAAATAATTGATTGCCTTAACAAATTGACTGTTTGATACAAACTTTTAAGTACGGTGGGTTTGTAGTATGGGTATTTTTTTATTTTTCTTTACCATAGTCGAGTAAAAATTATCCTATAATCCTATCTTTGGATGTACTTACAACTATCCTTCCAAACCAGCGTCGCTATTAAAGATTAGCCAAAAAAAGAAGGTGGATTTGAACCCGCCTACGCCCGAGACAAAATATACAAAAATGTATACAGACCACATATTTATTTCACTCGAAAAACAATACTCTTTGAAGGTTCCAAAAGTCACAAGGAATTCCATTCATCAGTCGTATACAACATATACGTTACACTCGAAAAACATAACCTCTCTTCTGACGCAGTACGGGATGGTTTTAAAAGCCCTAAGGAACCCAAAAAAGCAGCGTCGCTAAAGATTAGCCGGCGCAAGGCCGCGATTGCCGGCAAACAAAGAAGGTCCCTTTGAACCGGCCCACTGAGCCCGATACGAAAATATCCAATAATGTCAGCGGAATTAGCTGCTTATTTATTTTAGTTTATTAAAGCAGCTGAGAGAAACATACAGAAAATATTCATCTCGAATATTTATTTAACATTGGCACAAAAATAATTTGATGGAGTCCTTCCGAGATTATGAGAAACGTCAAAAAGTACTAAATGAAGATGATGAAATAGTAATACGAGGTACGAACCGTTTCGGTTATGATTATTCCATTATTTTAAAGGAAATATTCATAATTAGTTTAAAAAGCGCGCATTTTGTTCATGAGGGAAAGAAAACGATAGGTCTCTATAATCTAAAATTATACTGAAACCGTTTATGGAGGGATACCCAAGCTAACAAAAAGAATAGAATAGATTAGATTACATTTAGATTTATTTATTTCATAATAACAATTACTTACATTATAAATTATTCTAAGTTAATCTACATGAATTTTGATATTATTAAATATAAAATTAAATCATAATCATTCAAATAAGTCGAATACATCACCATAACATAAAATACAACAATAAAAATGTTAAAATTGGTTCTGCCGCGGCAGCAAACACACAAATACACATACAAACCTTCCTACAAAAATGTAAAATAAAAAATCAATTCACTTAACTTAAATTTACTTTTAATCTTTTATTTCACTGTGCAATCAATAAAAACCATTTAATTTCTTATTAAGTGTCAAATGTGGTTAAAGTTATAAAATTCAATAATTACTAATTTAAATATGCCATTCATGGGATAATTTGCGTTAATTATGTTTTACTTAAGCCTTATGTTTTACTGCTTCTTATTTATGATGCAATTGGGATTTAATTAAAGTGGCACTTTACGTTCCTTACATTTACTATATTTTATATAATATTATTACAAAATCCCGGCATTATACTATGCATAATACTTGAAAAAAATATATGGAAAGTATGGTAAGGTATCCACACTTAGGTAACTAACTAACATTTTTCGCATTTTATACACATTGTTTGTCATAAAACCGTTAGTAATGACTCTGAAATTATTAACTGTACAAGGTTAGGTTAAGTTTGTATTAAAACAGTCCATAAAAATTGTTTGTTTTGAGAGAAAAGTAGAAATTATGACAAATAATGACGATTATGACTATGAATTTTATTTAAGCCAATATAGTCCCTTTTTAGACTAGGTATATCAAGCACTAGAAGGAGCCCATAATTTCTTTCGAATAAGCCTTTTTCTTAAGCGTAATCAGTAATCACGTAATCAGGTTTAAAGTATCTTATAAATCACCATCTTTGGATGTCCAAACTTCAAATACCTATTACAAATTGATACAAAAAAATAATAATTTTAAAACGTCCAAAAGCGAGTGACGTCGTCAGTCAATTGTTTGATGACGATAATTAATATTCGCCTCACTCGTGTCAGTTCTCAACGACAGCTATAGGGATATGGGTAATTTTTCGAGCGTTTTTAATTGAGAGTGTATAAGGTTAGGTAAATTTTGACCCAATATTTCTAAATCAACACTAAATATGTCCATGAAAAGAAACAGTTGAATAACTACAAAGCCAAGCAATTTTAGAGTCTACATAGCTACCTCAGTATGTATAGATAACATTGTCAGTAACGCGCTTGAGAAGTTTTTTGCGGTATCCTATCTAAACTCCCTATTAAAAAAAAAAACAAATTCTCCACTACACAAAAGTTGTCTGGAAGAGATCGCTCTTTAGCGATAGGACCGCCTGTTGCTTACCTCTAATTGTAATTTCTTGCATTGTATTTCTCCTGTATGTTTTATGAGGTGTGCAATAAAGAGTACTTGTATTGTACTTGTATTATTGTATTGTAAATTCCAAAACATCCGAAATCATGTAAAATCCGAATTTTTGTTCGAAAAAAAAATTCTCCGGAAACCCATAATATTTTAAGGGTTTTATAACCATCGTTTTAAAAAAAACCCATTAGGTTAGGTTTGTTCAATAATTATTCTGAAATATGAACCGTTTTGGAAAAAAATGACTTTCGGACAAATGAACATTTGACCAAACGCTACAGACGGGTCACAAAAGGTCGGACTTACGATAAATAACCGCATTTTCCACTACAGCTTGAGACACTTACACATATATGTGAGAAATTACGTAAGGCTACGGAAACACCCAGCTGTCAGCACAACTATTAGGAATACAAAATCTATTGAATTTTCTTATCAAACCTTATCAATAATCCAAAGGAATACGTACAGGTGTGCAAGTTAGACACATCACGGAATAAGTTGAACGACGAATAGTCCCCAAAAATATTTTTTCCTAGTAACGTTACAAGGAAGACCAGGGTTAAACCACTAGTTATGAACTATAAACAAGAACTGGGTTAAATCACAACACTTCGCCCGTCACTCGGCGGGTTAACTCTTCAACTGCCGGTTTGCGTTTTTGTTCGGGTAGGTAATGAATTCCAGTTTTTTCACCTCGTTCTTTTGGTAGGACAAATTGCGATAGGGTGACCATGGTTACGCAGCGGTTCGCAGTGATTTTGTTTTTGACACGGGCTAACAAAAATTGTTTGAAGCCTGCGAAAGTTTCGCATTTCACTATTACAACGCTTGTTTGAGCTTTGCAAAGAATTTCATTTTTTCGTTTTATCTATAAGAACAAGTTGCACTAATGATGTGATGTCAAACATAATCTTGATATAGCCAAAGGAGCAGATTTAGCTGGCTTATGTTTTTTCAAACCAAGTAGGTACCCAATGGGTAGTAAGGGTCGCGGGAAAGCGTTGAATGAGGGACGGGGAACGACTGATCATTGTGGAGAATATGGTAGGAACCGATGTCCAGTAATGGACGTCTTTCAACTGATTTCATGACGAAGATAGTGTCAACTTGAGATAGTTAGTTTAAATCATATATATTTTATTATTTACTGAGTGATTTAACTCATTTAGCATTAACTATCTGCAGCATGCTATATCTATAAGCGACACATTATGAACCAACAAAATAACCACTCTTTGGCTAGATCAGAATTACAATATTACACAACATGTCTTTTTTAAATCCTTTTTTAACAGGATAATGCACAAGATTCAGAGAGACTGTCCGCAAAAAATCAGAAGCATAACCAACCTAATCGCGATTCTTATAAATATTCCGGTTATTTAATAAAGGGTGCGTCTCTGAGTATTTTTAAATTACAGTGTTTAATCACAAAGCACGAATTCGTGTTACTTACCTACATTCTGCTTAAACAATTCATCGGCTGTGGAAGGAAAGATAAATAATTTGGTGCCAAGGAATAAAGTCCTGGGGTAAAATTTTACATTTCTTACATATGTCATGTGTGCGGATCTCGCCACTATAGGTCCAATTAAGCGATGTGCTCTATTTAAAGTAACCGTTATGAAATTTTATTTTTTTATTTTTTCGGTTTCTGCGACTAATAACCAGCCCTGGTACAGTTTAAGTCATGTTAAAAAAAAGAGTAAAAAAAGGGTGGTCACTCAAGAAGTAGCGTGCTTTGGTATGTGTTGACGTGTTATTAAATGTTACATTTGACAAAGCTGCGCAACTTTTATAGATATATATATAAATGTAATTTATATAATAAAGAGCACCGGGACCCAAATAAAATATTTGTCAAATTAAATGCAAAGTTGAGCATGCTCTTGCATACATCAAACGTAAGATATTCGCAACATCTGTTTGCTTTGTTCACTGATAATAAAAAAAACGCGTAATGCGTTGTGGCATATAATTTAAGAACTTTGGAACATTAGGACAACTTTGCATTAACTGTGGATACCCTTAGGAATCTCTGTTTCACATTCTTACTTTTGTTACATATATATAAACATTTACATAGTAAAACAAAGCCCCTTCCTGTTGTGTGTCTGTCTGTCTGTCCCTATGTATGCTTAGATCTTTAAAACTACGCAACGGATTTTGATGCGTCTTTTAATAGATAGATTGATTCAAGGGAAAGGTTTATATGTATAATACATGCATAATTTATCAGCATTGTACCCGTGCGAAGCCGGGGTGAATCGCTAGTATACAATAATTGGAACTCAACAAAAAAACTATTTTTCTATTTACAATCTATTACACTATAGGCAATTTTCATATGGATCCAATCCTTAAATCCTATTAATAATAGAATGAAAATGTATGTATTATGATAGATTTTTAGCCGCTACTGTAAAACTGTAGTTTTATTTGACGAGGACTTGCGATATCAAAATAAAACGTTTATTATGTAAAAAGTTCATAGGCGTTTCGCAAGAGGGGACCGCTGTGGAGAAGAAAGCCGAAAGAAACTCAACATTAAGTAATTTTTTCGTAAATTATATTTAAAACTACAATTATATTATAACTACGTACTTGATGCATATAGAGGAGACGTACAATCATATCCCAAATATAGCAAGATTTCGATTTTATCACAGCATTACATAGGACATATGTCCATAGATACATGTCAGTGTTAATCACCGAATTGACCAAAATAGCTGTCTACTCAATTATCTAACACGGAAGTGATCTTAAGGGTCCCATTCCGATCCCTCGAGGCCCATTAAGATGTGTTTAGCATAAATTACCGTCTAAGACAGGATATGTCTCCGTCACACGCCTATTGTATATCACCATTATGATTAGGTTTGCGCTTTCAAAATGTAGCATGTGCATATTGTGCATTGGTAGTGAGTTAAGGCCAAAACACAATTACAAGACACGATATCGCATCTTCGTACGACGCGAAATCGTGCCACGATGCGACGTCGTGAGATTGTAAAATTAATTTTAATTTTGCATCTTGTCACATGAAGATAAAGTTCATTTTGGATTTATGCATTTCGACGACACGACGTCGCATCGTGGCATGATGTCGCATCGTACGACGATGCGATGTCGTGTCTTGTAATTGTGTTTTGGCCCTTAATGTGCCCGAAGATTTCAATCATGATCGAATGAAAAATTTTGAGGTCTAGCCCTCACTACCAGTGACAATTGCCTTAGGCACCTAAGTGGTCAGAGCACGTTGCTCGTAGATCCGGTGGCCTTTAGGGCAGAGAGGTATTCAGTAGCGCCCGCGTACCGGAAGTCGCAGCACGGTAAGGCCACTAGCAAGGTGGACGTACGACTGGTCGTTTTTGTGGAGAACCTTGGAGGAGGCCCTTGTCCAGCAAAGAATGTCTATCGGCTAAAATTATGATGGTGCCATCGATCACTTTTTGTTACTCAAGTTATATATGGCTTTTATTGACAAAAAAAAACTAGAAACTTAAAGCAACATAAATTACTTAAAAAAGGAAAACATCTTTAATATTAATTATATTCATTATGTCGTTTAGTACTTGTCTTCAATAAGTTGTCCAAAACCAAAACCCACGGCTAGTGCTCTGCTCAGCCTTTTGCATTTACTGAAAACTTATCTGATTTAGAAGAAAAAAACTCAGCAGTCACGCTAGTTTCGCTTAAAACCGACCTGTTAAAGGGTGAGACAACTCATTTGAATAAACGAAAACGGGTAAGTGATAGCCCTGGGAGCGATTCCAAATTCAAATTGATAAAAAATGTGTTGAGAACGAGTTAGAAAGGGTTCTGTGTAATTTGATTGGTGAATAAATTATTAATGCTTTATGTTAAGGTGACGTATCGTAAGTCGCAGCCAAGGCCTGTTAATTGGACCGGTGGTTTAGTAAGTATCATGGAAACTGGGAGGCTTGGTTTGCTTTTCCACGTTAATTGTGTTGTGTTACCAGCGCACAACTCTTCCTCTTTCATTGACAGGCGCAATAACATCATCAGATCGCCGATAGACATCCACTGCTGGACAAAGGCCTCCCCAAAGTTCTCCACAATTGAGCCGCCCTCATCCAATTACGCCCGCACTCCTAACCAGGTTGTCGTTCACCTTGTTTGGGGCTTTCCCACGCTGCATCTTCCGGTCCACGGTCGCGACTCAAGAATCTTTCTGCCCCAACGGCCTTCGCCCAATAACTTATTATTGTACCTAAATCGATATTCCCAATTTAACTCATACCTGCGATGATTCATCACAGTAAATTCATCCATATGTTGTTAAAATTTGGATGAATAAAGTGTACCCCCAAACATATTACGTAGGCGTAAACAACATAAACATTTAACAGTCTCCCTGGTATTTGTACAATACTTTTAAGGGAGTTTCAATAAAATAGCAAATTACCTCCCCAAAGAACCCTAAAATCCACGCCATTCATAGACAGTGCTCGCTTTGTTTTTTTTTCGCTCAACTTTGTTAGTTCAGAAAGTAGGACATGCATCTCATTATGCCCTTTCATTTTTTTTTCAGTTAGAACCGGTAACTCCATGAATAATACTTAATCATTAGTCTTTTTGAATTTGGAACGCACCTGGTTGTTTTTTTTAAAACACTCGTTCATTAAAAATGTTTAGACTAGCGATTTGAATATTTTCGGTTCGTTTTGACCGTGGAGTCAAAAGTTTGTAAGGAGTTTTTTTGTAAATTAAAAAAAAAGACAATGAAGCGATACGGCTGCGAAACTGGGACAGTTTTTTGCCACGACATTTGGGCAATATTTCATGATAATTATGTTATTTTTGTTTGTGGATGATAAAATGTACGCATTCAAATTGAACAGCTTTAAGAGCATGTACCACTGCTAATATTTCCATCGCGGTTTCGTTTTGAATGAATAGGAATATTGTAATATTCTGAGTCGGACTGTTTTAATTTTTACGCAAATTATTATGGAATACCTACCGGGTGATCAGTCCAAATGGGTCAGTAGAGGAAAATCGCAAACTATAAGATATAAGGAAATCTGTTCTTAGGAACCATGGCGTGGATTTAATAATAATAATAATAATAAAGCCCGTTTATTTCCAATCTACAATTGTTACATGCTCTTTTTTTTATATATGCATATTACAAATATAAATATGTGTGTATGTATAAAATTTGTTTTCTTTTTTCTTCTACTCGCTATCATTACTTTCTTCAGTATCATTGATCGGAACCCCTTTTAGGGTAAAGGCCTCCTCCAGCTTCTTCCAGCCCTTTCTACCCATAGCTTTCTCTCTCCATTTAATCCCTGCTATCCCTTGTATGTCATCTATCCACCTTTTTCGAGGGCGCCCTCTTTTCCTTTTTCCTTTCGGTCCCTTCCATATAGTTGACTCTAGTGTCCATCTTTTGTCTGTGTATCTTGCTACATGTCCTGCCCACTGCCACTTTTGTTTTAGGGCATATTGTAAGGCGTCTATAACTATCGTTTTTAGTCTTATTTTTTCACTTTTACTTTTTGTATTCTTCTTAATTTTAGTACACTTCTCTCCATTGCTTTCTGGCACACTACTAGTTTAGTTTTTGTTTTAGTATTGTATGTCCACGTTTGGCATCCATATGTAAGAGTAGGTAAGATATATTGTGTCCAAGACAGTTTTCTTTAGGTGGAGAGGATATTTCCCCTTTAAGATTTCCTTCAGGGACCAAATTTTTTTCCAGCTCATGTTAATATGGCGTGGATTTATGGTTTAATAAAAACGACATTATATTTTTTTTATAAATCTCATACATAACCTGGTCAAAACCGCTGTAAATAATGTAACAATACGACATGCGTACTTACAGAATTTTAACCAGGTTCAATTCCCGGTTATGTGTGATATTTATTAAAAACAATTGAAAGCAGTTTCTATTAAATCTAAAATCGACGCCATGGTTCCTAAGAACAGATTTCCCTATCTCTTATAGTTTCCGTTTTCTCCCTACTGACCCATTTGGATTGATCACCCTGTATAATAATAGGTGTCCATTTGCGGCGAAATTTTGACTAAAAGCAGATGCCTATAGAACACAAATTCTATGAGGCAGTTGATCGAAAGGGGTGCGACGGTACAAAATTTGAATTTCGAACTTGAGAGTAGCCCTTCTGTATCAGTTCGTTACTGGGACTGTGGAAGCCTAATTCCGGCTCCACACTCGCGCAGTTGAACGAAGTTGGGCGAATCTGATAGTGGGGAGAGGCACTTCGGAAATCCCCTTCGGCCAAGTTCGGTCAACTTCGGTCAACTTCGCGAGTAGCGAAGAGCTAGGGTAAACAGACTTTGATGTGTCAAAAATTATCACCTCCTCGCCCATGTCCTTATACTTGTACATATGTTACACAAGAAACAGTGGATTGTCAGACGTCCAATAAATAGTAAAAAGCATGTCATTAATGAGCTGGAATGAATGGCACTCGCTAATTAACTTCTTTGGGCTGTACTTAATTCAATTAAGACTTGCAACTGGGGAAATTATACTTTTTGCGCACATAGTATCATGGCAACATTTAATTTAATTTTTCTTTATTTATGTCACTGGTTAATTTTGTTGTATTGTCCTGGAACTTTTAATTGATTATAGAAAAACCTTTAAAATAAGACACAGTACGATTTAACTATGTCAAATAATTAATCATGATCACCTATAAACGGTTGAGAAATGAAGTCTAGTAGTTTATCTATTTAGTATGTTTCATTGCTGTATTTATTTATATATAAATAAATATGTATATGTATATAATTATGACATAAGAAATAAGTATATACATATTTACATGTATAGCAAATATTATGTATACATTTTATAATTATATGTTGTTACACATACAATTTTTCACCGCGCCGCCGCTTACAATTTTTCTGCTTTGCGCTAAGGTTGACTGGTAGGGAATGCCTCATGATATAAAGTCTGCCTTTTCTACGTCAAGATTGTGCAATAAAGAAGAAATAAATAACGGTAAAAATACTTATTTACTTATTATAAAAGACTTATTTGACGTTGTATTATTGCGAAAATTATGTTTAATTTTATTTGAGCCAGTTCGAGACGTAGATTTTATTTTAGTCATGTAATATTACAAAATATCATCCATTGTTATGCGCAAGCTGTATTCTCGACTGAAGTTTTAGGGGTAGCTTAGCAAACTCTGTACGCGTAGATAAAAGTTTAAATTGAATTCTACCCAAAGAAGCTTTACTATCCACGATTTGGCGTGATTAACTTTTAAAGTGATATAAAATTCAATAAAAAAAAACCAAATTCAAAACTTATTGGGCTCGTCCTGAAATTATGTGATCATATTTGGCCTACTTTTCCTTATTTTTTGACTTTCCGAGTGTGTAAAAAAATTACACGTGATGTGTTCTAGACTTCTCGGACACCCCCCGCCCTCATCGTGATGATTTGTGATATTTGCGTATGTTTGTGTGCGTTTGCTCGAGCGCGCTTGTATGTAGATTGATTTCTATACCTATCTGTTTTGTGGTTTTTGCGTATTCAGAGTAGATGAAAGATAAGTACCATAAGCTCGTCAAGGTCCTTAGCATGGTCCTTATAGTTTTTTATACTCGCGTATTATAATCTGCCAATTATAATTTCACAAACAAAATCACATGCACTTTTTAATCCTGTTCCAAGATTCTATACTCTATGGTACCCGCTACAGAACTTTAATATTCATAAGACATCTCTCTACTCAACTCTAATAATTTCAAAAAGAGAACATCAGCATGATTAATTAAAAAAAAGGAACGCTACTGTTCACTGATTGGTTGAAATTACTTGTCAAAAAATTTAGCAAATCACGACGCATCCGCCATGACCATCGCGATCATGTTTTTTTTAATAGGTCAGTTTTAGTTGAACGAAAAAGGTTACATCAAAAAAAACATAGTAATGACGATTTGAGTAAAAAAATTATATTGCTCGTATAAAAAGTATTGTATGCAATAGTTACGCAATAAGGTCTTAAAATCTCGTACCTTACTTAGGCCACTCGGCAAGCCTCGTGCCCTAAACGCGGTACTCGACTGAACCTTCATTGTGCAAAGATTGCATAAAATACTATTAGAACAGTACCTCTTTTTAAATAACATATATCCACAGTTGATTCTTGAAATAGTAAAAAGGAGTATTTCTCAGGAAAATAGCGAGAATTAGCCATGAATGTATGTATCGTCGTGGATGGCACGGGTCATTAGTTAGTAATACTGTGACCATGTAAGGACCACGCCATTATACCATACAAATAAGTTTTCTGTATTCTATTTATTAAGTGTCAACCGGTAGCTATAAGCCTATTTGTAAGTTATGTATGAAATGCATTAAACTTTAACCGAAATGAATAACATAAGTATTTTTATTTTTATTAATCTTTAATTTTATGTTATGTATTTTCAAGTATTGCAAGCTAAATTAGCACTGGTGTTCGATTGGGCTGAAATGTGGCACATTGGTACAATACAAAAACAGGTACTTTATTGCACACCTATAAAAGTTAACAAAACAAATACATTTTTAAATAACAGTTGATCTTATTGCTAAAAAGCGATTTCTTCCAGACAACTTTTGGGTACTGAAGTTGATGAAAAATGTTACTTACTTACTTACTTATAGAGTATGTGCTAGTATAATTAATTAATTATAGTCTGACTGTGGAGACCCCGATTTCATTAATTCATTTATTTATTTTCATAAAACAAAGTTTTACAAAGATTTAGAAAGTCCCGTCCTGAAGAACGTTTCCCGATTTGTATGGAAAAGAACGTTCGAGAACATTTCTCATACAAAACAGGAAATTTCCGGAAACTCTCGGAAACGGCACATTACAACCCGAAAATTATATTGCTATATTATATTGATATCTGAAAATAGTACTAATACCTAATTAGTAATAATTTTATTTTGTAACTACCTACCGGGCACGTTTCATTTGTCTGTCAGCCTGTCTTGCCCCTCCATCCTTTATAGCTTCCCGCTGTCCCTTATCCGTCTAGCAGCTAAAGTACGGTGTCATGTTTATGCAAATGTGTTTCTTCGCTGCGCGTGCGCAGAAATGCCTGGCGATCGTAAAACGGGCCGTGCGTACCATGCACGGTAGCTGACATTACCTCAAAATAGACATAAATTGTAGATCTTTTTTAGGTATTTTGATATCAGGTTTGGTTCGTTACGTGCAGATTAAATTCAGTAGAAAATACTAATGCCATTACCTATTGCTACACTATCCTTATATTTTTCTTTTCGTCCTTCTGAATAATGGTACATCTCTAAGTATTACCTACATATACAGCGTGTATATTTGATATAACCGCAAATTGAAACCAGACGGAGATGTTGGTGCTATAATCTGATATTTATAACAATTATTAATTTAGCGTTAACAGTTAACTGCCATAGCGTAATTAATATTTGAATTTTCTGAGCAGCGTAGTTATTACTAGTGACAGTTGTCACATCACGATGTTAAAGTGTCAACAAACAACAACAATCAAATACATTGCGTGCTGAATTATTTTATATGGAAAAAAGGTCGATTTTTTATAATAATTTACGGTGCTATTAATAAATGCCTATAAATACTATGACCCCGTAAAGTTTGCGAATATATCAAATATACACACTGATACCTAATGTTTTCATTAATTATATTTTTTATTTCATTAAATCTAATTTAATAAATAGTGGCTCTGTGAGCTATAGACCCCGCGAGTTTATTTCGAATTGGCTGTTTTTTTTTTTTTTTTTAACGTTTTGTACGACCAAAAACTCCGCCATTATGAAAAATTTCGAAAAAGTGAACCGACAAGAAATAATCTATACACATCAAACCGACACACGAAGTTTCATGAGAATAATTGGTTGAGAAATGCGGTTTCTAGGCAAGAATAGCCGAAAAATCGAACATCCAGACATACGACATAAATTTTAGCGAAGCCGAAGCAGAACCCCAATTAGATGCTTTCTGTCGCATAACGGACATAATTACTTTTTTAACCAACTTCAAAAAAAGGAGAAGGTTCTATGATTACTATTCGAGGTGCATTAGGTGACATTCACAAGTTGACTTTCTAAACGAGACATGGCTGTGGGCCGGTATAGACGGGCAGCAATCGAAACTGCACTTGAACTGCCATTTTGCAGCTAGGTTGTAGTTCAAATTCTGTCCATTAGGGTGGTCCAACTGGTCCAAAAACATATTTTTTTTTTAATTCCGGTTAGCACACCCCCATAATTTGTTACACCTTTCCGTTATATTACTTATGTTAAATTACAGATTCCTAACTTACTTGCAAGATAGTGCTCAAGGTGATCAAAATGTTAAAAATTGTTCATATTTGTGAAATAATAATATGGTGGTTTTATAAACGATTATATTCAATTATTTAGTGATAACTTGCTTTTACCTAAAAATACCTTTTCCTCTATTCCTAATTTGCTAGCAAGACAGTGCTCAAGGTAATCAAAAATTTAAAAATGGTTCAAATTATAGTAATAAATATTTGTAGTAAATAATCATTATTGACAATAAATATGATTGTTTCGTACCTAATAAAAGCCCGTGTTTAATTATTTAGTGGTACAAAAAAGTGAAGTAGTCAAGTGAATCTTTCAGACGCTTGAGCACTGCTTATTAGTTTAGATAAATTCACAAAACTTTCAGTATTTATTTACCATTATATGTGTAACAATTTTGAAGGGTGGGGATACCAGTAACTACAGTTTGATATTTTCCCATACAACCGTGGACCACCTTACTGTCCATCTGTACCGGCCCTTAATACTCATACATACATACATTCTCTTTGAGTGGAGCTTAAACCGAGTCACTAAGTAGTTACTCGTCCAATTTTCATTATTTATGAAAATGAACTTAGTCACTAGACGATCAAATAACCTATTATCTACAATGAATTTCTTAACGGTTTGCAGCAAGTACCACATAAAACGTAAGTATAATACCACAATTTATTCTTGCAAAACACGTACTAGATGACTATAAACACCATTTAGCTGCCTATAAAGTAATGCACAACTTTACTCCCAACGCCGGCCAAATATGGAACTAAACATGTCCCATACTAACTTCATGTCTTCCGAAGGACAGTGCGACACCAGTAGATTAAAATAAATGTGTCTCACCATAAATTGGATCGACACCCAACACCAGTAGTAGCCTAATAAATTTCACATACATCTGCCACTAATTGTCTAACTTCAAGGTGCGCAAATTGCAAGGAATAATCCATAAAAAATGCCTTTTCTTTATTATAGCAGGCGTCTTTAAAAACCTGTCACAGCCCTCGCGAAAGGTGTGAAATTTGCAACTTAAAAAAAAGATCGCTATCATGTCGCGCCTTAAGATACTTTAATAAGTGACATTATAGCTTAAAATTGAGTGTATTAAAACGTTGAGTTAATGCATTGTTGAATGTTGAGTGATCTTTATGCAAAACGGTTAACCCATTTCTTGACTAGCCCTATAATTAAGGTGATTTGCATATTATTTGACGAATAAATATTTATAAGGAAGTGTAATTTAAGAAGTTTCTTTATGAAACTATTCCTAAAAATGTTCGTTACATTGTGTTATGTTAATGTGTTGCATATTTGAATTTTTAAATTGTCATCTGGTTTTATGCAAATATGTTTTTAAATTATTTTTTGTTAATTTCGAGCACCGGTTACGTGTGAAGATGTGTTGCGATATATTTCCCACGTCTTTTAATTTATTTTAAATTGCGGAGAACTAGCTTATATGATTGGTTTCTATGATTTATAAACCCGTTTTTGGCAAAGGGAAGTTCGAGGAATGATTTTTTTAAATTCACACGGTTAATATTAATTGTAAATTGAATTTATAACGAGGGAATTCAATATAATTTATCATTCATAAATACGCGTCAAAAATAATCATCATTGCTGTCTCGCAGATATGTAAAAAAAAAAGTTTTTTTTCTTTTTATAACTTATTCCGACCAACATTTATTGATCTAAGTAACCCATTTGACGTAGCGTAAAGTTATTTGAATGGAATAAATTAATAATTAATTAAATATTTCCCCGAAATCTCCATTAGGTATATAAATTTAATGATATAATATCATTACGCACGCCGTCAAAATTCACCTCAATCCAATTCAAAACTATATAAACCAATACATTATTTAGAACCCTCATAATATTCCCAAAAATGCTTTCATTAAATTACTTAGCTGGTTCTTTAACCAATAATGGAATCATACAACTAGCATTGTAAATGCTATTAAATAAAAATCAAATGTGACACATAATACACCCCTCGTGATTATTGATTCGTAATCGAATCATAGAATGCCACTTGACTCTATCGATCGATTGAAATAACCCCCCTCGCTTCTATTGTGATATATTAGATCTACAATAGTCATACAAAAGTGATACAATAGCCACAATAGTCGCAAATAGTCGTATAAAGGTATTGTGAGGATTTTCGATTAGGTGTTACCAGATTGTTATTTTGACAGGTTTAATAAATAATTGGTGTGTGTTTAGGTATTTGACAGTGCATCTAATTTTGTTGTGACAAGTTTATTTAAATGTACGGTATTCTATTTTCTACGGTATACTAGTTCACGTGGAGTAGAAAAAAGTCATAGCCCTCTTTTTTATTTACTGTAATCGGGTAAAAAGTATGTTAGAATTTTATAACTATACTAAAGGTAACTATTTGTGCAATCAGATAAATGTGTTTTATTTAGTTAGTTATGCTTCATACTACAAGGTTGTCGTATATTAAGATACACATTATTATAACAGGGACTTAAACGCCTTTGAGACCCGTGGACGGAACATCAAGTCCGAAACGTCGAGGTAACTAAATTAACCTCTTATTGAATGCTATTAAATCCCGTTCTTCCCGTTCCCGTTCTTTATTATTTTGAGATAGATTAATTCTGCTTTGTCGGCAACATAGCGTTTTTTTGTATAAAAGTACTAAAAGTAGTCACGAATATCAGTCCTCTGTAACTCTGTTGCGAAAATGATAAAGGGATATCATTTTCGCAACAGAGTTACAGAGGACTGATATGATACAAAAAAACGCTATGTTGCCGACGTCTGAAGACAAAGCAGAATTAATCTATCTCAAAATAATAAAGAAAACTTAAACACAGAGGCAAAGTTCGGATTTTTTTTAGTTCATGTATTTATAATAATTATAATAAACATTTTAATTTTATTTTACAACCTTGTAATGACCAAAATTAAGTCAGCTCGTCAAAAAACTATTAAGACTCTGATGACTTTAATTTTGAATAACAGTTCCGAAATATATATGGAGCGTGCAGGTGCATTGTGCTCCTTGTCATTTTAAACAAATCGTATTGTAATGGATTATAAAAGTAGTCATAAAATTAAAATGACGTGAAGCTCGAAATTTGCCAAAAATAATTATAAGCAAGTAAATAATTAGAGTACCTACTTCAAGTTGTCCCAAAATTCTCGTTTCAGATCGTTACATTTTTGTATGAATTTTTGGTTCTATGAATGTATCGTGCAAATATTTTTCTATATAAATTTTAAGAACACAATTTTGGCCTGAAATTTCACTCCTGCGAGTGAAAAAAAAAATATTTTTATTACGTAAGCTATAAAAAAATCTGCTCTTCTGAGAATGCATGAGGTATTCCGTTAAAAAAAACAAGCGCTTTTAAAATCCTCATCCTTTCTCCGTTAGTTGGACGTTAGTTTAAAATTACCATTACGTCTTGAGGGTTCCTTACATTACTAAAATAGGTACCTATGGTTACAAATGCTGGAAAATGGAAAATTAAAGTTGCGTTGGATCAGAAGTATTAAAATTCAATGCATGGGTTGGTCTTCTATTGTAATAAAATACTACCTAGTTTTATGACGCAAGCACGTTCATAAAACTACTGTATATAATTTGTTTAAGACATACAAAAGTTATTATTATGCTTATGAGTAAAACTAATTTGATACGCGGACCGATGAACTAATAGAATAATAAATTATAAAATGTTTATGATAGTAAAACAGGAGTCAGGTTGGTTAAAGTTTTATTTACGACTTCCTTTATTTGTAGCTTTTTTTTTATTTATATTTATTAGGATTTCGCGCTCTTTTTTGCACTATTCATAAACTTGCATGATATAACTGTTTGTCCGTCCTTAAATGTAGCATGTTTCTGCACTGTATATTGGTAGTTCAGTACCTACTAGCACCTATATAAAAAAATAATATTCTTTAAAGTTTTTAAATTATTCAAAAAAATGCTTCACGAAAATGCGTCATGTAATAGTATATAATGTCATAGGTATAATGCGTCCTTATGTTTTATGATAATGTTTCGTTTTATATAAAATAGGTAGGTGCGTTTTGAAATTCTAAATTTGTATAAAAAATTAAATTTAGAAAATTTTACATAGATCGATCTAGTCCGTAGGTAAAATATATACCAATTGGCAATAAATTATTTACTCTATTTATTATCTGGTGGTACAGTACCTTCATTGGACCAAGTCCACTCATATTCACCCATTTTATTTTATTTTCGCATTGTAATAACATAAATTAAAATAGACGCCGTTAAAAACATACCTATAATTTGCATTATAAAAGGGAAATAATAATCCCACAAAAAAAAAAACTCCAGTCCGATTATTTCTAGCAAAACTGTGATTTATGTTATTTTCTCCTGATATATAATTATGTAGATAGTGTTATAAAATATTATATTTCACAAAAAAAGTTAATGAACCGTTTATTATTAGAACATTACATACCTAGGGCGGTGAATTCGTGAATGTCGTAGATCGTAGGTGTTTATGGCCTGAGCCGAAGGTGAGGGCTAAATGCGCGATCTGGGGCAAGTTCTAATTGGTAAAAACGTAAAAACCACATTTTACTTCCTCGAGTCGAGGTCGATTCGATTCTCGGGTCGAGCGTCGACAAACCGACATAGTTATAGCGTCATAGCGTAGACAAAACTTATGTCAGAACGACATCTATCGGATCGGGTCAGCTAAGTACTTTTATATATCATTTAACTGATTTAAATAACAGGGTCATATGTTTGAATGTGTGCATATTTTTCTATTTTCATTAATATCAGCGTACTGCCCGCTGCTGGGTTCGCCTCAATCTTTTTTTTTACTATAATGTACATGATCTAGGGTCAATCTCACCTGAGTCATGCTAGCCACTTTACGTAAATTGACGCGTCGCTCCACTAGTCTGAGGGTGTCCCACACTAAGCTTACCGATCCGCGGTCTCCACTCAGGATCAGATTTACTCCGATGGTTGTCAGTTCTATGCCTGATATAAGTAACTAGTTACTTCGAGTTTTTTTACTCGTACGTATTTCAAAACCTAATTAGTCTATAGTGGGAATAATTTATTTCCTATTTTTCCACTTCTAGCGGTAGGGTCGAAATATAATTTTACAAATTTTTGTTTACAGCCAATGATGGTAACATAATAAAAAGTATAGTAATAAATAAAATAAAAAAGTTTTACATGTTACATTAAAAATCAGTTTAATTGAATTGATTTAAATTAAACTTTTTTTATATATATATATTTGATTTGATTCTAAACTAAACACTGACTTTAAAGAAAGACATTGCATTATAAATCAGCTAAATGGAATTAAATTAAACATCTTACAATTTTAATTTCAATATTTGATTTGATTTCTAACTATTTAACAGCATTATTTTAAAGAATCACATATTTCATTTTAAATTTATTAAATTAATAGGATCAACATTGATTTCGTTCAATATTCATTAAATTTAATTGAATTAAACATTTTATAATTTTAATTTCAATGTCATTGAATAAAACAGCTTGCAGTGAAATGGATTAATGAATACAAATTATTGTATAATTAAATTTTTCTTAGTACACGAATATTTTGTTAATTTATAATATTAACAACGGAATAATTTTAATTTAAATGGCACTGAAAACGTTGGATAAAGTAAATAACAAATATCGCGACGAGCTCATTCTATTTAAATATAATAATGTATACAAACCACTAGAGTATGAAGTGTTTCATAAAAAAAATACCCAAGAGATTCTTGCTACAATTACATGAGAGTAGCATCTTTTTTTTCCGTTTTGCCCCTGTCTTCATTTCCTTCAAACACAGTTTCATTTTCTAATAATCGGTAGCAAACCATAATTGGACCATTATTTCTTCAAAGCCGCCCAACCATACTGCACATAGAATTATCAACTTTGACCGCCTAATTATATCCACAATGGCTCAAAGAGAAAAAAGCTTTGTTATCAAAATTGGAAAACGCAAATATCTGGTAGGTACCTAAAAGAATGCCGGCGAGGGTGAGTTTTTTTTTTCAAATCCTTAGTATACACCCCTCCATATGAAACATTGCCCCACAATAGCACCCCACATCTGCGTTCATAAACAGATTTTTTTCTTTACGTTAGAAAGAGACAGAGACATCCCCTGTCAAAAATTGCGGCGTATCGCCCAGGTGGGACAGAGATGGATTGAAAGAATAAGTTTCGAGGATAAAGAAAGTTCAGGTATGGATAAGGGTGTAGGGAAAAAAAGGGATACGGCGGTCCCACCCTAGGGGGTGGGTGGCCACGTAGTTCGAGACGATGTCGCTAGATGGCGGCGGGGTGCTTTTATTCAATTGCGAGTTTGGATAATGAAGATGGATTGTATGGGAGGCAAGTTAAGGAATGATGGGTGTTTTGAAAATTAGGGGTACATCTTTTAGCGGTTTTTTGGTAATTCATCTGAAGCGTGAAGTTGCGCAAATTTCGTGTTATGCGTTGGTAGCGTAATAATATTATATCAGGACTCTGATTCGACGAGGCTTGCGATACCTGCACTTAAGCAATATGTGAAGTATTTTATGTTTTATATTTTTAAAGAATGTAATCTGATAATTCGATATTTATATTATGTCGAGATGTTAAATTCGTGTTGCCTACTGTACAATTTCTAGTTAGAATATTCCAATAAGATTCAAAAAATAAATCTACAATAGGTAACGACTTGATGTTTTTTGTTTTACGGCTGAAATATTATAATTTTTTTGTAAAACAAACAAATAATAATATTGAAATAGTTTTTTCAATAAACAGATTGATCTAATTGATACCTATTAAATAAAGCTACTTCGTTACGTATTTACTCGCTAGCGACTGCGTAAACGATTTGTATGAAGAATTGTAGTTCTACAAAGTGACCGATAGGGGCACTGTACTATTCTCCATACAAATTGTTTACGCTGTCGCTAGCGAGTGCGGTCACGTTATCTCATGGTAAGGGTAGCACCACTCCAATTGGAAAATAATATACAGGCCGACCAAAAAGAGTAGAAATTAAAAACCCGCCAAGTGCGAGTCAGACTCGCGCACCGAGGGTTCCGTACAAACACTTTCCATCCCTAAGTGGTTAAGTTAAGTTTGCACCTGGTATGTATAGCGCCCCATATAAATTAGGTGCAAAGTTAGGTATTAAATTATAAAAAAAAAAACTACTTACTAGATCTCGTTCAAAAAAATTTTCGTTGGTAGTTTTTTTAGTAATGTACATCATATGTTTTTTTTCGATTTTTCATTTTCTTATTTTAGAAGTTAGAGGGGGGGGGGGGACCAACTTTTTTCCACTTTGGAAGCGTCTGTCACGCAAACTATTCGGTTTAGAAAAAAAATATTTTAGAAACCTCGATATCATTTTTGAAGACCTATCCATAGATACCCCACACGTATGTGTTTGATGAAAAAAATTTTTTTGAGTTTCAGTTCTAAGTATGGGGAGCCCCCAATATTTATTATTTTTTTTTTATTTTTGCATCAAAATCTTAATGCGGTTCACAGAATACATCTACCAACCAAGTTTCAACAGTATAGCTCTTATAGTTTCGGAAAAAAATGGCTGTGACATACGGACGGACAGACGGACAGACGGACAGACATGACGAATCTATAAGGGTTCCGTTTTTTGCCATTTGGATACGGAACCCTAAAAAAGTGGCAATACCGTAATATCCTCCCTTTCTAATCAATATAAGAAAACGGAGATGACACTACAGTATTGCCACTTTTTAATTCCTACTCTTTTTGGTCGGACTGTACTTTTATTGTGACAAAACTGAAAATTTCACCCGACACCAAAACTTGCACTTACTAACTTATCTACCCATTGTATAACCTTGCTTCCAGGATATTTTAATTAGTACATCTACTCTTCAGATGAAAATTAATCTTTGAAAGTTCAACCGTATTCCTTTAAAATAAAGTCTCACTTTAAATTTAAAAGTAGTTAGTTTTTTGTCCCTTGTCATTTGAATTTGTTTTCCATTTGTATGTACTTAGGGTGCAGTTTCAGTCTCCAGGGGTGCTAATGAGAAAAACCCTACCGTTGCGCTTAACGACGAAATTACGTATCTAGATATAATTATATGGGTTTTTTTTTTAAAAGAAGGGTTTTGTTTTCTACCTTTCTATTTTGGGCTAGTCTCAGTTGCCGTGCGTTAAGCCAAAATTGTAATTCGACGGAGCTTTGCTATATCGCCAATTTAGCAATATTTTAGTTTTGTATTGTTTTTTTTTTTACTATTCAAGTTGCATTGCTTGACGTTAGCAAGTTGACATTTTATAAAAAATATAATTAGATATTACATATTATAATTGCTCACTTCTGTCATTAATGGAAAACGCTGTAAATTTCAAATATAAAGTGAAGGGGTAAGGGAAAGAACTGGCTAATCCACTTTTTTAGTCATCTGAATTTTTTTTCACTTATCTAAAATAGAAGTAGAATTCATTGGTTCCCGGTTATTTTTTCGTTATATGTTTACTTAAGCCATACAGCGATAAGGTGAATTCACAACTTCGATTATCTGTATTGTAAAATTTAGCAAATATGACTTACCCAGTTCTTACCTTCAATTTCTAATAAGAACTAAACTTAAGGATTTATGGGAAAAATAAGGTAAACAAGTTTAAAGGATTTTCACTCATAATATTACCATAAAAACTATCGTGAGACATCTTTGATAATTACAAAAACGTTTTAAACACACGTTTAAATTATCAGGAACGGCCCGACATGTTTCGAACTCATGTGGACCTCTTCATCAGGGTGGTAATTTTCACTCACTTTAATTACCTAAATAGACATGTTGACTAATTTTTTTTGAGGATGTCAATCGATTCTATTTTTTATTGTGATCAAATGTCTGTATGGGACTGACTACACTTAAATTGCTCTAAAAGTCAGAAATGACCGTCAAAGTTCAACATTTCTACGTAGCGCTAAAAACGCTCCATACAAAACGCGTCAGGCTAGTGACGTCACAGGCCGGTATAGGTACCAATAATTGTATGGAAAAATTAAGAAATTTGGCATTTTCACCGTGAAAAAGTGCGTTTAAGTTCATAGTTGTCATACAATTATTGTTTCGTAAAATTATGAGGATTCTGAAAACATTTTCAAAATTTATTTTGGATTAAAAAAAAAATCATAAAATTTGCGTACCTTTGAAGTCACATATTTCCAAAAAAGATATATGTTTCTGGATTTTTTTTCTTTGTTTCGTGATATATTTAGCTAATTTTATTCATATAACTACAGTACACTGTAGAATTCAACATCAGTCAAATAGCCTATTGTATTGCTATTTTGCTGAAATAATGATGAACTTTGTGAGAAAATCGCGTATAATACCTTGTTAAAGTATTTTTGCATTTTTCACAAAACAAGGTAAGTGGCATCAAAGGGTTCACTTGCACCGAACCCTACTCTGGTAAGTAATTACATGGTGTAATTTGGGATGTCTGAGTACTTTCGTCTCAACGTCAATGTGTTGGGACTTTTTTGTGTTTTTGTCAAGATTGTAGCGTGGTGGTCGTAGGTGGTAAACGTATACTTTTGAGCCCCATAATTAAGTAAGACCCGTGAATTTTTATCTATCCAAACTTAATTAAGTGTTTTTTTTTTTTTTGACCTTTATAATATAAAAAAAATTAGGTATCATTCAATAAACGAGTGCGTATTTATATTGTTTTCTCCAAAATGATTTTTATGCAAAAAATAAATACACTTTTTTATTTGATTTTTTTGTACTGAGCTTGGCATATAAAAAGCGTCCTTAATGCCATAAAAATCTACACTTCCAATCCTGATTCCCACCGGCTTGCCCACTTCAGGGCGATTGAGCGCTACTGAAGATAGACCGAAATTGACACCACACTGCTGTTGCTACCTAATTAATATAAAGCTTTTGACGCTACCTAATTAATATAAAACGTAAAATCGCTAAAGTAGGTGAGATTTCGGACGTATTTCTGTTTTTGACTATCACCAGTAATCCCCAACCAACCCAGTAAATGGCGACATTACGAAACTTTTGTCAACAGTGAATACATCATATATTGATTACGATAATTCGTTTAAATTGTAATCTTACCCAAATTAATGTTGATGTCGTCGGTAACGTAAATTTCATCCATTTCACAATTTCTTTTTTAACATTCATGTAGATGCGGTATCTATAGTGCTGGACAACCTCTATAATATTAGACAACCACAATAAAAGTATACGAAAGTCTAAGAGAATCATTACATGGTATCAAGATCCATTCCAATAATTTTCATAATCAGTAAGAGTACCCATATCTTTTGAGAAATTGAAAAAAAAAAAACAATTTTTCACTTCATTGTAAACATTTGGTTTACGATAGCAGACGTTACTGCTTTAATAAAAATAATTAATTTGGGTGTAGCTCATCGTTACTATCGATTCTCATCAAATTTGAGACGATGGTGCCGACTATAAAGTCTAAACCTTTACGGTCGATGGCGCTACGATGCCACCCTAAGGCATGTCGAAGCAACTGGTTGAAAGATTCAATGGCTCTGACATCTGGTTCGGTGGTCCAGTTGGTAGGACACCCGTGTTGGCCCCGAAAGCCGTTGGAAACGCATTTTCGAATCCTGTCTGAACCATACAATTTTTCAATTTTTCGCTTCATTGTAAACATTTGGTTTACGATAGCAGACGTTACTGCTTTAATAAAAATAATTAATTTGGGTGTAGCTCATCGTTACTATCGATTCTCAACAAATTTGAGACGATGGTGCCGACTATAAAGTCTAAATCTTTACGGTCGATGGCGCTACGATGCCACCCTAAGGCATGTCGAAGCAACTGGTTGAAAGATTCAATGGCTCTGACATCTGGTTCGGTGGTCCAGTTGGTAGGACACCCGTGTTGGCCCGGAAAGCCGTTGGAAACGCATTTTCGAATCCTGTCTGAACCATACAATTTTTAAATTTTTCGCTTCTTTGTAAACATTTGGTTTACGTTAGCAGACGTTACTGCTTTAATAAAAATAATTAGTATAATCTTTACATGGTATTTTACAAAAAAAAAATGTCTGAACTGTAGGTATTATCGTACATTTGAAGGGGTAAGGGTAAAATCTGGCTTTGTAAATTTTTTCCAAAATTATGGTTTTTAGTCTACGACCACAAAAATGTTCAGTTCATCATTTGACTATCTTAAACAGTAGTAAAACTCCAGATGTTTATGCTAAATTTTTACTAAGACATAATGGGATGGATTGTAAAACTGTATGGTCAAATTTTGCACTAGTCAGTTCTTTCCTTTAGCCCTTACTTTGTTTTTCTTTTTATCTTTGTGGGCACACAACATCAAAACCGGCCGGAAGAATGTCAACTAGCTATATTACAAAATTGTATTTCATTGAATATGTGTTTCAATTAAGTTTTCTAGGTTTTTCGAGTTGAGCTTGCTATTTTACAACTAAGTACTTACTATTTGTTTAATACTTGGTACATATTACGTATGACATACGGCCAGTATTAAAAGTAGCTGCATACTATAATCATCAGATATATTGCTTACATAATAAGTCAGAAATAGTATACTTTCTGTCTTATTATGTTACTGCGAATAAACGAGTTACTTGTTCGTAAAAAGATATATATATAAGACTTTAAGATATATTCATATGTAATAAGTCATTAAATCATTATTATATATTAATTAATTAAAATACTAATGCTTTTATTGTCTCATGAATAAATAACACCCATACCTAAGTACCTATGGTATTTATTAAACACAATACTAAAGAAAATACATTGAAACAATTAAAACTAAGAACATAACATACAAACCTAACTAAAAAAAACTATAAATAAAAAACGGGCTCCATTATTATTTTTTATTAATATACAATAACTCATCGATGCGCAGTCGGTTAAACGCTATTTCCCAATCCGTACCTACTACAGATACGGCGGCGCGTTTTTCATTAGGCTACGATCACATTAGGCGGCGGACAGACGGGCGGATTATTGGATCCGACGGACGAAAGACTTCGATCCGTTGCCTTTTTTACTTTTCTTACCCACCCCAATAGACACAGTGGGAAGTGTGAAAACAGTACCCTTCTTCTAAGTAATCATAAATAGTCCTCATTCTGTGTGGGAAATGAGGAATGTTTCCGAAAGTTTTCGGAAACGGCATATCACTAATCTAAAAAGCGGTGCCTGAAATATACAGATAAATAAAATCCTGTCTATAAACTTCATACTGAATTTATGAAAGCAGTTGATCTCAATATTTCACATACTTTCAGGTTAATTATGAAAATTATTTTGTTTAGTGTATATATTGTAACACTTTGTAGTCTCCTGTCTCACTCTGTGCAGAATACCGTGGTATTGTTGGTCCCACGTTTCAATACACACGTTAAGTTTCTTCTTGTGACATACTAGTTGAAGTCTAGTAGGTACAACTTTCAATGTGTTTAATTCCTGAATTTTATCGAAATTCCTAATAATATTATTAGTTAATTAAAAATTTATGAAATACTAGCTTTTGCCCGCGGCTTCGCACGCGTAAACACAATATCATACGTTCACTACACTTATTGCGAGGCCAAAGGCCGAGCTCCGCGTAGCACCGAAGCTGCGGAGCATCCTAAAGAAGCCGCCCACCCACTTAATATAAGTCCAAGTAACTTAATGCGAGGCCGAAGGCCGAGCTCCACGTAGCACCGTAGGTGCGGAGCGTCCCAAGAAAGCCGCCCACCCACTTAATATAAGTTGAAGTAACTTAATGCGAGGCTGGAGGCCGAGCTCCGCGTAGCACCGCAGGTGCGGAGCGTCCCAAGGAAGCCACCCACCCACTTAATATAAGTTGAAGTAACTTAATGCGAGGCCGAAGGCCGAGCTCCGCGTAGCACCGTAGGTGCGGAGCGTCCCAAGGAAGCCGCCCATCCACTTAATATAAGTCGAAGTAACTTAATGCGAGGCCGCAGGCCGAGCTCCGCGTAGCACCGAAGGTGCGGAGCGTCGCAAAGAAGCCGCCCACCCACTTAATATAAGTTGAAGTAACTCAATGCGAGGCCGAAGGCCGAGCTCCGCATAGCACCGAAGGTGCGGAGCGTTGCAAAGAAGCCGCCCACCCACTTAATATAAGTTGAAGTAACTTAATGCGAGGCCGCAGGCCAAGCTCCGCGTAGCAACGAAGGTGCAGAGCGTTGCAAAGAAGCCGCCCACCCACTTAATATAAGTTAAAGTAACTTAATGCGGGGCCGAAGGCCGAGCTCCGCGTAGCACCGTAGGTGCGGAGCGTCCCAACGAAGCCGCCCACCCACTTAATATAAGTCGAAGTAACTTAATGCGAGGCCGAAGGCCAAGCTCCGCTTAGCACCGAAGGTGCGGAGCGTCCCAAGGAAGCCGCCTATTAAGTAACTTAAACATATGTTAAGTGGGTTGGCGGCTTCCCTGAGACGCTCGTGGAACTCGGCCTACGGCCTCGCATTAAATTACTAAGGGTTTATAAAGTAACTTAGCACCGAAGGTGCGGAGCGTCCCAGGGAAGATGCCCACCCACTTAAAACATGTTCAAATAACTTAATGCGAGGCCGCCCACCCACTTAATATAAGTTTAAATGTATGAGCGGCTTTCCTGCGATGCTCTGAACCTTCGGTGCTATGTGAAGCTCGGCCCACGGCCTCGCATTAAGTTACTACTTATATTAGTGGGTGGGCGCCTTCCCTAGGACGCTCCGCACCTGCGGTGCTACGCTTGTGAACATGATCTTGATTTAATTAAAATTGAGGCAAGACTTATGTTTAAAAAATTGTTTTGAATATTTATTGTCTACTAGCTGTGCCCCGCGGTGTTACCCGCTCATCCCACGGGAACACTAAATTTATTCGGGATGAAAAGTATCCTATGTCCTTTCCCGGGTCTCAAACTATCTCCATACCAAATTTCATCTAAATCGGTTCAGCGGTTTAAGCGTGAAGAGGTAACAGACAGACAGACAGACAGACAGACAGACAGACACACTTTCGCATTTATAATATTAGTATGGATTGTAGATTTAAATAACTTAATGCGAGGCCGCCCACCTACTTAATATAAGTTGAAGTGTGTGAGCGGCTTCCCTGGGACGCTCTGCATCTTCGGTGCTACGTGGAGCTCGGCCTACGGCCTCGCATTAAGTTACTACTTATATTAGTGGGTGAGCGACTTCCCTAGAACGCTCCGCACCTTCGGTGGTTCGCTTGTGAACATCATCTTGGTTTAATTAAGATTGCGTCAAGACTTAGGTATGTTTAAAAGATCGTTTTTAATATTTATTGTCTATTGTAGATTTAAAAAACTTAATGCGAGGCCACCCACACACTTAATATAAGCTTAAATATGTGAGCGGCATTCCTGGGACGCTCTGCACCTTCGGTGCTACGTAGAGCTCGGCCTACGGCCTCGCATTAAGTTACTACTTAAATTAGTGGGTGGGCGACTTCCCTAGAACGCTCCGCACCTTCGGTGCTACGCTTGTGAAGATCATCTTGGTTTAATTAAAATTGAGTCAAGACTTAGGTAAGTTTAAAAGATCGTTTTTAATATTTATTGTTTATTGTAGATAACTATTCAAAGCACCTTGAAAAATAATTAGCTCATAGTCCTACCTGAACATTATATATATTAATGACATCTATTATGATGTCAATAAATTATTTTCGTCTACAATGACAATGGTACTAATATAATAATATGACCTGTCATAATAATTTCCTAAGTAACGCCATAAGATTCAGGTACCAACTTAACTCAATCGAGCGTACGTCAATAATGGCGACAGCACCACTGAACGGATACGTGATGGCCTCACTGTTATGTTATCCGTGGTATAATGAATAAGGAAGCAAAGGAAAATGCATGAGATGACACGGTTATTATTTCAGTAGGTTCTGGGTTCAAATCCCGGCTAGGTGAAATCCTTTCTACATTGTAAATTTAATAATTTTGTCTTGTCTCGAATAATGGTTGTTTTTCATACAAAATGCATACATTGTCGAGCAGCAAGCAAACTCTCAATAACTGATACACTGCTGCTTATATTAGGTATGCGATCAATATTCAACAACTTCGGTAGTAATTCTCGAAGTCCAGGTTAACCCATCACAACCTAGCTTGTGCCGAATCGTGGTCACAGGCACGCAACGACGTGCGTGAATCCTTGGCCTCGGTGTCGAGGAGACCCATCAATGGCTCCAAAAGTTTACATGTATGGAGCTGGTGTTATTAACTTAGGAAAAATCTTAACAGCGCGATGCAGCCGCTAGTATGGAGATTTTGTCAAGGAAACAACGCCATCTAGCGGAAAATTGGGTCATTGAGAACAAAATCTCAACACACCGTTAAAAACAAAAAAATAATGATATATTTTATTACTTTCAATAAATTTTATAATATTTTAAAAAACTGCATAGATGCAAAATTGTGGCTAAATATATCGTATATTTATCGTGTATTATACATTTCGTTACCTTATTAGTAAGTTAGGCCAAACACAAACAATACAAAAAATTTCGCCTTATGGTCTATATGTTGGTTGGTAAAACATATTTAAAAATGTATTTAATTTACTTAAATTGATTCGAGATACTTTTATTTCAATTACACTCGATAAAATGGCATTAAAAAATCTGCTTTATTCATTAACATTTTTTATTGCTTCTCCGGGCTCTTTTATGGTCAATACTTACAAACTACAGAAGAATATAATTGCATATTCAATAAAAGAGCATTAATTAGTTCCTATTGTAGCAAATTGTGTTTTTAAAGAAATGCATGTTTGGTTTTTTTTTAGCATGAGCCAATTTACAACGAATATTGCACTCATATTTTCGTCTGTGTTGGTCGACAATTGGCGCCATCTTTTCTATCTATCTAACTAACACGGTGTCCGTAACTCAACACCTCAAACAACCTTAACCTTATTGTTAATACCGGTGAGCCGCGCAGAGGTATTATGTCGAATTCATACTTTTTAGTTTTTGTTCACGTAAGAGCCACGCGGGGGTCGCGTCGTTCTAAATTCAAAATCACAAACGCTGTCAATATAAGGTTACACATTGTAAGGAAAATATTTCATGGAATTCATGTTTTCAGAGATAAATATTAATCATAATAAAAAGTATCCTATAACCATCTTTGGATGTTCAGCTATTCCTGTACCAAAATTGGTAACTTTTTATCCAGCCGTTTCAGCGTGATGCGAGGACAACGGTTTTTTTAAAAACAGATGGCGCCAGGCTGGCATGGCATCGCGCGCCCATACGAAACAAATGACGATCCTGCATCACGCTATCGAGATTTTTCCTGAAATCATGACCTCCCTCCATAGAAAATTAATTTTCAATACAAATTAAGGATTTTATAATAGTATAGATGTAATGTATGTATGTATGTAAACACTTTATTGTACACAAAAACAAGAAATACATTAAAACAAAAAAACATGTACACAGGCGAACTTATCCCTTTGAGGGATCTCTTCCAGTTCACATTTGTCTCATTATTTTTAATGTGGTTATACTTAACACAATTGCTTATATTGAACCATTGATACAAACATAGCATAAGGAAGAATTCGAAAGGTTATCTGGCGTTAGTGTGGTGGAGAGGTTAACACGTTGGACCAGAGGTACTGAGTTCGAATCCCGTTCTCTTCCCCCAGATTACGCATTTAAATGTCTTTAAATGCGTAATCTTTCTTTGTGCTTTGATCTTTGTATCAATGGTTCGATAGATACTTTAAAGCATTTCGTACAGTACGCACTAGTGACGGTAAAATATTTTATATGGAGAATAGCACAGCGGTTACTTTGTAGAACTACAATTCGCCATACAAATCCTTTACGCAGTCGCTAGCGAGTACTGGCACTGTAAACTCATGATAAGGGTACTGTTCTAAAACTGTACACTATGGAACTGTCTGGAAACCTTTCCTCTTATTTATTGCTTATACGAAACGAATTGGATATTTGTAGAAGGTTGAGATGTTCGCAAATGGGATATTAGGGTTTTATTGTGAGATCTGAAGGATTCGGGGAATTTAAAAGTCTGACTTGCGTACCTACTTGCTTGGATTAAGGCTTGCCATGTGTTTAGTTGGATATACCTAACTGTAATGTTTAAAAAGAAATATGTTGTGTTTATCTCTCTCTCTTCATAGTTAAGGAATCAACCGTCTCAACTGTCTCATTCATTCCTCCGCGGGAGTTACTGGTAGTACTTATTCATTTTCTTATTTGGAGATCAGAGATAGATATACATTATTAGAGAAATCAACCATCTCACTCATTCATGTGAACTGTAAATTTGTATGTTATTATAAAATGAATAAATTCCTCCGCGGGAGTTACTGGTAGTATTTATTTATTTACTTATTTGGAGATCAAACAGAGATAGATATATATTAGAACACTCTTCACTAAGACATACATTGTTTTATGTATTGTTCTATAAGTACTTAAGTACTACATTCCAATTCAATAATCAGACCGTAAGTACTTATATTTATCAAAACTACACTTCTTAAATTATTAGTAGTTAAAGTGTACCTAGTTGCAGAAAAAGTGATTAAACTATTAAGATTTTCATATATATCTTTTAAAAGAAAATCTATGATATAATGATAAATATGTGTCTACAGATAAAGTGCTGTATGCCAGTATGTCTCTCACCTTCGGTTCGTTTCAAGAGAGGCCTTAAGCTACACTCGTTTTTTGTTCTTAAAAAAAACATATAAGTATATGTATATGTCATAAGTCTCCTTTGGTAGGTTTACTCGCTGTTACCAGCAAGTTTGATTCAACCCAAAAACCCAAATGTAAAAACTTACCCCATTCAAACGAGAGCAAAAGACAATGAACTTTTGCGTCTTCGATTAAGAAATCGCTTATTCACTCTCAGCTGTTATCGCCATCTCTTTCCTGCTTTCAGAAATTCCCACTTCGTAGTTTTTCATCTCTCTCGTTCAATAAAGTGACGTCATAACAAGGTCGTCTCCTCTCATTAAATAAACAAGGAATGAAGTGCGTTTATTCAGCAGGGCTCATTAGGAGATTGAATTTTATTTAAACATGGCTGCTTTTACTTTTCACGCTTACAACAGATTTTTTTTAATGTACCTACATAACATTACATTCCACATCTCACTTTTAAGGGTTGACTTAAGAAAAAAACTTTTTGCGTGGTGCATTTCTACGACTCAAAAGGAATATGTCTCAAATTTCATGTTCCTGCGCAATGAGACTTATTGCGATGTTTCAGGAAGGAGTTCTTTCTTCTTCCGGTAAATTTATACTAACACTATTATATCAATATTTTCGTAATGCACCAAAAAGGGCACGCTCGCCGTGTATAGATTGTTAAAGAATATACACCGTGACTGTTAATAACCCGAAAGATTTAAGCTAACGATACTAGAGCCTAATTAGAGTATATAAACTTATGTAACATGTAGGTAGTACAAAAACTCATAATTAAGGAGACATAAATTATTTAAAACATATCAAAAGTTAAAATATCTCCAGTCTAACACACCCTAATTCATGTCATTAAGTATGCCAATGTTCAAATTTGAACTCGTCATTCGCAGTTCGTCGTATGATTTCGGAGCGATTCGTGAAGTGTCAAGCTCACTCTTCTTCAACTAAAGACTTGTTCACAAAGAAGCGGGCAATCAATGTGATTTAATTTGTACCGAAATAGTAATTTAATTAAGACACATAATGAGACCCATGTTGATATAACATTATTACTCGTATTGTCGTCAAAAATACGTGCTTTAAGTCTTTCGCGTTATTAACGGCCACGGTGTATAGCCTAAACTAACTAATTATTAACTACATATTTCAGTTACATATTTTACAGGGATAACTTGTATCACAAAATTTATCCAGTTAAAAATGCCGACCAGCATACTGTTAGCGTCATGATTTTCAAATAATGATTAGGAACGGTGGAGATAAAATAAAACTAAGTTAAATTTTTCGTTGAGATTTTGTATTTAAGATGAGTCTGTAATCTGGCCAAGATGCGAAGAATTTCCAAAAAGTTAGGATTTTAACGGCTTTTTTCAAGAAATTAAAAGAATAATTCGTGGATATATTTCCTACAGACATTTTCGAGAAGATACCAATTTTTTTTCCATATACAAAATGTCCGTTGGCACATTAGTAATAAATAATCAATTTTAGAGAGAAAACTAGGTACGTTCAACAGCGTAGCGTTTGCATATTGTGAAGCTGCAGAGGACCCGCTACGCTGACGCTCGTTTTAATTCGGATCCCGACCCTTCTTCATTATCTTATTACTTAGCCAACTTTGTATACTGCGATGAACAATGCTTGATACTTTCATGCTAAATATTTTTTTTATTAATAGACCGATTTTTTAGTACATTGCGTTGACGAGGTTAAGTTATTGCCATAATATTACGAAAAAGCTTCCAACTTCATTCATGATTCGCTTGGCGTTTGTAAAATAGCCAAATTTGTCTTTGTATATCTTTTTACACTCGTTCTGCATTTTAAGACTTAACAAAATCAGAAGCCTTATTTTCCCTGTTTAGCGCGCCTGTCTTAAATGCAATAAAAATATATGTCCTTTAAACTAGGATTCTGATGGTGTTACAACGCTACTGCAATGCTACGAGATTTTTGGCCAGACCAGTACTAACGGCACTGGCCTAAGGGCTTACAAAGCGCCATACCTGCGTACACCACGGTGCTTGGCTCCACTTTCCGACTTGTTATGGCAAAATAGGCGAGAGTCATAGCTTTACATAGCGGTGCCTCGTTACACTTAGTAGTGTTAAGTGAAGGTACCTACTTAAGACTACTAAGTAAGAAAATAATACTTACTAGCATAAAATAAATGTTGAATTACTTATTTTAATTAATCACTCACATGATCTTTCAGTTATTTATAACAGGCGATAATCTTTAAATGGATCACAAGCAATACCTACTTTTCAAGGTCGATGAACTGGCATTATTTGAAAAATTTCGTTTTATTCATTATTTTGTCCCATTATAAGTTGATTTACTGAATCATATAGGTATGTATGAAAATAATGATTTAATGAATAAAAAAAAACTAAGGATTTAATGAATTAAAAATTAAATCGAACGAGTGAACGAATGACTGTACGAAAAAATATAAAAATAATTTTAAAATAATTCATCAATTATTTTGATTACTCATTCGTTCATGCATTAGTTAATTTAGTCATTCACTCACTCATTTATTCATTTTCTAATTAAAGTGTCAAGTATCAAGACGGTCAGCTCTTGTTTTCTCAAGACGTTCTAAGCGTTAATGGCATCTTAGCCTTGACCACGCGCAACTCTCGTCGAGTTCACTTGAACTGGGTCAAAAGCAATACCTACTTTTCAAGGTCATTGAACTTGCACTAGCTGCACTGTGGCTTTGTTTACTTGTATCTGTGGCAAGTGTCACGGAGTATGGAAGTAAAGTAACCAGTCATAACCAGTAACTTCGCAGTTTTCGGTGGATTTTTTGAAACATAATTATATTATATTAAACCATTGATATAAAGACCAAAACTTAACGAAAAATTAAAACGATTTACCTGGTGGAAGAGACCGGGAATCGAAGCCGGTACCTCTGGATTGCCGGTCCAGCGCGTTAACCATTTTGCCACCCTAACTCCCAAGCATCCTATCGAATTTTCCCTAATGCTTTGTGTGTCGATTTGCATTGTTTATTGTGTGATCTTTGTAATGATTTAATATAAAAATTGTGGTGTGTAACTGTGTACCCCCATAAAAAAATATCTTACACAAAAATACTTACTAATGTCGCAATTAATGATGAACGCAGGTATTGAAAGAAAGAAAGAAAAAACAATTCACAGTGATGAAAATCAGGATTCAGTATTTATTTCGCAAGAAGAACGAAGGATTGAACAGCATTCCGGTAAACAATGTTTTGAACTTGGTTCAAGACAAATCCTTGACTAATCGTTACCGACGTTCGTATGCACATTATTGCCATGCGAAAGCTGTTTGAAACGCCACTATCCCAGGGCAGAACCGGGGCTTCGTTATATAATGAAATAATGAACTTTATTCTGCAAGTAGGCCACAAGGGCACTTTTACATGTCTGAGTCTACCGGCATTTCACAAGAGGAGACCACTGTTGAGAAGAAACGCCGAAAGAAACTCAACAGTCAGTCATTTTTTCATAAAGGATAAGTACTTGACTATTACAGTAATATGAACTTAACTATACGTAGTTCTCGAAGAAAACATATTAAAAGTGTATTCTAAGATATAAATGAGAACTAGTGTAAGAATAAAATATAGAAACTACAAGAAATTATGACGGTTTAACACATATATTTACATAGGTCGTAAATGTATAAGTATACCAATTATTGAATTTAAATAAGCTATTATTCAAAAGGTAAGTAAATCGGCAATGTCAAACATAATCTCAGTAATGAATATGTTGCGTATCACTATTCTTCGCCTATTTACTTTTAGCCAATTATTAGGCCCGAGAAAAACCGTGAAAGTTCCCGTCGGCAACTTCAAAGCGTCTTTGATCCGCCGACGGCGGCTCTTTGATGCCACGCGCTTGAGTTCACTTGTTTCGTTATTTCGAGATTTTCTGTAGTTGTGTGTCATCGAAATGTCTAATAATTTTTATAATTAGGGAGGAGGGGGAGAACTGCCATCGTCCAAGAACTAACTAACTGTTAGTCTTATCGCACCTTACCTTATTGCATTTTTTTTTTAATTTAAGAGTCAGTCGGGTCAAGTGCACTAGCGGGGCAAGCACCTCTAATCGAAATATCCTACATCCTAAAGTACCTACAGATGTTATACTACTAACGCCATCTTACGATCACACAACTATAGTTGGTTGAAAAACATATACACTGACATGTTAGCTTGCACATATAGTGAGTTTCGGAGCCAATACAGTGTCTGTGTATGCATAGGAAGTGAACACAACACATCTTTTTTGTCACATTATAGGCTCACTCACGGTGAGCAAGCACCCTAGGAACCATATTTTTTTTTTTTTTTTTTTATGTCATAGGGGGCAAACGAGCAAACGGATCTCCTGATGGAAAGCGACTACCGTCGCCACAGACAACCCCCACTAGACGGAGCATGTAAGGCGACCCGCGCGCACCAAGGATATGGTACGGCAGAACATTAAAGTATCAACACGGCGGCCACCGTTTAGTTGCGTCCTTGTTTATGATCCATCCATACGTCAACGAAAAAAGAAATTAAATAAATAACATGGTAAATTGTAGTGTTAAGTGGTGTAGAGCGACCTCATAAACATGGACGCAACTAAACGGTGGCCGCCGTGTTGATACTTTAATGTTCTGCCGTACCATATCGTTGGTGCGCGCGGGTCGCCTACGGGTCGCCTTACATGCTCCGTCTAGAGGGGGTGGTCTGTGACCGTCGCCCATTAGACACCAGTACCTTTACCTTGAGTTAACGTGACCGTACTCGCTAGCGACTGCGTACACGTTTAGAGAAAGAGAATACAGCGCCCCAAGTGGTTGCTATGTAAAACTACGATTCTCCATATAAATCGTTTCGCAATCGCTAGCAAGTACGGACACTGTAAACTCGTAGTAAGGTATAGTAGTCACCATGTGCGTCCATCTTGTGAGTATTCGTTATTCCGAAGCTAGTAATGCTGGGCGCTGGGAGTAAATTCTATATTTCTATTCACATACGCGAAAATAATTAGAATCAACATATTGTAGTGATTGATTTATGCTGCTTACCCTAAAGCACAGGCGTTACCTATTTAGGAAGTAGAACTTCTAATTATAAGGAAGTTTTTGTAAGATGTGTTTGGAAAATAAATTATTATTATCTCAACATATTGCATTGATGTTTATTTTATATTATTGTTTTATTTGATACGTATGTTACTTTTAAGGTACCTATTTATCTATGGGCCACAGTTACCTGAAAATAAATTATATTGATTGATTGATTGTTATGGCCGTTGGCTTTAATGGCCATTATGTAAATGTTAACACTGAAAAAAATACCCAGTGGAGCCTACTGAAATTACAGTAGGCGTAACCGTTATTACAGTTAGGTTTACTGAAATGTCAGTAGGCCTCACTGTTATTGCAGTAAGTCTTACTGTAATGTCAGTAGGCTCCACTGGATATTTTTTTCAGTGAACCTGTAGCCAATTTTTAACTGGTAAATTTGTTTCAAACTCAACAACTTTAATAAACGAAATCATTTCTTGTCCCCCAAGAAGTTTCATGTATTTTCATTTAAGTATTCATATTTTACATGTAATAAGAATAGAATACTCGGGCAACATCTGCTTTGGGGAAAAATATGGGAGTTTTAAGGGGAAGCAACACCAAACGTACTGTGACAACTGTAAAAATTGCATTAGCCCAGGAATTTTATTCGACTCGTAGATGCCTACTGAAAACAATGAATCGACATAAATCATCATAGGCCTTTTCACCTATTACAGACGATTTATGACGTACTGTGACAACATTTTTGATGAGAATATAGAGCAATGCGAGTACGGCACGATCAGCCGAAATAATTCACGTGTATTTGTGTCTATTTTTTAAGCATTAGGTAAGCCTGTAAGGACAGTTGTGTGTGTAAATAAATAAATAAATAAATAAACGTTCGACACGTTAGTTGAGTTAGTAGCAAGTGTTTCAAACCAGCTTCATCACAAAGCTTGTGATCCTCTAAAATGTTTTTTTACATCGGCACTTTTAATGCAGCCATATCACGCTTAGCACAATCTTTATAGCGGAGCATCGGAATTGTATGTGTGTAAACGCTTTATTGGACATGAAACAATATTGACAAAAACTCAAAAACAACACAACATGTGTACACGGGTGAACTTATGCCTATAAGGAATTTCTTCCAGGTAACCATTGAGAAAATGTGATAGAAAACTAGATTTTGAAGTCCCCATGTTCCGTTGCTTTATTTAAATCGGGCTCCATGTAGGCTTTGACAGAATAACAACTTAATAACAGTGTTGGAATTTGCTTTGCTTGCAAATTGCAGCAACACGCTGAGTCAGAGACCTTTCTTTAACGCCCACATTGCTGGACTCATTGAAGACAACTTTAAGCCCGTGTTACTCGTACATTAACCAAATAACTGTCTTATGTCAATCATGTATATGTTTGTGTGTGCTGCAGGGCTAGCATATATTCTTGCCGCAACCTGTCTTGTTCGCACGGTATTGAAAGGAAAGTGACAGGTAGTATTCTCGCGTGTCAAAGTTATGCTAGTGTGTTTTGTTCTTTCTTTCCTTTTAGCGTACGCTACAATGCGTAGCATTGCGCGGCGAAATATTTTGCCAGTAAGAGAAAAAAAATACTCAGCCAAAACTATCCATCCAGATTTATGTAAAAGCGTTCTGTTTGTTCAATAAATACTTAAACTGACAAACTCATTACCTTCCTTTCCGTTCACAGTCGGGTAAAGAAAACTTCTCGAACGTTCGAAGGATGCGTACCCTTAACCGTCCCATCGCCCCAACCCCGGGACTAGGGGAGTGCACTCACTGTATCTTCGAGACAAAACGACGCATTATCTTCGTAGCTGTTATACCGAGGCACGTTCAATATCATTGTAGAGCTGTACCGCTATATCTGCCATAGTAGATTGTAGTATAAAACTAAAGATTTTTCCGGTGAAATTACTAGCATAGAGGCATTCTATATCTTCGTCCTCCGGGTAGGCAAGCACTTGTGACTCCTCTGGTGTTGCAGATGTTAATGGGCGACGGTTATCGCTTTCCTGGCGATACGTTTGCTCGTTTGCCCCCTATGACATAAAAAACTGACCACCAATTGAACTGAGATTTAGTATTTTTATCATGTAAATAAAGTCTAAGTAATACAACTTAAAATACTTACAATAAAACTATACTAAAAATTAAACTAATCTCGAACATAATAAACTTAAACTAAATCTAAAAATGGCCCCTGCGGTAAATTAATATCTTAGTTACAGTTATCAATAAAGCGCTTTCTCTTCTAGACAATTTTGTGTAATTACAAGACAATTTTTGCAGATACTAACGCACGTTCCGCGAACGCGCAAATGCATCGCGTCACCTGTCGCGCTGTGCCCTTATAATGAGTTAACAGCGACAGTACTCGCTAGCGACTGCGTAAAGGATTTGTATGAAGAATTCTATCCGCTAGAGGCGCTGTACTATTCTCCATACAAATCATTTACGCTGTCGCTAGCTAGTACGGTCACGTTAACTCACGGTACTGTTGTATCGATACAAACGCACTGATGAATCGATTCATTTCATAGTCACGTTTTTATCGATACAAACGCACTGATGAATCGATTCATACTCACGTTTGTATCGATACAAACCATCGGGTGTGTATCGCCACCTTGATGGAACAATTTTGCAAAGTAGGTAGGTAAAGCCCAACAGGTATGTTTTTCAGCCCACGCCAAATTATTATTATTCTTTATAAAAATGGCAACCGGTCACAGTTAAGCGACCATTACTGCCAATATCTCGTTGCCAATCGCACACGGCGACAAAATAGGGGATACCACGTTGCACGCTGAGTTGAGAAAATCGAGGTTTTTGTAAAGAGATGGCGATTTACAAAAAACCACACGGACCTTGACCCAGGAAGGGCTATGTACGCTTCAAGATGAATTCTTCATTAGCTATTCACTCACTCGTTAGATCACTGCACAATACGCTATATCAGTACTAAACATTGAATAACAAAAATGAATAAATAACGAACAACGAAACTTAAACGCATGCGGCCATCTTGAGTCACGGACCGATCCCCACGCCAAATTGCGAATTTTTAGTAGTAAGTACTCATTTATTTTACTGGCAACGACACATTTTTGGTAACTGACGTTGAAAATCAGTGATTGTCACTGAATAAAGAGGAAACAAGCCTACATATTCCGCAAATTTCAAGTATCTTTTGCATAATAAAGCCAGAACTATCCACAGTGATGAAAATCAATTTTTTTTTCAATTGGATTCAGTATTGATTTCACAGAAGAACGATGGAGCAGCATTCCGGTAAATAAAGTTTTTAAATTGGTTGATGAAAAATCCTTGAGAAATCGATATAGACTTTTAATAATGTAAATATATCACGTATGCAAATTATTGCCATATGAAAGCTGTTCGTAGCGCCGCTGTCCCTGGGCAGGACCGACGCGTGTTAGGTATGCTATGAAGGTATTTGCGTATGTACCTATCGATAACACATCGCGTTCGCATCGTTATTGTATTGCGTTTTCATCGATACCTACTACATTTATTGTGTCAATCGTCTTTGACTGTATCGCTGTATAAAGTCGCAGTGTGTGATTTAAACGTTGATTCAATATTTCGTTACTGCAACTTTCTTTATACAAAGTTTGTCATAACAACACACACCTACACACTAACCTAAAAGGGGAGCAATCTTGAGAAACCCCAGGGGCCTACACCCCCATTATTCAGGGCTATAAATTGTACAAATGCGAGTCATAAATTTCATCACCAAACTCCCACTAATGTAGCGTTATGGAAGATTGGGAGACATTGCATCTTTTTAATAAATAAATGTAGTGACGACGGCTTGAGAGTACCTATACATACACGGTGTGGAAATGGTAACATACGTATTTAGGCTCCGGGTGATATTGTTTTTTTTTCTTTTACCAGATTATTCAGGCAAAAAATGTTTCGTATAATATTTGAATATCCAAACCTCCCAAGACCAAAATAAATGAAATCCGTCCAGCAACTTGAACCTAATATATATGTCCGCAGACACAATATCTATACCTATGAATATGACACAGTTAAATTGTGATCACGCACCGTTAGTTTATAAACTAACTACATAGTAAGATCGTACACTGACGGATATGTCAGGTTAGTTTAGAATTTCACTAGATAAATTATAAACTGCCGGTGTCCACAACTTTAAAGTGACATATACTTACTAATTAGGGTTCCGAACCCAAAGGGTAATAACGGGACCCTATTACTGAGACTTCGCTGTCCGTCCGTCCGTCCGTCTGTCACCAGGCTGTATCTCAAGAACGGTGATAGCTGGACAGTTTAAATTTTCACAGATGATGTATTTCTGTTGCCGCTATAGCAACAAATACTATTCATGATAAAACAATAATAATTAAGGGGGGCTCCCATACAAAAATAGAGCTTTTTGCATGATATTTCGTTCAACGGGCATTTTCTCATGAACCGTTATAGGTAGAAAGTTGAAATTTTCACAGAATGTATATTTTTGTTACCGCTATAACAACAAATAAAAAATAAAAAAATGAGTAAAAATTAAAGGAAGAAAGAAAGTGTTTTTTTTTTTGTTCAATATTGGTACGGAACCCTTCGTGCGCGAGTCCGACTCGCACTTGGCCGGTTTTTTATTACTTTCCTACAGGCATACGAACAAATATACCCACAAATAAATTCAGATAAGAAATACCTAGTATGTGTAGTCTCTAAATGCCCAATTTCATTGAAATGTTTGTAAAATTTCATCATTGAACGGAGATTTAATTTTTCCAGATTGAATATGTATGTACCTATAGTATAAAAATATATGAAAAGGGTAGGTATAGAGATGGTGATGGGTGGCCGGTCATATATGATGGCAGATGGAGTCAGCGAGCGCTACACTGGAGACCTCGAACGGGTGGTAGAAGCGTTGGAAGACCGCAAGCCAGATGGTCGGACGACATTAAAAAGACGGCAGGGCTGACCTGGAGTAGGATCGCCGTATCAAAAACAGTTTGGAAATCCATGCAAGGGGCATGTCCAGCAGTGGACGCATATATGCTGAGAAGAAGAAGGAGAGATAGAAATGGTAGGGGAATAAAACAATTACTTCTTATTTATTGGGTTGTATTCTCTTAAATGGAGTACGAAAAATTGTACAAAATATTTGTCATAATTGTAATATTTGCCTTATTAGTGCCGTTCCTGTTGGGGTAAAGGAAAATGTAAATTAACTTGGCATAATATGAATATGAGTGGTCAACCGTAGCTACACACTCCAATTAGTGTATTGTTTTTAGGTTTTACTTCTTTAGATAGGTACTAAGGTACATATCAGCCTAAGTTTGTGTTACTGTAATAGTTCTTTTGGCGTTTTTTTCCGAACAGTTGTCTCTTTCTTGTGAAATGCCGGCAGGAAGTGCCCTGGTGACCTACTTACAGAATGAAGTTCATTATTAACATAAACTTTTTTATGTAGTTAAGTACTACACAGTATCAAAGACGCCTAATTTATAACACGCTTAATCCTGAATTGTATAAAGAAACTTATCTACCGGTTGGCGTTCGTCTTCATCTTCTTCATCTATAAAATTCTTAAAATAGTTAAACATTAAACAAAAGAATAAAGTATTTACCAAAAACAACAAACAGACCTTACAATAGATATTCTTTAGACGCCACGGGATACCGGAAGTGCGGGACCGGATGCGGCGGCCATTTCCCGGAACTCCCGCCCTGGTAGAACATGTCACATAAATCTGCTTAACGGATACCATATATAGATAATTTATTTGTTGTATCTGCCTTTAAACATAAGCAGCGGGATGGTACTGAGAAAAAAACACTGTACAAAAATTATTCATGAACATCTAAGTAATTATTTTAATATGCGGTTTAAACTCTCGGCAAAATAGGCTTTGTACAATTGGACGTATTTATGCAAAAGGCAACCAGTCCACATACCAAAACCGTTTACATTGAACCCTGTACCTGTAGCATAAAGTACAAACATTTAATGTGGGTTCCCTTTAGCATAAATACGTCCAATTTTCGAAAGACCATTAAATTATATCTTATTTTGATATTCGTTGGTGTAAGAATCTAGCTACGAACTAGATCAATCATTTTTCTTTACCATGGTTTTTCCAAAATTTTTTTGTTGTCCATTTGATAGTTCTCAATATTAGTGGCTGAATCTTTACCTTCGAAACTTAATTAAAAAAAGTTGATGGCCGGCACTTTTCAATGTTAAGTGGTTGAAATTTTGACACACGTGTGTGAGCTGTGTCATTTCGGAAAAAACATAGTAAAGAAAAATTAATGAACTGCTGCTTGTAGGTTCTTACAGCAAGGTCTATCTTGTCTGTTGACAGCCAGAACTCACTAAGTAACAGATACCTACTTGAAATAAAGCTCGTATCTCGTATCAATCTACTAACTAGATACGAGGTTTTGAAGAGCAATGACAGATTTTTTACTGAGTTTTCGTTGCCACCAGGCGTTCTATATTTTTAGCAGCCAATTTTATGGAGGTATTCCTTGTCTTACCATTAAATGAATATAAGTACCTACACATTAGAACGCATTTTTTTTTAAGTCAGTATCGTTAAACATCTGATAGGAATTTTCTGTTTCTCTTAGTAAAAAGCCTTTTTCAAACAGTTCCCATTATAATGAAAAACGATTTTACGATTTTAATTTACCTTCATATTAAATATGATATTTACAAATTAAATGTACCTCAAGGAAGTACGATACGTAATATCTGCTATTATCAGCTTCCTATGAAATGACAACTACGTCTTAAAATATATATATATATATATATATATATTTGTCTAGTGAGCGTTTTCGCACTACAAATACTTAATTGCATAGTATTTAAAAGGACAATTCACGCCAAAGCGTTAAGTTACCAAACGAATGAAATCCAATCACAAAACAGCCAAAAACAACAAAAACAAATTCACAAATTGCCGGCTGCGACAAACGAGCCGGTGATTGTACAAATTGTACAATCTGTTCAGTTGTACACAGTTGTACAAATTGTACCATTCGCCGTCCGTTTAGCAGTAATCAGCAGCAGACTAATCACTAATTGCAAGACGGTGCAATCTTTAAGTAAATTGAGACAAAAAAGGAATGCTTAGGGCGTTCTGCGGTGGTGAAGTGAGAAAGAATGGAGAAGGTATTCGGGCAGTTTTTAGCCTTCCAAAACATATCTTCATACATACAAAAAAGTTTTTGTAGACTGACCTATTGACGCACCGCCTATACACTTGAATTTAAAAAAAAAAAAAAATCTTATAATAGGATTAATAGTGTTTTTATAAATAATGACACAAAGGTAAATTAAGAAAGAAAAATTGAATGCGATCCACTACAATCCAAGCGGGAGTAGTAGTAGTTGTAGTGGATCGCATTCAATTTTTCCTTCTTAATTTACCTTTGTGTCATTATTTATAAAAATAAAAAAAATGTGGTATTACCACATAAAAAATATGAATCGATAAAAAGATTATATAATATTAATAGTGTTTTTTATAGTGTAATACAGAATCCATATAGAACAACAGCAACAATAGAACAACTACTCTTTATTGCACACCTCATAAAACATACGGGAGAAGTACAATGCAAGAAATCACAATTAGAGGTTATGTGCCATGATACCGTGGATACCTTTTAGACATCCGAACTTAATTTGTTGACCACGAAGACTCTCTACATCTCCATAAAACTTAGTGATAAGCTTATTTTTATTTTGTTTTAATCTTGACTTTACAATAAATCTGAAAATAATATATGCTAAGTTTATTGTAAATAAATAGACCCGAATACATCTGTTGCATTAATATTACTACTACGTATGAAATTCAATCGGTTAACCGATTTGTATGAAAATAGCCGCAGACTCGGTTAAAAATCGTTTTATTTTTCATATTAACAATAATCGATTGCAATCCCTACTACAAATTGTAAATACTTAGTTGTAAATAGTACTTGTGTTTGTTCTTTTTATATAACTTAGAATCTTACATGTAAAAGAGCTCCTAGCCTCCTAGAGCTCTTTGTACTTTGTGGCCTAAGTTTTAAATTACGAAGTTTTACATTTGATACGGGCGAAACCGTGAGCATAGTTACAAAATAAAGCCGCATCCAATCTTCCAAGATCCAAACAAAAGTAAAATTGTTAAAACTCCCCGGACAAATGGAATTATCAAGGGAAGACCGAGTTACCACCTGTTGGTGGTAATTAATTCAATTTCCGAACGACTTTCTTTTTAATTTCTCCTTTTTATCTGCGGAAGGCGCTAAGCCACTTCGGCGGTACTTTTTGAATTTATGAAACACGCCTGTGGGACTTTCTTAACTTGTCTAGAGTTTAGATGGACATTTTAGACTGTCTGTAAACGAACTTTAATACGTTCACTGCCCCAGTTTGACACGTGAACCTTATGTCTCTGTAATAGAAGCTTGCCGTGTCCCTCATATGGGACACGGACAGTGACCGTGTTAAGATTTTTACTTCTACGTAGCTCTTGGAATACTCAAGCTACTTTCTTCTCAATTACATATCACACTTCACAATAATATTATAAAGGCGAAAGTTTGAGATTGTGTTTGTCACTTCTCCACGCTCAAACGGCTGGACCAATTTTGATAAAATTCGGTATGGAAGTAGCTGACACCCTGGATTAAGATAGGCTACTTTTTGTCCCGAAATAATTTAGTGTTCCATTGGAATGAGCGGGTAGCATAACAGGAAGCAGCTAGTTATTCTTTTATAAATTACACAGTCAGCTATTTACAAGTGCTTTTATATTAATGGTAAAATATACATTTTTTTTGTATGACACCTAATACTTAGTATAATAATTATTTATTAAAGACTAGGACTATTGTACACTTGTCATATTGCTTGTCCTTCTCAGTGAATAATCCACGCTGTTTGAAGTTATATACGTTTAAGCAAGTTTAATAAAACATATTTTTATATGTGATATTGTTTTATTTTGTAATATTAAAGTGTTTATTATGATAATGTTGGTCTTTCGTATCACTAGTTAGAATACCTATATAAAAATAAATTATAACGTAACTAACAATCATAAGACGCCTTGTTCACATTGCCACTTACTACAGTGTCTGTATTAACTCTAAATGTTATACAAATGATAAGGAGCAATTAAATATTTGAAATTATGCCCTACAACCTTTAATATTGAATGTTTTCAAACTGATATCTTTGATTTTGAATTAAATGTTTTTTTTAATTAATGGTTACTCCAGATTTGGCACCGATAACTTAAGAATAGGTTATTAAATTGTAACTTTCTTTAACATGGTCTCAACTGACATTCTAAAAGAAATATGACTGTACTGAAATCTTTATAAGACTCGAAATGCATGGTTAAAGTAAATTAACTGTTTTATTTTCGAATGCGTTATAAATTAAGATTTTGACACCTATATGAGGAGAATGATAAGGGTGTTGTTTATGTGTGTTATTTATTATAGTCTGGTTGTCCATTATTAAGTACCTACGGTCGCCATCATACTTTCAATATAAATATTCGCCGCCGCTAGGTTGTCAATAGCAAACCAATGACTTCTACCACGAAACTTAATTTCTAATAACGACATTTGGGTCATTGTCAGATTTAGGTTCGCGTCTTTTCGGTGGACACGTACAAAGTTACGGACTTTAGGCCTAGTTTTCCGATCAAAATTATATTAGCATAACGACGTTTCCCTTTCTATGGGCTTGCGTGTTAAAAACATAACTTTTATGCACATACGCTGTTAACTATTGGCCACCGAAGAGACAACTTTTGTTTTTTGAACTGACAATGACCCATTTCTTATTTGTTACCAATTCTAAATCTAAATAAATAACACTAAGTCGGGTTTTTTACAGACCGAAGAGATCCACGTTAAAAATGTTAGTACAGTACAAACATACACTTAATAAAGTGTCCACTAACATACACTTAATGAAGTGTATGTTATTGTTATTCGAAATTGAGTTTCATGGTAAAAGGCGTCATTGTTTGCTATTGACTTTTTTATATATTCTTACATTTATTAGTATCATTTATGCATCTTTCAACTTTGTAACCGCCACTTGCACTTGGTAATCATTTAAGCCTTGGGCCATATTGCTTTTTACTCGGAATGTGAATAATTATCGTTACGTGATCGGCCGATAAAATTGTCGCAAAGAAAGTTCTGGAAAAAAAATGATGGGGCCTTTGTCGGTGTGGAGTTATGTACAGCTTTTATTAAAAAATGTAAATCGATTAATCGATCAATAATTAAAATCAGCTATTATACTCCCAAATATTAAAATAATAAATAAAAAATAAGTATTGATAAAAGCGACTTCCTTTAGTTTTTTTACATTTATACGGGCTCATATTTGTTTGTGGTCGAGTCCTCACCGTAAATAAATTAAACTTAACAATGTGATATTGATGGATGAAAAAAATAGCAAAATAAAATAAAAACTAAATAAAATAAAATATTTAAATAAAAAATCTAACAGAATCTTAATACAAACGAACAAACTGCAGAAAAAAAAACACTATTTCAAAATTAAAACTTCATAAGATGTGTATAGGTCATGCATCCACAAAACGGAATGATGTTTTCCGTGAATAATCGTACTATAACTAGAAAAAAAACAAAATCACGATGCCTGGGTTTTTTTGTTACCTTTTTCCCCTCGCTTTCTCCAGGATTTCACCATCATTATGCTCACTCCATGCCAATGGGTCCGACTAGAAAGTTTACTCTATAAAAAAATCCCAATCGGTCAAATCGTCATCTAGTAATCGGGGAACATGCATAAAATACTTGCACGTTTTGGTTAAATACCATTGTATACAGTAATTATGGCTCTAAATACTATGCCTTCAGGCCCGATACTAAACATACTTTATTAAAACATTACCCTAATAAATGTGCACACTGTGTAGTAGGGTGTTTCATCTTTGTATGGAAAAATATAAACTGTGTATTTTTTTAAGACTTCGCTTGGGGATCGAGTCTCTATAATAAAATAAAATATTTGTTCCAAATTTAAAGAAAATTTGAGGACGTTTAGAGGTTGCGCCAACTAACCACTTTTACAACAAATGTTAAAATTCATAATAGTTCTGAAGTACTGATTTTATATTTTATAAGATGTTAATCATAAATATCTCTGTTTGGAAGTAAAGAGTATTACCCGTAGAGAAGTTTAAATGTAAGTTTTTTTGTCATAATGAGTGTATACTAAAACTATATTTTTCTTTGAAAGAGCCTATGTTTATAGAAATTCATTAGAAGAAGCTTTACTGAAAGTTGAATTTGATGTACGTTACTGTTTTTTTTATGCCAGATAAGTTTTTTTTATTTAATAACCCAAAAATGGTGAAATTCTTATTTGAATAATGCTCAAGAATTTACGTATTTGTTGCAATTTCCACAATGTGGCGCAACCTCTAAATAATGTTCAATTAAGCTGTTTGGCACAGAGGCCTTTTTGGTAAGTGCGATCAAGGATTTGAGCGAAGTCACATGAAAGTCAAACTTTTTGAAATATGAAACACCCTACTGTGTAGTCGGTCACAAAAACGTCGGCACATCAGAAGCCCAATTATTAGCTATTGGAGTCTATGGGGTGTAGGAAAGAAGGCGCACTTTCTTTCGAAAAGGGTATGTTAAAGAATTAAATTATTGGTGCTAGTGTAGTAAGTAGTTACATTATTTTTGTTCCTACTAAATATACTTAAAGGAACTAGGTAGAAACTACTCATTTCACGTGGTATATTTTTCTTATTTGGTTTAATGGTTCAATCGGCACATTTTTAAGGTGTCAAACGTCGTACCTTTTTACTAGGACAACACTAATATATAAATTTTTAACCGACTTCAAAAAAAGGAGGGGGTTCTCAGTTCGGTTGTATGTTTTTTTTTTTTTTTTTTTAATGTTTGTTACCTCATAACTCCGTCATTTATGAGTCGATTTGAAAAATTTTTTTTAGGTTCATGAAGAGACATCTCAAGGTTGGTCCCATAAAATTTTGGTGAAGATCGGATGACGAGATCCATGAGGAATCGAAGGAATTCCTGAAATTTTATAGGCAGTCATAATATTTTACATTTTACTAAAGACTATGGAAAGGGTAATTGACCAACACGTACGAGCTAAACATCTGGTAACAAGGCCACTCAGTCCCTGCCAGCATGCCTACCAAAAGGGGAAATCCACAGAAACTGCCCTGCTAGATCTGGTCGACAAGGTGCAGAAAACCCTAGAGGATAAGCAAACAGCTCTATGCGCGTTCTTAGATGTAGAAGGGGCCTTCGACAACACACCTACAGATACCATCATTAAAGGTATGGAATCAAAAGGTGTAGACGGCACCACAAAAAGATGGGTTCGGAGTATGCTCTCGAACAGAACAGTAATACTAACCCTAAATGCCACCACGCATGAATTTCACACCAAAAGAGGATGTCCACAGGGAGGGGTCTTATCACCACTTCTGTGGACTCTAGCGGTGGACCAACTCCTTGTTCGAATGGCGGCCAGGGATTATGACGTACAAGGATATGCCGACGATATCGTAGTCATAATCAAAGGACCCTGCCTTAACACAATCTCGAACATCATGCAAGGAGCTCTCAACACTATCTGTACATGGTGCAGAGAAAACGAATTGTCTATCAATGCAAACAAAACCATTATAGTGCCCTTCACAAATAAAAGGAAACTCGACAAGCTCAGCACTTTAAAGCTAAACGGACAAACTATACCATTTACAAATGAAGCCAAGTATCTAGGGGTCACCTTTGACCAAAGGCTAACTTGGAACACGCATTTGAACAATATAATCCAAAAAGCGAAAATGGCACTGTGGACATGCTGTCGAATGGCAGGAGCAAGATGGGGCGTAAGACCCAACATTGCTATGTGGCTATACACAGCAGTCGTGAGGCCTATAATAACCTATGCCTCCGCTGTCTGGTGCAATAAGGCCAACCAAAAGACAGCGATCCTAAAACTAAGCAGCCTACAACGCACTGCCTGCATTATTGCAACAGGAGCCCTGTCTTCGACGCCGGGTGCGGCCCTGGACGCACTGCTCGACCTAACACCTCTGCACCTACAGGTGCAGAAAGAGGCCGAGCAGTGCATCTACAGGCTCTGCACACTGTCCAAGACGAAATGGCGCTCACAAGCACTGAACAAACTAAAGGCTTCAGTGTTCGAAAACAAACTACTGTGCATGCCCTCTGACGACATGCTCACTGAATGTATCTTTACGCAATACTACTCAGTGGAACTACCCTCAAGAGACGAATGGCTAAACGACCAAATGTCTCTCAAAGAGGGTTGCCACATCTGGTATACGGATGGTTCCAAAAAAGGAAAAGATGTAGGATGTGGGGTCTATGGACAGAGACCAAAGCTCAATGCAAGCGTCAGCATGGGCACAGAGGCCTCAATCTTCCAAGCGGAGATCTTTGCCATAAACAAATGTGCAGAGATAAACCTTGACAAGAACATAAGACACTGCCACATATACATCAACTCGGACAGCCAAGCTGCCCTGTTGGCACTGGAATCACTAGAGGTTAAATCTAAACTAGTCCAACTATGCAAAAACAATTTAAATGCCCTAGGCGAAACCAACAAAGTCACTCTTAGATGGGTACCAGGTCACTCCGATATTGACGGAAATGAAAGAGCAGATAAACTCGCAAGAGATGGCGCGGACAAGCCCCTTGTCGGCCCAGAACCGTTCTGTGGAATCACAAAACGCCAGGCTTATTCTCTGCTCAACGATTTACACAAATCTAAGGCGATCGAGATGTGGGTGGCTGTGAAAGGACAAAATCACTCGAAAACCCTTATAAAAGGCTTTGTTCAGAGGTTATCTAAAGAGTTACTACAGCTCAAAAGGTCAAAAGTCTGTGCGGTGACTAGAACTCTGACCGGTCACTGCAAGCTGAAAAAACACCTGTCCCTAATGGGTATGGAACAGGACGCAACGTGCAGGTTCTGCCAAGAGTCAGAGGAGACAGCTATGCATATCCTCTGCTCCTGTGGACCACTTATGCACAAAAGAAGTATCCACTTAGGGCAACACTTTGTACCCCCAGAGGAGATACAACAACTCACGGCCCAAAGAATCTGGGAATTCCTGGACTCAACGGGCCTCAGCAGTGAGCTTTAAGACAGGGCTGCCACAATAGATCAATTTTGGTCGATGCGGCACACAAAAGGCCCAAGCGAAAATAATAATAATAATAATAATATTTTTCATATATTTTCTAAAACTATTTAAGTATTTGCATATGGTAGTCATCATCTTCCAATGCTGAACTGATGATGGAAGGTACAACTCCTTAACGGTTAGGAGTTAGGAGATAATTAAAACGACATGCATTCCTTCAAGACCTCCCTGATCACCCCGCCATAAGTATTTCATATGAATCACTAAAAAGCGAAAAAAAAATTTTTTTAACAAAAAAAAGAACCGACTTCAGTAAAACTAAAAATCCAAAAATAACCCGTTCAAGTACAGATTACATTTGACTCACCCTTTGAAGTCGGTGCCAAACCTCATGTAAATTTTAATATATAAATATAATAACAGTGGTTTGGGATCGACTTCAAAGGGTGAGTCAAATGTAATCTGTACTTGAACGGGTTATTTTTGGATTTTTAGTTTTACTGAAGTCGGTTCTTTTTTTTGTTAAAAATTTTTTTGTAGTCTAGCAACAGGAGTAAAGCTTGATCAGCATTTCTAGATAAATATTTCACCTAATTCTTTTTTTTCAACTCGACACACTTCACTCCGTCTAAAGCTGCTTCTCCAAGTCTCCACTGATGCGGAGGGGAAACAATAAACCAATCAGTCTTTTGTGAAGCTCGAAAGAAGTGCATATAGAAGTGCGACGACGCGTTTGGCTCGGTTTGTAGACACCTGCCTACTGAGCCGGCGGTCCTGGGTTCGAATCCCGGCCGGGGCAAATATTTGTGTGATGAACTCGAATATTTGTGCTTGGGTCGTGGTTGTTCTATGTGTTTTATTTTTTAATATTCTACCATAAAAGCTAGTGCTCCTTCTTTTCTACACTCCATATTGGAGACCCTTAACATTTCACGTACTCTGTGACATTTGACTTGCCATTAAGTTGTCACGATTGTCACATTAGTCCGTCAGTCGTTAGCGAAAATTGTCGCTATCATTATGACCAATTGATGTATAGTTATTTAATTGTTTCACATGATTGTCGGTTAGCATTTTGATATTAAAAAGGGTTTTATAATGCGTTAAGTGTTAGTTAATAATGTATGGTAGGAAGATTATATTGTTGTAGTTGTTATTTAACCCACGAAGACAAATTACGTTGCAATCATACAAATAGATGTAACATAATTGAACATCCAAGTATTTATTGAAGACAAAACAATGGATCAAATTATAAAAATACGATAAATAATATCTTAAAGTAAATTACGTCTAACTAAATATAGGTATAGATACACCCTAGGCCAAAAATATGAAAACAAAGTTAATTCTTTGAATATATGAAGATTCCAATAACTATTCCTTGTGTAAATGTTAGTAACCATTACGCCACCCCCAAAAGATAAAAAAATAGAACAACCACTATTAAAACATCTGCATATTGTAAAAATATATATATATATATATACTTACCAAACTCCTTCCACAAAATATTGCACTGGCAATTTTCACAAGCAGAATTTGCGTTATTGACTTTTAAAATGTTAATAATCATTTTTTATATTGTGATTTTGTAATTTATTCCGTAAGAAAATCACAGGTTTGTATAGTAATATAAACTTGTTTCCATACTTTGCCTGGGGCGTAGGTATTATTAACATAATATTTGTACTTCTAGTGACTTGGATGGATCCGATGGAAAGGGATTACCGTCGCCCATAGACACCTGCTACACCAGAGGAGTCACAAGTGCGTTGCCGGCCTTTCAGTTGGGTACTCTCTTTTCTCGAAGGTTTATCCTGTCCTACATGTCATAATATTACTTAAATTCTTTGTTTATGAGTATTTGATCTGAATTCACTATGAGAAGTTGGCATTTTAATATCGGAGATATCGCTCAATTTGCATTTATATTTTTGATGAGTTCCAATTGTGGAATTGAGTCAAACGGTCCGAACGGGTATGTCTCATGCTGTGTTTAACGCATAATATAAAACAACCAATTTTTACTATTTTAACTAGGAAACAATTTCTGAAATACCATTTTACGTAACGAATTCCAACCAAAACAACACATCAAAATAATCTCAAAAGATCTCCGATAGGATAAGGATCTCGGCCAAGTCAACGTTTTCAGGTAAAAACACGATTACTGGAGCACCCATTAATTACATAGTTTTTTCGTTAAATATTTATAAGGACTTGACATGCTAATTTATGCGGAGTGAAAGCGATAATTCGGTGTTCACGCCCTTGCCTTGTAAGGGATTATGGGTCTGTGGGTAGATGGAAAAACCGCGGCCAAAGGACGAAAACATGCGTCGTCTTAACCGGGGGTCTATAATGGTTGCGTTTATTACTTGATAAATAAGTGATAAAGCAGCTGTCACTCACACTCGCATACCTATGTCAAAATGTGACGGATGCTTTGTCGCGTGATAAAAGTAACCATCATAGGCCCTCTAGGTCGTCATCACAGGAGATCTAGGTCGGGCCCTTATAACCTATTGTGTTTTGCTCGTAACTTATGACACTTAACGAATTGATTTTTAGTGGAGCATAAAGAGTATCTGGGGGCCTATGATGGTTGCGTTTATCAGGTGATAAATAAGTGACAAAGCATCTGTCACTCACACTCGCATTGTGTCAAAACGTGACGGATGCTATGTCACTTATTTATCGCGTGATAAAATCAACCATCATAGGCCCCCTGAAAGAGACCATGAATTGACAGATACAGCTGAAAGAAACGGATGATTTGTTACAATTTATATTTATTTTTATGCATAGATCATAAACAGAATCATGACCGTCACCTAAGGCCGTAAGTGGGATTTTCAGCCCGCTACCCGGGGAGAGAATCTCACTTCATGGCCAAGGCAAGACGTAAAACTATAGTTAGGCCACGGGCGGTAATTCGTAAAACCCCATATCTCATATTTTATGGTACAAACACCTGGGATCTAGGACATTCCTGGCTTCACCGCCCTAGGTACCTATGTAATATACTATAAAGACTTAGACATTGCCATGTTGCGATGAATAGACAGATAAATAGATGTTGTTAAATAGATGTGCAGTTTTTGTGCAATTTGTTTTAGTTCCATTTTTTTAACACGCGGAACCCTTAATGCATGAATAACGCTCACTCAAACATTTTAGTCCAAAATGGGCAAGCTTGTCCAAACTGACATAATAATATTCTCATTTCGTACCTGTTTTATAATAGTAATGTCTATTAGGGTGAGTGGTGAGTTCTTTACCTAAATCGGCCTTATTTTAATTCAAATAAAGGTCACTCGTGAGGAAATGTTTCAAAAAAGACCCTTGACCAAATTTAATGAATGTGACGTAATTTAGGGTTAAATTTAACTGCCCTACGTTAACAGTTTGTTAAACGATGATTTTGAGATAAGGTGTAATGGTTAAGGATTTTTTGTCGTAAATTGAAATGAACCAAAAATGTTTGGCGGCATATGTTATGGTAACTAGACGAGGAGTTTTTGTTCATAAATTGTAGGATTATAGCTACACTTATGAAAACAAGGCACGTATTGTATAAAAATTATTATAAGGCCATAATGTTGACGATCATAATAGGTGTGTTTTAATTTTGAGACTTCTGTTTTTTTCATCGTATTTGGGACATACTGGTAGCTAACAATGAGTGTGCGTGGATTCGCACGCCTTGACTTAGGGCCGATACAGACGGACATCATTTCAACTGCAACCCAGCCGCAAAGTGGCAGTTCCTGGGCAGTTCTGATGCAGTTAGACCAACTGCATCAGAACTGCAAACTGACTGTGCAGTCCGCTTGCATTGTCGTGCAGTCCTATCAACCGCACACCAACTGCAAGCTGGTTGCACGGTCGTAATGCAGTTGTATTGCAGTTAACTGCATTATAACTGCAATACCGCTTCTTGCAAAACCCCGGTTATCTATTCAGTTCAGTTTATCAATTGAGTAATTACGTACGTGTCTTTTGTAATAATATTTTGTCAAATTTCATACTGAAATACGTGTGCACTCTATTTCACATCCACAAGTACCTAACTGGCGGAGTGGAACATAAAGACTGCACACATTATGAGCAGTTATATTGCAGTTGTATTTCAGTTGCTTCAACTGCTTAACGATCGTGCAGCCAGATTGCAGTTGGTGTGCGATTGACAGGACTGCACGACAGCTGCAAGCGGACTGCACAGTCGGTTTGCAGCTCTGATGCAGTTGGTCTAACTGCATCAAAACTGCCCTGGAACTGCCACTTTGCAGCTGAAATGCTGTCCGTCTGTATCGGCCCTTAGTTTCATAGTACGATAATTCATGTGTTTAAAGACTTTAATATTAGGATTATATGAGTGTTTAAAGGCCTTAATATAATTCATTCATAGCAGCATAGTACGCTGCTGTACTGCTGTTGCATACACATACTCACCATTATTATCATTGATTTTATTTTATGTAGATATTATGAAGTACTCAATACTATCAGTAACTCCCGCGGAGGAATTAATAATGTGAGCGGCGCGCATGGGATCACCTTAACATATTAATATAAAATTATACTGACTTTGCTTCTTCCACCGCCGCCGCTGCATAGTAATGTAGGTCTTTGACTATAGTATCTGTACTTGTTATAGTACCTAATGTAACAATAGGGGTGCAGTATACCTGATTGTACTTAATAACACAAAAACATGTCTTTAAAAATAGTACATTATACGGCAGAGACCAGTAAGTAAGCCATACTGGCCGAGTAGGAATTAGACGGACCGAGCCGTAGGCGAGGTCCGGATATAATACAAGGCCAGGATGGCTCTTACGGTCGAAGCAAGTATAGTGCTTTTCTCAAAAATTAAACAAGAAAATTAGATTAAAATTATATTTTGTAGGTGACATTCATATTCGGCCATTTTCCAATGAATATTTTTGTTATATCCCACTTTTATTATTACACATTGTGATATTCGTCGTCGCGGGCACCATTAACTCCCATGATAACAACCTATAACAAAAATAATTATGAGTTCATACTTGGATAAAAGATATAGTTATATCGTTATCAAATAGTGGCAGCATTTATTTACCTTCATCGCCACAATGGTTATCATCTAGAGCTTGATTTAAGAACTTTTCTATATTTTGCTGCTGAATATTTGTGATTTCTTTCCTTTGTATAGCCATCCGATTGTCTCAGAAAGATTGTTGAAATATTCTGACCTTATCACACATTATCTGACCAATTATTAACTTGATTTTCTTCCTTCCATTTAATGAATCTCTTGTATTTTTTTATAACTCCTTGGATTTAGTCGGAAGTAAATTATTTTAGCTAACTCTGCCTCCGCTTTTAAGTATGGAGGAGTGCCGTCTATTCGGAATCAGACTCGTCTGAACTCATTTTTGCTGAATTATTGTAATAGATCACACAAACAAATTTGAAATTTTTGTCTTTTAATTTAAATCCCGCCTTAATTTCTTTTTTTATAAATACTGCGTTTAATTATTTGCACTGTCTTACAAATCTAAGTCTTAAAGATATTTAATTATTGTTATACATTGTTGTATTTTCTAACTAATTTTCATATCATAAAGCTTACCTTCAATTTTAACTCCGAGGTTTTTTCTAAACGACACAAAAAAGGAAGGAATTCCGAAATATCATCATTGTCATTTTACACAGCACAATTATGAACTAAACGCTGCATACAAACTTCGCACTAAACCTTGTCGCTACTTTTTTTTTTTTAATATGCATCTTGAGTTACGTTTATACTGCCAATAGTGCTAACCTTTTTTTATTTTACATTTGCTCTTAGTGTAAATTGCAAGTGTATACTGCAATGTCGTCTCTTTCTATTTAATCTATGAAAAAGGGACGCCACTTTTTAATTTCTACAATTTGCTGTCGCACTGTACTTATAATTAAAACAATTTGTGGAATGCATCCTTTTTACATTTATATACGACCTCATCGCCTTCACATCCTTAGTTTTTTGATAGGTCGGTGACGATGTAAATCGTGTTTCGATATTCAAATATCTTGATACGTAATAGGAATTACATACTTACTTACTGGACAAATATTGATTCCAAATTTAAAATCTCGCTGTTTACTGGACACTTCTAAAAAGTCTTCGGTATGTTCCACTTACTGTAGTATATCTAGCGATGGTAAGGCAACATTACATGCAATTTTTGAGAAAAATATATTATGCTAAGCTTATTTGACGAAAAACGACGTTTTAAAATTGGAATTTTCCGTAAATTCAGATAATTAACAATTAAAAAGCACACTGGACCGATAATCCAGAGGTACCGTGTTCGATTCCAGTCTCTTCTGTCTGGTTACGCATTAAAATTTTTCTTTGTGCTTTGGTCTTTGTATCAACCGTTTAATTAACAATTCGTTTATATGTCTCGGAGTACAGTCGTCATCAAATTGCATACCAAAATTGACAGCTTCTTTTGATCCTGACTGTACCAAGTGCCATCGAAAGTAAGTTCACGAACATTACAACCACCAAAAACGCTCAATATTTATTATGCCCTACAAAATAGGAGCATTTGTCCAATGACCGAAAAAAAATCCAGTAAAATGACCCCATCCGCGATAAAATCGTGGCCATAAATTGTATGTATGAATAAAAACAATACATAAACTTGCTCTGTTTAAAGCAGCGGTTGCCAACCTTTTTTTGACCAGGGACCACTTTTATTTCTTTGTAGGGACAAAAACGTAAACATTTTTTTTCTCAAACATGCAATGAAATATTGTCTTTACGTTCCTTATAATAGGCTCGGATGTATCGCTTTTTGGGCGCAACAACTCGAGAGGACTGTAAATGGATTTCATACTGCTTTTCAGGCCTAGGCCTGCAAAGTTACTTTTTTTTGGTTTCAACAACAAGGTCATTCACACAGCTGGCTGGTTTGACAAAAAGCAGGTTTTGTTTTTAAAGGTTGGTTGCTAGACTTAAAATGTCCTATTTGTCAATTAATAAAATGTTGTTCTTTGAAGTATATTTTTTTATTTCATTGTATGTTTGAGAAAAGCACTATACATGCCTCGTCGTGAAAACGGATTCCCGGCCTCGTATCACTATCCGGTATACCTACTTGGCCGGAAATCCTCATTTTCCGGGCCTCTGATGTAATGTACTATTCTCAAACATGCAATGAAATGTTGTCTTAACGTGCGTTATAACAGGCTTCGAAGTATCATGGTTCGAGCGGAACAACTCGAGAAACAACTGAACTCGAGAACAATTGTAAAAGAATTTCATACAAGATTGAAAGCCTAGGCCAGAAAGTAAATTTCTTTTAAACATGGCGTCTGTATTCATGAACAGGCTAAACAGCTGAATTATATTATTTTTGACTGGTGATTTTTTTTATTTCATTGCATATGTTTGAGACAAGCACTATACATGCCTTATTAAAAGGGCTTGCAGGCTTCGTATCACTCTCTACTGTCAGCCATCTATACCTACACACCCGGCAAGCCCTTCTTTCCAGGCGTCTGCTTTAATGTACTATTCCGATCTCCTGTGGACTCCAGTGATGCCCGTGCATTTGAAATCTTTCGCGAACCATATTTTCACTCCTGAACCACTGGTGGTCCGCGACCCACCGGTTGGTAACCACTGGTGGTCCACGGGCCACCGGTTGGGAACCACTGACTTAACGCGATGCTATCGGAATTATATCGTGCACTCTATCTAGCACCGTCTGAAATATCACGATCTGATTAAATTTTCTAATTTACGACCCGTAAAAGTCGACTGGTTAAGAATCGACCACTATTCATGTTAGCTTGAAGGAAGGAGAAAAGTGGATCATTTTCTTCGTATGCTTTAAATATGTTTGAGTTTAGGCGTTTATGTACAGAATCGACAAGCATAGGGTAACGCCGCTCCGCTCTGCTCCGCTCCGCTTCTATAGACAGGCAGTCTTGAAGCCATGTGATAATCGGTATTCCCTTGATTTGTCTATTTTTTTTTGTCTAATTTCAGTTTGTCTAACAACTTTTACCATAATGAACATTTTATCTAAAGTCAATATGTAGGTATAATATAAAAAAATCGTAATTATTATTTTGTCGAAATTCGTTTTTGAATAAAATTTAAATGATCATTTTCATAACTCTTGTTTTGTCGAATATTATTTTATCTAAAACTCACTTTGTCGATTCTTATTTTGAAAATAGTAGGTTAGGTTGAAGACCGAATACTGTAGGTTAGGTTAGGTTTGTTTTATGACCATGGATAGCGGAGCGTTAGATTGCTTGCTAAATAAATAAATTAGGCAAAATATGTTTATACGAATAAAAAATTAGGTCAAATAAAATTAGACGAAATAAGATTATGTGAAATAAATAAACAAATATCGGACAACAAATGAGTATTATACGAAACTATTTTCATTCAAATAATAATTAGGCAAAACGAGTAATTATGCTAAATAATATTAGTCTAACTGAAATTAGGCAAACCGAAATTAGGCAAAAAGTTGTTAGGCGAAACAAGGTAAGTACCTACAACCGTGATAATCACTACATGCATAGTATAAAACAAAGTCGCTTTCTGCTGTTTGTCTGTCTGTCCCTGTGTATGCTTAGATATTTAAAACTACGCAACGGATTTTCATGCGGGTTTTTTTAATAGATAAAGTAATTCAAGATGTAGGTTTACATGCATAATATAGTAGAGGAACACTTTTCATTTAGTATTAGTATTGCACCCGTGCGAAGCCGGGGCGGGTCGATAGTTGACTATAATTGCTGGAAAAAATAAATATTGGCATACAGGGTGATCAAAGTAGGTCAGTAGGAAGAAAACGGAAACTATTATTATAAGAGATAGGGAAATTTGATCTTAGGAACCCTGGCGTCGATTTTATATGTAGGTAATAGATAACTACTTTTTTTTATAAGTCTCATATATATAACCGGGCATTGAACCTGGTTAAAATTCTGTAAGTAATCGGATGTAGTATTGTAACTTTACAGTGGTTTTGACCGGGTTATGTATGAAATTATAAATTACGGGATTTATAAAAAAAAATGCAGTTTTTATTAAATCTAAAATCGACGCCATGGTTCCTAAAAACTAATTTCCCTATATTTTATAGTTTGTGATTTCTTCCTACTGACCCACTTGGATTGATCACCAGGTATAATTAAACAAATAGTTGTGGCATAAATATGCGTTTCGTCGGCACAAAAGTAAAAAATATTTAGCAAGATTCGGCCGAAAATGTGACTTTCACTGTACGCCCCCTATTTTTTAATCCTAGCAACATTCACACCTAAATGTAACCACAAAACTACTTAAAATTCCCCATAAACCGGCGGCCGTTTACGAGCGGCCCACAAAGTGCAATTAGCAAGTCGTGCGATAAACATCGCACACGACAAAAGGCATGCGACAGTTGAAATGGATACAAAAACGGTTCATGGGACCTATTAGGTATCTACTGATATTTCATTGAACATCATAGCACACGACACGTTAACGTGCACGATACGTGCGACAGTTGAAATAGATACAAAAAGAGTTTATGGTGTCTATTCGGTAGCTATTGTGATAGATATTGGGTTGATGCTAGTAAAAATCGACTGTCACACGAAAATTCAAAATGGAATTCGTTATTTGAATCACTAGGCCTTAAATCGATGATGCAAAGCAATATCTCCAATTTAGTAATACATACACTTATCACAACTGTACCTATAAAGAATTTATATCAAGAAAACGAAAAACCGTATTCGAAAACTCATTTTGCAAGGTTGATGATGTGGTAGCGTGGAGTTGCGTACGATAGACATGCTTATATGCAATACCTACTAGTTATAGCTTTGTAAGTTTTAATTGTAAGAGTATCAAGAGATCGTCTACTTGTGTAAAAAATATTTGTAAGTTTGCTGACATCGTAGCACTTCAAGAAACGTGGCTTTTACCTCATGACCTAGATTTTATTGGCACCTTGGATGATAACTTCGCATACGTCGGGAAATCAGCTGTTGACACATCGGAAGGCATTCTGCGAGGGAGATCATTCGGTGGAGTAGCATTGATGTGGAAAAAGAGCGTTTTTCAGTGTGTGACCGTGGTTCCGTGTGATAGCGTACGCCTTGTTGCCATTAAAGTGGACTTAAGTGATCGATCGTTTATAGTTTTTTCAGTTTACATGCCGACGGACTCTGTTGACAATCTATTAGAGTTAGCGGAGTGTTTTAGCGAAATAAACGCTGTAATTGAAAACAATGACGTAGAAACAATTTTTGTGCTCGGAGATTTCAATGCTCATCCGGGTCAATTGTTCTGTAAGGAAATGTTAGGTTTTTGTGCGGAACAGGAATGGTCGTGTGCCGACATAGATTTAATGCCCGCAAATACCTACACTTTTATCAGCGAAGCACACGGCTGTACCCGTTGGCTGGACCATTGTTTGGTCACAGAAGCAGCTAGGCAATGTTTAGAAGGTTGTAAGGTACACTACGACGTCTTCTGGTCCGATCATTTTCCTTTAGAAATATTATGTAATTTAAATACTATTAAGCCTAAATTAACTATATGTTCGGAAATACTTGATCTTGTTAAATGGGGAGAAAGAGATCAATTGCAAATAAATAATTATAACGAAATATGTAACAATAAACTTAAAATGATAGACTTTCCCGAAGAACTAAATAAGTGTTGTAATAGTATGTGTAATAATGCAGACCACACAGTAGTAATAAATAAACTATATCTAAATATTGTTAATTCACTTCGAGAAGCAGCTATTTCTAGTAACAATATGCGCAAACGTCGTAAAGGTACTTACATCACTGGGTGGAATAAGCACGTAAGTGCCGCTCACAGGGAGGCTCGAGCTAGTTTCCAAAATTGGATTTTATTTGGAAAACCTAGGTATGGAGATTCATACATTAGTATGTGTAAAACCAGACAAACCTTTTAAAGCCAAACTGAAGTGGTGTCAAAACAATCAACAGCAAATAAAAATTGATATTTTGGCACAGCTTCATTCGGCTAAAAGGTTTGGTAAGTTTTGGAAAGAAACTAATAAATTAAATCCAAGGCCGAGCGCCCCGGTGAGCGTTGACGAGTTGACCGAGCCCGGGGCAATAGCCAACCAATTTGTAAATAGTTTTAAAGTCTCCTCTCCTTTAGGTCCCTCTTCACAAAATAATGCAGAGGAGGGTGGGGGGCATCAGGTCTCAAATGTTCCCATCCTAGTCACTGCTAAGGAAATAGAGAGCATAATTAGGCACATGACTAAGGGCAAGTCCCCTGGACACGATAGCCTTAGTATCGAACACCTTAAGTACGCGGGTGTACATTTACCACGACTGCTGGCTATATTGTTTACCCTATGTATCGGACATTCCTATTTGCCACAGGATCTAATGAAAACTATAGTCGTTCCAATAGTCAAAAATAGGACTGGGAATGTCTCGGACAGTGGTAACTACAGGCCAATCTCACTAGCTACAATAATAGCTAAAGTATTGGACAGTGTGCTTAACAAACATCTGGAGCGACACACCGAGTTACACGACGGTCAATTTGGTTTCAGGCCGGGATTGTCAACAGAGTCGGCTGTACTATGCCTGAAGCATACTGTCCAGTACTATGCCCAAGCGGATACACCCGTGTACGCTTGCTTTCTGGACCTTTCGAAGGCGTTTGATCTGGTGTCGTATGATGTTCTGTGGGATAAGATTAGGCATGAGACAACCCTACCTCCACACCTCGTATCTATTTTTGAGTACTGGTACGGCAACCAGACAAATTTTGTGAGATGGTCAGGTCAACTATCGGACATGTACAGGCTGGAGTGCGGGGTGAGGCAGGGGGGGTTGTCCTCCCCTTTGCTATTCAACCTGTACATGAACGGATTGATCGGTGAGCTCAGCAGTGCCGGAGTAGGGGGTTCGATTGGCGGTAAGTTTGTCAACAACATAAGTTACGCCGACGATATGGTGCTGCTGTGCCCATCAGTCAATGCCCTACAGAAGCTGATAAACATTTGTGAGAGATATGCCGTGTCACATGGACTCAGGTATAATCAAGCAAAAAGTGAGCTCTTGGTGTTTAAGGCTGGGAATAAAATTTACCCTAGAGTTCCACAAGTAACACTCAATAGCAAGCCGCTTTTAAGAGTTAAAAAGTTTAAATACCTGGGTCACTGGGTCACGGACGATCTCACAGATGATTTGGATATGGAGAGGGAGCGGAGAGCCCTGGCTGTGCGCTGCAATATGCTGGCACGCAGGTTCGCAAGGTGTACTACGGCCGTAAAAATTACATTGTTTAAGTCTTACTGTCAGTCGTTGTACACTTGCGCCTTGTGGACCAGATATAAGCAGAAGTCATACCGGGCTCTCAGAGTCCAATATAACAATGCCTTCAGGGTGCTGATGGGGTTGAGGAAACATTGCAGTGCGTCAGGGATGTTTGCGGAGGCTCGGACGGATTGTTTTTATACCATAATTCGTAAACGAGTCGCTTCCCTGATGCACAGAGTGTGGAACAGCGCCAACGGCCTCCTGGAGGCCATTGCCGAGAGATGGGACAACCCTATCCTGATTTTCTGGGTGAAAACACATACTTGTTACTCTAGTGGTTTCACCCGGAAAATATTACTATAGGTTGGCTTTGTAGTTTATAATTCTTGCTAAAATTGTTTACTAACCAATGTAACCTGTGCACCTACTAACAAAAATATGGATTGAAATCTTTTTAATCTGAAATAAATATTATTCATTCATTCATTCATTCATTCATTATATATTACACACACAGACGCACACACACACACACACACACACACACGCACACACTGTAGCGATTCACATGATCTCGTCATGTGCCCGCCATCATATAATCATATATCATCATCGTGAGACTCATGTCATCATTATCATCATCGAATTCCAGACATATTAGCATCATATGTCATCAAGCTAATACTAAAATTAACATTTAATAGTTATATGCAATACAAATGCTTAATAAGAGTAACAGTATGAATGTTTACGAAAGCAAGTACAAAAGCATTCCAAAAACTAAACAGCCTACCATTTTAAAATAGCAAACTGCTATTCACAGGATTTGCCAGCGGAAGAATTGAGCGTTATTTATGCTGCATAAGGATTAAAATTGTGCGAGTGTCCCGAGTGTCCCGAAGCTGTCGAAGCTGTCGAAGCTGTCGAAGCTGTCGAAGCTGTCGAATGTCTCGAGCTATTGGTTATAAATAGGCAAGGGCTTAGTAGAAGGGGATTCTTTTTGTTTGGAACTTCGACTGAGTAACATTGTTTTCTGGCAGTTAAGGTATTAAAATTAATAATAAGGGGAATTTCTATAGGGGTTTTGTTTGTTCCTGAAACTATATTTGCCTATGGAGATTTAGTGGGGTTTTGTTGTTTTAAAGGCTATTAAGCTTAGTTACATGCCAGAAATAGTGTTTTGGTACATGGTTGCCAGGTGAAAGATATTTAACCTTGCGGCTGTTAAACGAATATCTTTCGGACTCTTCTAGTTTTATCCGAGTTAGGCAGCTCGGACACTAGCCATATACAAGTGCAGTGATCAGCCTACAAGCGTGGAATGTTCTGTCTGGGGAATGCAAGGACCACACGTGATGGACATGCGTGGTAATCCGCACTTGCTGAAACCAGATGGTCTTCCAGGCTTGGTCTCATATACTTATATAATTATATATCTGCTTTATATACACATATTAGGGCGAGCTACTCCATGTTTCCGGTGTTTCATCAGCCACATGGGGGGGGGGTTCACATACACCGATGCTAGTCACAACCTCGGGCTAATCACCCGAACTTACAGTTTAGCTTAGCTAGGCCCCCATACACGTTTAATTAAATATAAATATGAGACCTAAGTCTCTAGTGTTCTTTGTACTAGCTAGCGAGCAGGGGTATGGTGATAGGTACACTTCAGTAGGAATATTAGAACGGGGACCTTTATCTACCGAGCCATCGGTCAATCATCATTGACTAACATAACATCTAACCAAATTATTTTAATCTTGTCAGGAATAGCGGATGCAGAGGCTGACCTATTACTTTCTAAGTGTTTATGACCCGGGAAGTTAGTAAGGGAAGAACAAAATCTTGTAACAGTTTGTAAAGAATGGGAATAGGGGAACCTGTTATTTGGGCCAACCAGATATTTAGCACCTTTAACTTGGCAACAATAATTATAGGAATAATTAGTTAATACTTACCAATTATGATTTAAAGTAATGTACATATGTTATAGTTTAAGTGTTAGATTGGCATCACTGAAGCAAAGTTGAATCAGCTAGCAGCTGACACTCGCCCTTCCAATGAACAGAAATAATTTTTAACTTTGTTATAATTTTGACAAGGAAATTGTGGACCGTTGTATAGTATGGAAAACAAAGCATTCCTAAGGCTGGATTAGGAGTATCTGAAGTGTAAATTGCTAAAAGAAGCCGGGGACATATGGATGACAATAATGAAAGTTATTCGTTCCCGTATTTACACCACAGACCTCAGAACTAAATTAATTTATATTACAGAGGCGTAGAAGCATTTCCTTATCAAAATGAGGCAATCGAGAGTTGAAAGATACTTCGAATGGACACAAGTCTTCATGATTTCAAGGATGTACTGCATTTATGAGTATGGTCAAACGAAAACCAAGTTCTAGAACTTATTAGAAGGGTTCTTACCTACTAAGGAAGAGTAGTGTACTAGAGATCTTATAAATACAATCGTACCTACATTGTCATAGTCTTTGCAGCCATCACATATATTTAACTAGTTAAATAGGTAGGTAAAATTTTTAGAGTAGGCCATTGTGTAGTTAACTTAAAGAAGCCTGCGCAAAAAGGCTTCCCCAAAAGATGGATCTTCTGTCATTTTGCCTCAGGCTAGGAAATCATGCAAAGTTGCAGAGAGATCCCTAAGTGGTTTGATTAGTCATTAGAATAGGGTGAAGGTCCGTCCATCCCTGTACTGTATGTCTTAATTCATTTTGCCAAATAGAATAGATAGCTAAGGCATACAGTATTATTCCTTCACACACTTAGGAGGGTTGGCGATTTTCTAACAAAAAAAAATTTTTTTTTTTTTTATATACACCTTAAAGTTACCTTCTTCATTCTACTATAATCTAGTCTTTACTAGTTCTTAATTGTGATGACTATAGCAAATTCCTTTTTATTGTATAGGTCTAGAATCCATATCGAATTGTCCTATTATAACTTATTTAAGGGATGTATACCATTTTTCCAGAATAAATTATAATAACAAAATTATTTCATTTTGCCAAGAATGAAAACTTAAGGTTAATTAAATTTTAAATAAAATCTTATAGGTTCGGTAACTTCAACCTATCTATAGATTGGTAATGAAGTGTAGTTTCATTTTGTACATAACCACTTGACTATTAAACATCCTGGAGTAAGGACAGGCAATTCCTAGAACTAAATTATCTTTCATCACAGAATCCTAATAATATTTGGATTGGTTCACATACTGATCTTTATTGTTACATAGAATAATCTAGTAAAACTATACCTTACTATGGATTGTATGAATCTTATATTTCATTTAGGATTAAATAAATTTCAATAAGAGTATAATATCCCATATTTAATCATGCTATAGGAACTGTAGATAATTTTGAAGGCTAGACTACTTAGGAAGTAATAAGTTTATATTTTGAGGATACATAACATTAAGTTAAGTTAAAAATATGATTAGTATAAAGAACCAAGTTAGCAGAAGGATAGAAGCTAGGGTTAAAGAAGAAACAGATTACACTTTTATTAGGTTCAATTAACAAAAATACATAGTAGTATAGGTTTGAAGGTACTTAACGGCACATCACGACTAAATATCTCTAAAATAGTCTGAGTTACTACTTCAACGTTGGGTCCTATACATTCTAGACTTTCGCACGGTTACACCGATCACATTTTGGCCATTGGTATTAAGAAATGTTCAAGCTGAATTGTTATAAAGATCCTTTCATATCTAGGTTTGGTTAGTTGAAGGCTCGGGAAGGTTGAGGGGTAGGCCCTGGAAGGTTGGGTGGTTGTTGTAGGGTTTTCTTAGGGCTTTCGATGTAGAAGTAGAGTTTGGAGACGAGGGTGAAGCAGGCGTAGGATCAGGAGGTTTATTTAGTAGATAGTCCTTATAATGATTACAATTGGCGCGCGTTCCCAGGATGCATTTAGTAGCTGCCTTCTTATATTCATTAGAAGTGGTGCCGTTGACCAGGGATTATTCCATTTACACACCTGGGGTGGTTGCTAGCTTTCTTTTGTTTTAATTTAAGTGTATATGTACCTTACCTAATTTTATACCGATTAAAATCTTATATCGTTACCTTTTCAAGGCCTCGTTAACTGCATATCTGTGGACATCTGTTATTGGCTTTATGTTCTAGCTATAAGCATTGTTATATATGTTCTGTAATGCTGTTGATGTTCGAAATAAATAAAATAAAAATAAATAAAATAAAAAAATATCGATTTTCGACTTAAGTTGCATTTAATGACATTGAGAACTTGCCTCAAGTAACGCAAGTGTCTATAACCGATGCCTTTTATCACATGAATTTATAACTCACAACATGTATTTGCACATAATCCCTCAAGGTACTCCAGGTATTTTAATACCTTTCATAGTATTAATTGAAACTATTAGTAATATTATTCGAAGTGGGCCTAAAATGGTAACCATCCATTGTAACTGCTTGTACTATAAAGGTTTAACAGAGCGTTTTTTCGACACTTTTAACTATATGGAGCTATAAATTTATGAAACATGTTTGTAATGTTTCATTTTTTTTTATGTGGGTATAACACCACAATTTTAATATTAACAACGCGTGGTTAACGCACTGGACCGGCTATCCAGAGGTACCGGGTTCGATTCCCAGTCTCTTCCACCAGGTTACCCATTTCAAATTTTCTTTGAGCATCTTTGTATCAATGGTTAATATATGGAGCTGATTTACCATCTTGAGAATTCTTGTGTTTATAAACACAAAAAATTAGTACGTTATTAAACGTTCTCAGGAACTTTATAGGACCAAATATTACAAATACTCAGGCGACATTATGGAGATAAATAAATCATTATTAAAATTTAATATGAAATTTAAGATAGATATAAAATCTCCAACAGATTCATTACAAATGTCGAAAAGGCTCATAGGAAAAAAAATCCGACGAAATTTCCTTTTCTGAAGTCGGTAAAAATTAGGCAGCACTTAAGATCTTTCGTGCCCGGAGACCAGATTTCCTGATCACATTTATGAAGGATAAGGGCCCGAAGTTGATAAAAAACTCTGACCCAACTTATCACGTTCGTAGATCTAAATAGCGTAATAAAATTATGACTTTATTATTTTAGTTAATTTACGAGTTAGATAATGAATTAATACACTGGCTTGAAAGTTTAACGGATACTTGGGTTAGCTATAATGTTAATGCTTGAGCAATTTCAGATAAAATATGTTTTTATAATATTTATTTAGATTTACGTCGGCCTCGGCTACTTATTTGTAGCTAAATAAGTACCTTTTACACATTCACTCGTGGTTTTATTATAGTAGATGCAGGCTGTTGCCTAATGAAAGGTCTAATACCAGGGATCGGTCAAAAATTCCGAGTTTAATTTATCCGAAACCATGAATAATCTGAATTATCTCGAAGAGGCTTCTTGATGTTACTGGTGACCGGAGAGCTGGCGGTTTCCTCGCTCAATGAATCAGTTTGGCGATTCAGCGAGGAAATGCCGCCAGCATCTTTGGCACTATGCCGCATTGGCCATTTTTAGATTTAGTTTAACTTTATTATGTTCGAGTTTAGTTTAATTTTTTATTTTATATATTATACTAAAAAAATTACAAACTGTTACACTTTATATGTTTCGCCAAACTGCAATGCAGTTTTTTGGCGAAGACCGCAACCCAATTTTTAGGTTTAGTTTATTTTAAGTATTTTTATTATTATTGCCTTCTGAATTTTCAAAATTCCGAAAGTGAAATTACGCGACACGTTCATTTTCTCTACGGATTATAATGTTACATTTTATAATTAGGTTAGGGTCATATGATATCCCAAAAACAAACTAAATATTTTATTGGTTTTTGGAATTATTAAAATTCGGAATGATGATGCATTTGGACAAATGAAACTTAGGAGTATTGTAGTCTACCCCTTAAAATACGAGATTGGGATCACATAATCTTTTCAGGTTCAGACCTAGTTATTGTACAGTCATACAGTTACATACACTACTTCATCTACACACATATTCGTCATCATATTATAGATTTTCATTTACGTAGATAATATGATTTTAGTCATCCATGCCTCACCGCCGTGGCTACGAAGTAACGTAGGTAAGTAAGTTCAGCGGGCCTATTATGGTTGCTTTTATCACGCGATAAATAAGTGACGAAGCATACGTCACGTTGTGACAAAATGCGAGTGTGAGTGACAGATGCTTTGTCATTTATTTATTACGTGATAAACCCAACCATAGGCCCTCAGGTGGGTATAGATAAATTATGTTATGCTGTCCATAATCCGATTGACATCTGCTCTATGCCAAGACCGGCTTACTATGCGGTGCTAACCGTGGTCGTAGCCTGGTTGCTCCTCCGTCCGTCTTTGTTTGGATCGAGCATTTGTAGCCGGTCGTATTGGTACGTACTTGACCTGTTTAACAGCAGTAATCCGCTCTTTTTATAATTGAACTATTTTTTTTTCAACGTTAGGTTTTCTATTCTCATGACGTTTTCCTTCGCGCAATAAAAGGATCCTTTCTATTTCGTAACGCTTCAGACTTCGGAATTCTGCTTCTCAACATCTCATCATTGCCGGACCCTATAGCCCTGAGATTTAAAGGGTACAATGAATAGGTATCTTCTATAAATACATACGTAAAGTGATCTTGAATTCTGGTGCTCCTTGTTTTCATTTTCTATCAGATCCACAGAGGTCTGCCATCACCATTGATGTTATAAGTCAGGACAGTAGTTTTTTCCTGTACTGTTGTCCCTGCTGGGCAAAGGCCTTTCCCATCGATTTCCACAACTCTCTGTTCAGTGCTATTTCCATCCAATCGTTCATAACGAGTCTAGGTCATCTCCGTCTCGGCCTGCAACGTTGTCGCCGCCCATCATCCGTCACCCACAATTATGACAGGACAGTCAGTCATAATTTTTGTCTAGGCTTTAGCCGTGTCTCCACCCACCGAGCGTGGTTCGTGAGGCATGCATCCTTCCTTATTCCTTAGAAATAATACATAGTTCAGATCAGAATGTGGGACAATCAACTATTTTCTGCCACTCGTTGCCATGGTGATGTCCCCTGGGTCACTTTTTGAAACTACGATTTTCCGTGGTTATATAAGCAAAAGCTTTGTAATTTAAGCAGTTATAAGCCCATTTTAAGACCTTCTCCTGACAGGTTGATCCACCCATGTCCAGGCGTGCCTCGCAGGCCGCGCTCGGTTGGTAGAAACACGGTTATTGATGAGCATAGCCCGTGGTTTTCGGTGCACAAATGATTTGATACCTACTGTCGGCCTAGGGTCATGTTGGCCGAGATATGTTGATGAGTCAGGATTGCAGTCAACTTTAACTATAACCTAGCCTGAAGATTCAGCTATTACTTCAGTCTTGATGTTGATGACTCAGTCAGGACTGAAGTCACTCGTTTTGGGAGGATCCTTTGTTCGTCTCTTCAAACATCGCTGCATCTCGTACTGGCTCGTTTTGAAGAAGGGCTGAAATTAAAAAAAAACCGTTTTAAATAAAAGATTTTCTTTTTTCTTCTCTTTTATTCTTTTCAAATCTGTTACAACCAGCCCGTCTAGGACAACTACGCTTCGCGACTCTTGTCGCGCGACATAGCATCACGCGTCACTCTCTCACACTACAGCGAAGAAAGAGATAGGTAATATTTCTCGCGTGAGAAAGAGTCGCGTGTCACAGTTGTGCTAAAGATGCTGGTTTAAAAAATATATATACATATTAACTATTATATACTTTTAGAAATGCATTCCATAAGAACTCCACTCCTTTTTTTTTAAATCGGCAAAATCCCCCTATCACGTTACGCACCGTAAAAAAAAACAAAAACAGTAACTAACACCTATAAAGTGCGTCGACCATTAACGGCGTTTTTTGTCAGTTAATTTGCATGTTATCTGCCATCTCAATGGTTAATTGTGACCCGATGGCTAACCGTTGGAACTTAACAGATAACTACGAACACGCGAGTTTAGGGCGACTGTCCACTGGGCATTATAATTATAATGGTGCGTATCCTTAGGCGTTTCTGTGGACATTGAAGCTTTAAATTTAAGATGAACGAAGTGGAAAATGTAACAAATAATAGGTTCACTAAAATAAACAGCTTAATTATTATGTTGGTATATATTATGTTGGTAATATATTATGTTGGTATTGAGTTTCTTAAGGAAAGGAAAATTCTGTTCAACACTAGACGTTTCAATAGTAGTAATTATAAAAATAAAGTCTGGCGGTCTGTGATGGTTTGAAATAGCAATACTTAGATGGAGGATGTAAGAGTGAGATGCAATTCACAGTAACTGTCTCCTAAGATTATATCTAACTATATTCTTATAATATATATCATTACCTCGGCTGTACCAGACTATCCATACTAATATTATAAATGCGAAAGTGTGTCTGTCTGTCTGTTACCTCTTCACGCTTAAACCGCTTAACCGACTTAGATGAAATTTGGTATATAGATAGTTTGAGACCCGGTAAAGGACATAGGATACTTTTCATCCCGAATAAATTTAGTGTTCCCGTGGGATGAGCGGGTAACACCGCGGGGCACAGCTAGTATACATATATGTATAACATTACCTTGCTGTACCACAATGGTGTGTAATAATACTAATAAGTAGATATTATGAAAGGTCAATTGATTATTTCACCAGTAAGCCATGGAAAGTTTATATATTTTAGGAATTGAAATAATAGGTACCTAGGGACAATACTAAAGGGGAAAAGTATTTTTGTTTTCAACCCAAGCTTTCACAGGATGTCTGAAAACATCCCACAAAAGAAAGAGGCAAGACATTGTGCTCAGGGTACGCTGAAAACTATCGTCGAAGTAGCACAGCGAACCAAACTTTGCAACCCCGTTCGAGTACTTTTGAAACCTTTCAGGTATATGTAGATATACCATAAAATTCACAAAACATATGTTTTAAGTGTAAGTTCTACATGACTAGGTACCTATTCGGTTTGATGATTTAAAAAAATCATAGTGGAAAATTGATTTCATAAATAACAGGTTTTAGATCCAATTTTCGAATCATTATGTACTTCGTAAAAATATACCATTTTAAATTTATGTAAATAAAAATATACCTATGTCATTCAGCGGGCCTATGATGTTTGCTTTTATCATGCGAGAAATAAGTGACAAAGCATCCGTCACGTTTTGACAGAATGCGTGTGAGTGACAAATGCTTTATAATTTATTTATCAACACATGACAAACGCAACCATCATAGGGCCACAGCCGTCGTAAACTTTTATCGGGTGAATGAATGAATAATATGAATGAATGAATCAAAATGTATCCTATACGATCTTTGGATATTCAACTATCGCTGTAGTAATATTGATTTAAATCTGTCCAATAGTATTAGCGTTTTGGAAAAAAGGGTGATAAAAAAGTGAAGGCTTATGAATTACATACCTACTTTGTTTCATAGAAAATAGAAATACCTACTATATAGGATGCCACGCGTTTAATAAAAAAAAACCGTTAACCATATACAATATTAGCTTCCATTTTGGTCACCTGGCGCTATATAAAAACCAACAAAATACATTAAACCGTCAAATTACTGTATTATTAATATCCATCGAAATTTTTTACGATTTTATTATGACTTTTTGTGTGCAATTATATACTGTGACAATAGTTTAATAGATCATTATTTTTTTATGATTCGTTTTATGACATCCATGTCATATTTTATGAGAACGATCTTAATTAGACTCTGGTAATCTTTATGACGGTTTAATTATAGTTTCACATAATTTAACTACGTAAAGTAACTTGTACTAATTTAGTTTCAATTCGAATATATTTTATAATTAAGGTCCATAAAAAGGTCTATAACTCTTATTGTTAAAATTTAGCCTTATTTTGTTGATAAGAATCTTGTTAGTATTTTAATCTGATTAAAAAAAGACGACGGATTAAATTTACTTTGAGCCTTGGCAGAATGAACTTTATACAGAAAATTACGGATTTTATACAGAAACTACATGTCATCGGTGAGGAATCCAATAAGGCAATAAGTTATCGTTTCTATACTTTTCTTTTACATAGTCATTTAAGGGTCTAATTTTCTTATTAGATTGGTATACGCATATACGGTTTATTATCCATACTAATATTATAAATGCGAAAGTGTGTCTGTCTGTCTGTTACCTCTTCACGCTTAAACCGCTGAACCGATGAAATTTGGTATGGAGATAGTTTGACACCCGGGAAAGGACATAAGGGTACTTTTCATCCTGAATAAATTTAGTGTTCCCGTGGGATGAGCGGGTAACACCGCGGGGCACAGCTAGTATTCTATAAATCCTATATGTTAAATACAATATTTACAATACTTTTGACCATGCATCGGAGAGACTACTTTTTTTCGACTGTAACAAAATCGTCGCTACTGTCTTTTAATTATAAAAGTAGAATGAAAATGTATACGTTTTTTTTTGTAAAACGTCATTTTAAATAGAAAACATTTGCCGATGACGTCACAACCGTACAAATGTCCCTAATTTGATATTTACATAACGCTCGAAACTCTAACTCGGCAACCGCCGTAAAATGGCTTCCACACACTTCCGAAAATCAATTTAACTCCAAAAAAACGTATCATATTTTCCAGCCACCCCACGCTTCGGCACGATAAGGGGAAAGAGACGAAAGATACAATTTCGCGGAGAGGAAATGGGATGGCGAACAAACAAAAATTGCGCCCAGGAAAAAACATGGTTGCAAAAAAATTCGTAGGGGTTCATTCTGAAGTGGCACATTAGTGAGCCCTGCCCGAATTTGGTTCGAGAAAAGATGAGTAATAACCGCCCGCGCTATGCGAAGTTGTACGGCCATATTTAGAAATATTAAGTTGATAATCTGTTGAAAACAATATTACGTTATGCATTTATGAAGCATGCAATGTCTCATTTTTTTTTCTAAATGTGGGTACACACCACAATTCCATACTAATTACTAATTCATATTAATATTATAAATGCGAAAGTGTGTCTGTCTGTCTGCCTGTTACCTATTCACGCTTAAACCACTGAATCGATTTTGATGAAATTTGGCATGGAGATAGTTTAAGATCCGAGGAAGGACATAGGATAGTTTTCATCCTGGAAATTATCCCTATAAAGATTGAAAAGTGGGTAAGTAATTCATGGTGACATTGATGACCCTGTAGAAAATGTAATGATTAGACCAAAAGCACAATTGCTCTTACATTAGCTTAGGCGCTTTTAATAATCCCTTTTATTAATTAAGGTGATTGGGTGGATATCTATCGTGTTTTACGAGGTTGCTTCCATACTTCCAAGTTCCACGCGGACGTAGTCGCGGACAAAAGCTAGTTCTTTATATATTTGGTTTAATATACGTTACTATGATGCACTTAAATTGTGGTTAATGTATTTTTGGACACAATGCAGGAATATTCTAGGAATATTACACTTATATTATAAAGGCGAAAGTTTATGAGTGTGTTTGTATGTTTGTTACTTCTTCACGCTTAAACGGCGGGGCCAATTTCGGTAAAATTCGGTATGGAGGTAGCTGACACAATTTAAAGATTTTAAAGATTTAAAGTTTTTTATTGAACATAATAACAAAACAGTACATAAAACCAATGCACGTTACCACTGCAGTAGTTAATATAAACTGTGTCGCAGTCAGTTACGCCCTCCTCCGGACACCATAGGTTATGTTCTATCTAAGTTTACATATGTACCGATTTAAGTAATTTAAAACATAAGCAAAGTTTAATAACTAGATACATATTATGTAAGTCGGTGAAAACTAGGACTAAGCCAAATATTGACTAGTTTTTTTTTTATATAATTTACAGTGGATTAACATATAGGCTACTTTTTATCAGATAAACCGCGGGTAACATCGCTAGTTGTCAAAGAAAGGAACGGAACCAATTAGACATAAATGTACTTACTTAGGTACCTATAATTTATCTGTATTTTTTATATTTATATTTCGAAATTTCAAACTTTTTTTGGGTGGTCGTAACTCGTATGTAGTAATAAAATGCAACGTATTTAAATATCACCCATTTGTTTTTATTAAAATATTACTTTATTTCTATGTTATTCAAATAAACGTTCATGAAGAATGTTGTCCATGTACAAATAAAAGGCTGTCATGTTTTTTTGAACAAAAATTGAAGTTAATCAGTACTTCCTGCCGGCTGTTTTCTTTCAACACTATATATCACAACCTTACAATGTTGCAAAACTCAAAGAAACCTTATCATTAAACAATTACTCCAAAGAACAGCTATCTTTGTAAATGCGGTGTACCTGTCATTCACACTGCAGTTGGCGGAGCAAAAACATGGCTAACGTCAGTTTACAAAACAGAAAAAGTAGATTTTTCATATTAAAAGTGCGTCGGTTATGACCTTGCGTGCATGAGGAACTTCCATCGGCGTTTAAATCACAAAAATGGTACATTTCAATACTAAATGTACGTCGGTTATGTCCTTATGTGGATGAGGGACGAATATGGCAATACTGTTTTAATTATTAACGCAAATTGGACCGAACTAACACGAAGTTAAGTTTAATAAACTTTTTAATTGGCCAGTTGTTTTTATCAGGTTTATACACTGCTATTTTTCCGCGACTTCCAATGCCCAATGCAATATTCTTCTGTCTTACTAGAATATAGGTATGAGTTAAAATATCACATGACACTATACGTATGACTACACAATTTATAATTACTTACAAGACATATTTTATACCTGAATATTCTCAATACTCCTGTCAAGTGCGAGTCGTACTCGCGCACCGAGGGTTCCGTACAAACACTTTCCATCCTTAAGTGGTTAAGTTTGCACCTGGTATGTATAGCGCTCCATATAAATGAGGTGCAAAGTTAACGCAACCAATCCCGTTTGTTGTATGGGAGCCCCCCTTAAATATTTATTTTATTTTATTTTTAGTATTTGTTGTTATAGCGGCAATAGAAATACATCATCTGTAAAAATTTCAACTGTCTAGCTATCACCGTTCTTGAGGTACAGCCTGGTGACAGACGGACGGACGGACGGACGGACGGACAGCGAAGTCTCAGTAATAGGGTCCCGTTTTTACCCTTTTGGTACGGAACCCTAAAAAGCGACCTAGTCCCAAAATAAGCAAGCGTCGGTCAACTTCGCGAGTAGCGTAGTGCGGCATGACGTCATCTTCGTGAACATTGCATTCCTTCATGTCTGCCAGCTACACATTTGACCAGACGGTCTTAGGTCTGCCTATAGGTCTAGGTCTGTTTCCGGAGACAGACTATTCAACTCATTGAAGATTCCGTAATAACTTAGAGATTTCTAAATTGAAGATATCGCAAACCTCTGTGGAATTAGCGTCTTTGTCATTGTTTACTTCGGTAATATTCAATAGGAAATTTAATAAGGCAAAACCTCCCTGTTGGACCAGGCAATTAGTCTAAAAATGCAGCTTTAAAGTATATCACAATACATAAGTAATAGTAATAAGTAAAAATAAAGTTTAAAACTAGATACATAAGGTTGTGTTTAATGGCGGACTTACTGCAGTTATGAAATTTGCTCCGTCTGCGTTGTGTCATCATTAAATCTTGTATGAAAGCTGTCAGTGTTGGGTTTGAAAGGTTGTTAAAAATGACTGAATAATAAATGGAAGGCGAATTTGTTTTTTCTTTAGGTACATTGTTGTTATTTGGGCAATACTTTTATTGTTGAAGTTGCATTTTTTTATACATTAAGGAACAATCTTACTCAAATCGACCTATCATAACCAATGCTTGTACTAGACGACGATAAACATAATATGTAAATACATATATAGATAACACGGCGCCCAGGAACAAATATTCGAGTTCATCACACAAATATTTGCCCTGACCGGAATTCGAACCCAGTACCGCTGGCTCAGCAGGCAGGCGCACCACAAACTGCGCCAACCGCGACTTCTATTCTTGCTTGGTTTGTAACTTTTTACAAAGTAATGCTTGATTCAATTTAAATGATAGTTGGGTCGTTCTTCTTTTTTATCTACACTAAATCGAAGGTTTTCCGTTTTTTGGGCTTTTGAACTATCGATAATTGAGGTTTAAGAGTAGAATTAAAAAAAAATTGCATTTGTTTTATTATTAGGACTATTACCTAATTATAATTTATTTTACAGCCCATTCAGTTTTTTTATTGTGTTTTTTTTTTATAGCGTGACAGAGTGGTCCTTTTAAGGGGAGACCGCGTTTTAGCTTACCACTCTGTCACGCCATTTTACGAAATAATAAACAAACGTTTGAAAAAAAAATGCTGGTTAGAGAAACTGACAGATTACATAATATTGATAGATAGAAAAATATGGATGATTTTTCGAACATTATAAAACCGAATATGATTACTCTGAGATGCCATAATAAGACGAAGGACGAACTATTGTAGGTAAAAAAGAAGAACGACCCAGTTATTGAATGGTTAATTATGGTATGGTGGATTTAAAATGTCAAAATGGTTATTATTGCCGATTTCATTTATCTACAACCACGTGAGTATAAACAGCTTTTTAATAATAATTAAAGATAACTCACGATCGTTTTTATAAGTTTTTTTTTTAAGTCTGTTTACATTTACAGTAGGTAGCTACTGACTCTAGTTAGAAAAAAAACGCACCGCAAATATCTCCCTGATCTTTACCTTCTCAAGTTGCCATTATTGCCCCATTTGCCAAACTGTGCTACTGGGGCAATTCGGTTAATTAGGGTTCGGTATTTAGCAGGGAGCGACCCCTTAAATTACTCTCATTGACACAAAATTTGCTGCCCCTGAACTTGCTTTGTTTGTCTTTCACGGTTCAATTTGGTGCAAAAATATCGATTGTAAATCACATTTTTTATGCAATAAATAAATTATTTTGCTTTTTTATTGACTCAGATTAAGGACTCACTAGGAATGTACCCACAACTTCACCGATGGAGGAAAAGTCATAACTCTCTTTCCCGTTTTTTTATTGTCTGATATTAGATACTACCTAGTGCTTGGTATCTAGCAGTCCCTGTGCGGAAACTTGACAAAATCCGTTCAGTGTTGATCAATTTTGACGAAGAATAAAATTACTTAATCTAAAATTCTGTGTGAAAGTATTTTTCCAGTGCGTCACGTTCATGAAAATAAAAAAAAAATATTTCATACAAAACGTGACGATCAGCAATGGATATTTTGGAACACATTTTTCTGTATGAGGTTCGAATTTACAATACGAGAACGATGATCCAAAAAAAAACATATTTGTTTGTGTAAAAAAAAGGTCATGTAGGTACTCTTTAAAAAATACGCTCTGTTCGAAACACCCAACAAGATAGTCAGACATTAAGTCTGACTGTAATCAATGTCCTGAGTAAAGAACACATACGACATATAAAGCTATAGATACGACATATAAAGCTATAGACGACGTAGCGACAAACCTTATCCATATAAGACTTTAACTCCCATAAAATACCTCCACAGCGAGGAAAAAGTAATGCCAAGGAATCAGTACCAACTACTATCACAAAATTGGTCCAGGTAAACTACACTCCATAATGTCGCTTAAACTCTCCTCTATACGGGGTAAAATCGGGTGCGTGGAAAAATGTGAAATTGGATTTTTCGTCCGATCCAAGTCGAATTTTAGCCCCCGAGTTTTTAGGTTGGGTTTCGTTCGTGTTTTGTTTCCTACCCTCACATAAGTTAAGGCTCTAGTAATACGAACGACGAACTTAGTGGAAAGAAAGGGGAGCGGAATAACGAGGGGGTAGGGTGGCCCCCTGTTTCGGGTTTTCAATAGATGTTTGAGAGTTTCGCGATGGAAATGCAGACAGGTGTAAATGTTGGATATTACGCAAACGGGTTTGGATTTTTGACTACGCGATGGCTGTATGCATGAAGCGGCCAAAACGCTCTGAAGCAGAACATTATTTTTTATTTTTACAAAATATTAGGAGGCGTCCACATCTTTGTGTTTTTTTTTACCTTAGACGGGTAAAAGGTATCCTATAACCGTCTTAGGATGTCTAGATGTACGAAAATTGGTTAAAATTTGTCCAGCCGTTTCGGCGTGATGCGAGGACAATGGAAATTATGACCAACTGATGGCGCCAGGCTGGCACGGCGCCGCGCGCCCGTACAGAACAAATGACGATCTTGCATCACGCTATTAAGATTTTTCCTGAAATCATGACCCCTCTCCATAGAAAACTGATTTTAGATACAAATCTAGAATTGTATAATAATGTTATTCAAACTATCGTGAGACATCTTTACTAATTATAAAAACGGTATAAACTCACGTAAAAATTGTCAGGAACGGCCCAACATGTTTCGAACTCATTTGGAGCTCTTTCATCAGGGGTAGCTATCCGTGCTGCTACGCGACTCGCGACCCACTACACTTGTCGGGCCGTTCCTGACAATTTTTCCGTGAGTTTATACCGTTTTTATAATTAGTAATTGTATAATAGTTTACATTAGATTAGTAGGTGCCTCGTTTGAATATTACTTTTTTCTTTACCGTAGGGTAAAGAGTATTTATAGACAAAATGAAACTAGTGGCCCTGTGAGCTACATACGCAATAATTTTTCGTCCGCCATTTTGAAAAAATCGAGAAACTGATTTGACAAAAAGTTCTATGTAACTATCACAAAATCTCACGAGAATCGGTCGAGAAAAACGGCCTCTAGGCGAGAAGAGCCGGAATTACGAACGATTTTTGGCCAAACTGAAACGGACATGCTTCGCTCACTTTGTTCACTCGGTCAAACATTTTTAACCGACTCCCAATAATGGAGGTGTTTTTAGGGGTCCGTACCCAAAGGGTAAAAACGGGACCCAATTACTGAGACTTCGCTGTCCATCCGTCCTTCCGTCCGTCCGTCCGTCTGTCACCAGGCCGTATCTCAAGAACGGCGCTAGCTAGACAGTTGAAATTTTCACAGGTGATGTATTTCTATTGCCGCTATAACAACAAATACTAAAAATAAAACAAAATAAATATTTAAGGGGGGGTCCCATACAACAAACTTGTTATAGATTATGGTACGGAACCCTTCATGCGCGAGTCGGACTCGCACTTGCCCATTTTTTTTTATTACTTACTTCCGTTTATTTTTGTTTTATCTGTCAAAGCACAACAGCCAGTAATATGTTATGATTACGTACACAATTATGTTTTTTCATCATCCGCAGAACTCGGCATTTTTCAAAACCACCCTCGCACTTCTTATGGAAAGTTCCGCGGGCGTAATTCTTAAGAGGCAGCGTTTCATTGAGTATCACGTTTGTTGGCGACATGCTCATATTTTTCTAATATATTCCTTTGTTTTATATAAACGTATGATAGATCTACAATTATAATAGTTAGGGGTAGGGTAAAGAGGCAGCGCCGTTATATTTTGATTTCTTTGCGTTCTATGTGAGCAACACACATCGGCCAATGCTATCCGTGCAGTGCAACACACTTGCACCAACCACCAACAACGTTAAAGAAGCAGCGTTTTTGTATTTATTCGGATTCCAACTATTCTGTATACAGGTCACACAAATCAATCTAGTTCCACCGGTCCCATCTAGGAGACTTGTGTTATGGGCTCTAAACAACGATATACATACGTATACACATAGAAAACATCCATGGCTCATAAAGTATCCATATAGTGTATGACCCGAGTTGGGTAAACCAAAAAAGTTATAACTTTACTTCCCGGTGCGAACCTAATAAAGCTTTGTACATTCTACATTCAGACCTCATACCTAAAAGAAGAAACAAATACAGGCTACTTATTGTTTAGTGCTGATAGATAAGCCTTTTACATATAATATGAACACAGCCAAGTTCATTTTTCTCCCGTTTTTAGCAGCATCGACGCAACACAATATTTTCACGTGTCAGGCAATTCCAGGTGGTCACATTTTTGTATGAAGTGACGCACTGTGTTTCCATACAAACATTTTGGGAAACGATTTTGACTTCTTACTTAGACTGAGATGGCATATAATATAAATGGTCTATGGTTTGCCTCCCAGGCGAAGCGGCAATAAAACTGGTAGTAAAAATTACATTCTATGTGTACAGTCGTGCTTATCCTTTTGATTAAATGTTAATATTATATTTAATAATAATCATAATCACCAAATATTAGGTTCACTGGTTTTTTTTGTTTAACTAACAAAAAAGAACATTAAAAAAATATACTTAAAAAAAACGCCGAAATAGGCTTTCGCCTGTAACGTGCACGGTGTAACACGGCCAAGTTCGTTTTTCCCCCGCTTCTTGGCAGTTTTGATGCATCGCAATATTTTCGCGTCAGGCACATGCGCTGCGCGAGACGTCGCTTGATATATTGGTTTGCTTAATACGTGTTCCTATCATAATAGGGAAATGTGTTTTCTTGAAAGGAAATTTTGTTTATGAATTCTACTTAGAAATAATGATGTTTACTTACATGTTATATCTATATACAATTTTAAAATAGTCGATCAACATTTTCGTAAAATATAAAGATTCGCTGCTATCTGGCCCATGTGAAACTCTATTGAGGAGGCCTGTGTCCAGCAGTACACGTCTTATAGCTGAAATGATAATGATGTTGATGATAATGATTTTTTTAGCTAAGTAAATATGAACGAGAATGGAGGCAGAATATGTTAATAAAATTTATTATTACGATCATTTCTATCACTGATATGTGTTTGGTAATAAATGATTTTAATTCCTTAGATTTTTTTTTACTAATATGAAGATTCTTTGAGTAGTTAACATTTTTTTAACGGCTTAATAATTATAGAAAACTAAAATATAATGGAAATCAAATGATTTGAAGACATAATTTTTGATAGGTATTTCACATATGGTTCGGTTTAAAATGTACACTGAAATATATCTTAGTAGACAAGGCAAGAAGAAAAACCCTTTCGTACTAGCAAATAAAACCCTACACGGCCACAAAAAAACACATTTCCGTCGCAAAGCGAACGACCTCTTGTTTTCCCAAAAGTCTGCAAAACTGGAAAGAAAGACAAAGCCGCGGAAAGTAAAAACGGCTACTTACACTTTACTCCAAGACCAGAACGTCACAAGTATAAACGAGGTTCATACATTCTTAAAGCGTTTCCATTATAAATGGCTAAGAGGGGGTGTCACCCTCCCGATGGCTATCTCATATGTATGGAAATAGGCCCTAATCCCGCGAGGGAGCTCCCAAAATGGCGGGCGAAAAATAGCATGTTTTAGCGTAACGTGTGGATTTTATTTATTTAGCAAAAGTAAGGAATAGGACATAGGCTGGTTAGTCAATATCTAGCCCGCAACTTTTTATTTAGTAGGGAAAGGAACTTGAAACTATTCTATTTGTAAAAACTGTATCCACAAACTGACTGCCTTTTAATATGTATTTTAATAATAAAGTGCATGTTGTTTATTCACATATTTGACCTATAATAAGAATGTTTATTGGACAATTTAAATACTTAGTAAAGTTAACTACCAAAAAGGAATAAAAATCTTGTTTTGGTGCTTAAAAATGATACCTTTGTTTAGCTAAAAAACAACATTATTTTTTAATGTTGTTACGATAGCTTGTAATGTTGTTAATACAGTTCAAAATCGGCACAAGTCTATTCAAAACTTAGCATATATGACAATTTCCATTCCACGTTAGAGAGATCTCTCAGCGAAATTAGGTATTCAAAGAGCCTTCTAAGAACATGTACGTAAAGAGAAAAAATAGAAGCAACCCAAACCACAAAGCAACGGAAAATCAAACCTACTTTGACTTCATCCTTGAGCGAACACATCCTAACGTATAAACATGGCATTCACATTCAAAACGCTCTAAACGTCAAAAAAAGCCATTCCAATCCGGACTTGAATACGCTCTGCCGTGCACGTCAAAAATCTGTATCTTACTATGAAATCCATATTGAGATACGACATTTAACCATAACGGTAGCGTTTTACTAGAATCTAATATCAAATCCACTTTTTTATTTCTTAGTCCCTATATTTTACGGGTATAAGAATATTTTATGTATCTTCAGGTACGCTTCGCTTGGAATATATTTTTCTCCGAGATATTGCGTTCTCGGATTTGCGGGCACACACTCTCCCTCTTTGAGCTCTATTTATATAGAAAATGATTTAGCTAAGCTCAGGTTCGTTTTCAAATGAGGAGGATTTTTCTTTGTTTACCTCTAAAGCGCGTTGCTTACTTATTTATTTACATGAAGCAAAGTTGGAATTCCGTAGGTACTAGTTTTCTTTAAAAACATGACGTCTACATTAAAATCAATGCACTTTTTCCACTGTCCAATCTCAACCTCGATACAAATTTACTAGGTATGTACTGAAAATAACGTAGTTGATAATAAAGTAGAAATAAGATAGTGCTGTGAATCTAGATAGTTAAAAGTCTTGGCGATTGCACTACCGGGCTAAAACAGATTTAAATTTGGAACAGTATACTAACAATAGTGTTGTATATTAGAATTACCACATTAATATATCGATATGGATTTATGTTTAGCGCTATTAAAAAAAAAAAAAGATAGTAAGTGAGCATGATACTTTCAAGTCCGATGACTGGCCTGTTTGTATGAACGTGAAAAGGCTTTTAAATAGTAGATTTTTGTTCTTCTGTGATTCATAATCACCACTCTTAACACTTCCAAGTATTTTAAGTACATTACTGAAACTAGGCGTTCATTCATGCATGGAGTAATATTGATAGATGATTTACGAAACCGTATAAAACTTTGTTTTTCCGAAAGTAATAAATATTGCTGAGTTTTGACGCGTGAAAAGTTCTGGGGAAAATATTGTCGGATCGTTAAATAATTTCGGATAAGGTCGGTGTCCCGTCGTGATTTTAAGTATCATTTTTATAAATACAATCTCTTAAGTTTTTTGTCTGTTTCACGGAGCAGAGATTCAACTTGATTTCTGTATAAGGTCAATAGGGATAATTTGATGATATGAGGTAAGTGCGTCTTTTTACGATTTCATTTCCAAATTACCCCTACCCATGCCTAAAGTTTGGCACTATTCATATCAAAAAAGAATATCTGCGATTGCATTGAAATGTTGCTTTACTATGAGATCCTCATAAGTTGTAGTGATGTGCAAACACAGACATAAAATCGCATATATCGCTCATAAAACCGCTCGAGAATACCATATGTTATAAATAGTCTATGGTTTGCCACCCAGGCGAAGCGGCAGTAAAACTATGTAAAAATGACATTTTATGTGTACAGTCGTGCTTATCCTTTTGAGACATTTGATATTTAATATCCTATATCACCGAAAGTAAATTTCAGTGAACCGAAAGATTTTTTCGTGTTTATTGATGTAAACAAACTACTATTACTAACAAATGCGACCGCCAATAGCGGGCTATATCGTCGCATATCTCAACTGATTATTTTAAAATTTTGTGAGGAGTTTAGATAAATATGTACTACTAATTGTAAATGGACTGTCCATTTCATAAATTTATGAGCAAAAATTTTATAAGACTGTATAATATAAATCCGTCATAGGCCAATGATAAACACACATGTAACTGATTCAAAAAATACTGCAATATGTGCTGTGGATTTTTTATCAAGTAAATAAAATAAAATATGTGAACTCGCTTCTATGGTTAACGTTAACGGTATAGGCGTATTCCGATATTTTTGATCAAATTTTTGCTCATAAATTCAAGAACTCGACTGTAAATATTTCTAAAACTTAAGTTTTTCAAAAAGCTAAAGATATCTTATTTCAGCCATATTGTAACTCTCACAAAGCTACTAGTTTTAACTTATACAGTACTTAAATAACTTTATCTCAATTTGTATAGATTTCTTCTAAAAGCGTATCGAAGTTGCAACTGACTACACATCCCAAAAACCGGCCAGCCTCGTCACGTAATACATCAGCGAGTAATCTTCTTACATCTTCTCAATTTCGCCCCCTCCCCCGGGATTACCCCAACGGGTGATTTTTCTCCTTTATTATATTGCCGGCTTTATTTATGTTTATATGTAGGCAGTCTTTTGTTCACTTGGTTCTTGAATCTTTTTAGTTAAGTAGGTATATGTTTATCTATGTAAGGGTGTATATCGTCGTCTAGTGTCCACAACACAAGCCTTCGTGAGCTTAATTTGGGACTAGATAGATTTTTGCGAGGTAGTCCGATATTTATTTTTTATTTATAAAAGTATGTGTTTGGCTTTTATTTAAGTATAAACATGAATATTTATTAAATTATGTTTATGTACCTATGTCAAAAAACGCCGTACTTAAATAGGCCGCGGTATTAGGACAACCACCCGCAAGGTGGTCGGATGACCTGGTTAGAGTATGGAAGTCTATTGAGGAGGCCTGTGTCCAGCAGTGGACGTCTATGTCTGAAACGAATGATGTGAAATATACGTACGTACGGTTGAGTGACAAATCGTTAATGATTACTTCGTCACTTTGATTACTTCAATATGCCTATTCAAAGTATAGTAAGTAAGTAAGTAATCTCTAAGTTTGTGTTGAAGTACAATCCTACGCTACAAACAACCTCCTATCAGATATGAAAAAGTATAAGTATAATTTACAGAATGTTAAAAACGCTTAACAAAATAACATCCCAATACTAATTCAAGACACCTAAAAATCTATGCTAATGCTCAAACGTCATTAACGCAAAATAACGTTCCAACTTCGAACCCACATTACTTTAGTGACAATCTAATTTCGCGATTACAACATTTTCCGCACGCAAACTCGAAAAAAAAACATAATTTACTTACATCCAACCATCCAAGACATTACCATGGGTCTAACAAGACACAATGGCTTCGCAAAATAACGTTCCTCCCTAGATTTGGACAAGACCAGAACAACGTGACCTCTCCTGCCCCCCTCTCTTTAATACAAAGTTAACTAAAGCGCGGAGTGAAAGAATGAAGTCAAAGGTCAACTTACACGGGCCAATGTTGCCACCCACTCCGCGTCAGTCCTCCAGTGATTGATGGTGTAGGCGGGGCAAATCCAATCATTATCCGTGATGCATGGCCGTTGGTACATCACTAGTCCTGATTTCGCTGCAAATTCGAATTTTGAACATAATTATTGTATACGATTACATTGAGAATTTTGTTTTTTAAATTCGAATGTGATTAAAATTTTAAATAGATGCGTTAGTTCTAATAACGCTGTTTTAAATATGGGAGCAATTTTGACGCTATTTTAAATGTTTCCCATAACATGGAGTAAATGAATGTAACAAACCTAATCATTTTTGAGGGAGATTCTAAATGCGTTTTACTTTTTATTCACCCTACCACCTAAGTAGAATTTCTGAAATGCGAATGTTCACAGTGCCTGATATCAATGAAGAGAAAATTTATTTGACAATCGAATGCAAAAGCTATTTCCTTCAAGGAATTCTTACATTATGAAGAACGACTGGTGAAAAGAAATTGCTATTAGATTTCGGCGCAGAGATTTGAGATTTTTTCAGTCCTGCTTTGGAGAGTTTCTTTGTGGGACTGGAAATCTATAGAGATATACATTTGGCTATTTATTTATCCACTGATTTTATAGGCATGTATATTACTCATATGTAAACAGTTAATTATACGTAATAACAGTTTAAAATACATCCATAACAGATAATTATGCAAAGCCGAACTATAAGGGATCTCTTCTAGTTAACATTTAGAGCAATTGTGATAACACGTGATGTTGTCTGCTGCCTTCGAATGATATCATAGGTTGCAAATATGTACAATCGAGTCAACGAAAGATTTACAGAAGATGCTTTATACAACAAGGTGTGGTGTAAATAATATATAGTTATGTTACCACCATTAACTTACCGCCTCATTAAGTATCACAATTTAATAACCACACTGCACCACTCTAATTATCACAAGTTCCGCACTCCACAAAATTCAATGTCAGACTGAGACCAACGTTAAAAAAATCGCAACACACTCGCATTCTAAAACCGGAATACATTACCTAACCCTTGAATAATTAAAAATATGCGTGAGCTCAAATAATCGCGAACAATTAACCCTCCGTATGCAAATTTCGAGACGTGTCGGTGAAAAAATCAGGATCGCTTCCCTCCAGGTGCTTTATTATTTTAAATTTCGAACCAAATGTTGAACCTAATGTAAAGAAAATAGCCGTTGCGAAACTGGCCGGATATAATTAGAATATTTCTTAAATTACGCTCGTTTGTTTTTTGAAAAAAGAATACCACTCATAGATTCGTTTTTTCTAAAACGAGTAAGACTGGCAGGCGGAAGTCTACTGCTGATACAAAAGACAGGATTTTGTATAGGTACACCTGCTTGTAAGGGGACATAATTTGAATTTGAATGCGCTCGAGAAAGGGTTGAGACGTCGCGATTGTGCAATCGCGCGCTCGTTAAACTTATAATCAAGTAGAGATTCTAGATACAAATTCTAATATCTTTTACGACGCAACATTTTTTTTAAATTTTCGGTTATATTCTTAAATATAGATTATAAGTAAAAAATAAAATCAATAACAATGTAACGGTGCATAATGTCTATGAATGCAAAGATATATATTGGTTTAGTTTTACTGTTGTTAAACTAAGTAACTTATTGCATAGAATATAGCTTTACGCATTAGACACAAAAGATAAGCAATTTACTTAGTGTTAGACCTACGCTTTGTGAACTGTAGGACTTGGTTTTTACAGAGATGTGCGAGTACTAAAAAGTATCTAAAACTGCCATAAAACCGAAGATTTGTGTCTTCATTTTAACGATCCACATTCTCCAAGTCAAGAAATTAGCATACAACTACCAATGTTGACACAGCTTTCCTAAACAGCCAACCCCATCGATTACGTACAAAGACAAATTTCTCACATCCAACCTGCGTCCGTTCTCACGGACCTCCATGAATACATTAGCGCATCTATTAGGTAACATTTTTTTTAATCTTATTGATACTGGCCGGAATTTGAATAAGAAGGGTTATTCTTCCGAGTGTCAAAACTGCTCTTCCGTGTTCGAAATTCGAATATTTTGAATACCGAATTTGAATACGAAGACGCGTACGATCTATTTTGCATACCAGTGTTATGTTCTAAGAAGGGTTTTTTGGAATATTTTAACTTTTCGCGCTTTGACAAAGGAGTTTTTATGCGTGTTTTTTATTGATTTTCGCTGTTGATGCCTAACCTAGCTATAGTTGTACGCGTAATGAGATCAAATGTTTTCGTTGGGTTGTCATATTTGGAGCTTTATGGTGCTTTAATATATTCTGGGTTTTGTTGGAGGTGATATATGTTTGTGCAGACCTTTCCCACGGCCGTTATTTCATGCAATTATAAAAGGCGGCTGTTGAAAAGGGATTTGTGTAAAACGGACGGAAAAGATCCCATGTTTATAAGCTCCTTCAGTATGCCGTTTATTAAAAAGGAAGTAAACGTACCTACTTGAGGAAAATTACGTTTTTTTTTTTCAATAAAAGGATAGGTATTTCATTCGAATAAGTACCCTATAAAACCTTTATTTTTCTTTACATTGTTTTACATCTATTAGGTGGTGCGACGTTAAATATAGGTAGGTATGTATAGTTGCTACAGCCAGAGTAGGGTTGACTTACTTTTTCTTCTACTAATACTTACAACATGGTTAGATTTATGTTAATTAATTAAAACAAGGCAAATCGGTGGGAATCGGGTTATATATGCACCTTGATACTGATATTACTCGATACAGGTAATAATTACTCAATATGAATTAAACAGTTCCAATCTCTATTGGTCCTTTAGGTAATACTTTTGGTTATTATCTCAATCAAAACAAAACTACAAAAACATATTAATAATATTCAAGAATAAAAACAACCCGATACAGACAATAGTTTACAAAACACAAGATTAATTGTTATATTAGAATAACAATGGACGTTGTCTGATCGCAAAACATTTAAAATATCAAATAAATAATTGTTATTTCATACAGTTTGCAGATAATAAAATTGGGCATTGAATAAAATTAATATTTGTGACAATTGATTGTTTGTTTATTATTGGGTTCGGAAGGAGATTTTTTTCAGATATTTAGTGAGAGTAGTAAAGCGTAGGTAATGAACTATCTATCAGGTTGATACTTGATATAGATGTACTTCTATATACATTTCTTTACGGTGTAAATCATATAAAAAAAAACGTGTTAGGTACTATTAGATAATTTATATTTTGGATTTACAAAAACCCACCTATGGATGTATGTAGGTATGTAAACAATTTATTGTACCTACACAAAAACTGTAACAAAATATAGTGCATGTACCGATGCGAACTTACTCGTGTAAATTGACCGTTGGGGCAGCAAAGTGGTGACCACGTATTGAAAAATTCAGCTTGGGACGGTCCCTGACTGGATGGACGGATGACCTCATGAGGGTAGGGGGAGTATGTTCAGCAGTGGACGTCTGTGACTGATAGATAAATAAGTAGTAGTAAATTGCGGGCCTTTTATAGTAGTAACTAACAATATTTAATTGTTGTATAAATTGCACGTATCTGTATTGTATGGAAAACTTGAAATATTATTTAAATTTTGCTGAGTTTGTTACATATTAAAAGTAATATATTCGCAAACACATGAATTTCTCAGATTTCCTTCTCTGGTCGAATAGGACCCCCGATATCTTTAGACGTCTTTAGCAACAAAGTCTTTATCTGCAAATCCGGGGATAAATCGTCGGACGCGGTAACGCGGCTAATGGCTCGCGAGTAACGGCTAAATTATTGTCGCGACATTGTCTGGTAGCGGTCGTACAGATGCTTATATGGCTAAAAAAAAATGCATTAGGAACGTAACCTACCAATAAATTTTGAAGTTATTTCGTTCAGGGCACATTATGTGCTTATCTGTGGAGTGATTACTTAACTATTTCATGTAAATGAAGGAAACGTTACTATAATGTTTATCTCATTATTTTACATTAGGCGTTTGAATTCTCATATTTTACGACACAAATTATGACAAGAGGAAATTGCTGTCATAAAAACAATCTCACCGAAAAGTGAAACCAATTAAAACTTAACTAATTAACAAACCCATCAAAATCGGAACAAATAAAAACAAGAACGCATCGTGTAAATCCAAACCGTCGACGAATGACAAAAACGAAATCAAAATAATACCGACATAATAAGCACACATTGAAAAAAACATCCGACTTCCGTACCGTGACATCCGCAAGGCATTTGCATAAATTAAAAGACAAAAGGGCAACCGTCATAATTTTTTAAATTTAATTTTTTACAGTTACAAGTACCGGTTTGTCTATTGTCGCGCGTATAAAATATTTAAATTTAGAACAAAATCGCCGGGTTTAAACAAAAGAACGCACCTTTTCGAACGTTCGAATCTCTACCGAACGTTCCAATTGTAAACTTTAATAGTTGACTTTACGGTTTCAAATGGTTTGTATGGTTTCAAAGCACTCGTAAAAATTAGTAATAACAGCATGCGAATTAGATTGAATAGAATACGCAGACACGTCATTCAATTGCAACACCGGCGGTGTGAATTATAAGGAGTTATTGCAACAATTACAACTTTCGTTCACCCTTTCCGTTATCGTAGTAAGAAACTAAACATTTAAAGAAATAATACGAACATTTCTAAATAGATAATTCAGGCACAAAGCATTAGCATTAGCTATGTTCTCGCAAATTCGCAATACACTTTTTCGTGCGAAAGATAAATGATAAAGTATATTATCTCACCCTCACATTCATAATCTCTAACTTTTTAGCAATACTTACCTAAGTTACCAGCAAACTTGGCGTACTTAGCTAAGTATAATAAAGTGATGTGATCGATAAGAAAAATCTTGCAGATTACATTATGCATTGACAAAGCTAAATCATGTGGATGAACAATTAAATACCGCGCGCAATTTGGTAGTAATATTACAAGAAAAATTGTGTAAGCATGAAAATCGTAACTCCATTGCCGAATGAGTTACGTCACGAATGCTTCACCAAACCTAATTACCATAAACAATATCCCATTAATCCCCAAACATAAAGGTGCGAACACACCGGTCCGAATCGAATCGCGCGCAAACATCGAGTGTTCGGAACCAATCGTCCATAATAAGATGCTAATCTGATGACACCTTTACATTTGCATACCGCTAATGTGGGAATGGATTTAAAATTTTGGAACACGGGACATTTCTATAAACTAAACTCGTTTCTAGGTTTTTCGTCATCATCATTTTAGCGCGGGATAAAAGTACGTATTTCTTATCCCACCAAGGCCGGATATTTTATTTATTTATTGGCTACAGATAGGTAGTCACATTCATAGTGTCTGTTTCCAACGCAGCAAAATGTTTTAATCATATTTAAAATTGTATTTAAATAACATAATAACTTTAAAAGCACACTTATCTGGTATTATTGCAGCTTAGAACTAAAGAGAACAAATGCCGCAAAAATAAAATTATTTGGGCTAGCGCAACTGCTCGCAATCCGCTTGTTGCGTGTCATCACCGGTTTTGAATTTAAACATTTTTCGCGTGTCGAATTCGCACTAGGCAATTATGGTAGATCACATGGTAATTTTAAAACTTTTACAACAACTAGTTATTCACTTGGAAAAAAGAAAATGCGCATAAATCTTGTAAGTTGACGTAATGTAAAGTATTAAACTTAGTAGGTTTAACTTTTGGTACAAATCGCATCATATGACTATTTAAGCATTGATGTACCTTATCTACTCGTAACATGAAACCGATGCAGCATTTATTACAATGCAACAGTATCCATAGTCTACTCCTAATAATTCAAACCGCAGCTACAATCGAACCGCGTTCGAAATTCAAAACAAACCATAGACTAAACACATCCGCAAGGATGCCATTAGCTAAAAGAAAAACTCAATCGAACCGTAAACAAGCAAAGCAAAGCCGTCAACACACACACCTGAACGGAGCATGTGCTGAAAAATCAATACACGGAGCGGCGTGTCGCGAACGCGTGATTCCGACGAAAAACTACTGGGGTGGCGCCTCCCTTTCTTTACCCCACAAGGGGAGCGAGGCAAAAAGAAGCCGGTTTTTTCTCTTTCGCATGTTTTTGTTGACTCTCCTCCCAACCAACGCATTCTAAACCTAAACCAAACCCGTCCTAACGCTCAACATCGAGTGAGGTAAAAATCGATATGTGAATGATTGTCTTCAAACGTACGGAAGCGAGTTTAGACTTAAAAGTAAACGCTCTCGGTTGATTTTTGGCTGGTAGGACTACTGTCAAAAATGCCTCGGTAAACATGGTATATGGGAGTTTTCCGGGCTTCTACGAAATTAGGGCCCGTTTGCATGGATGCGTAATGATTTCTTATGATTTTGATGTCACGGAGGCCGTTATGACTTGGGGTTTTCGGCGCGCGTTCGGAATTTAAAAATAATTCCAGTTGACAGTCATTCGAAATATGAAACGGTGGGGTTCTGACGGTTTTATTTTTTCTTTTTCGATATTTTGTTACAAGCCAGTACTTTACTTACTAGTTTTTGATCTGTTCGATGTTTGCCAACGTAGATTTGAGTTTTGGAATCCATTGCATTGTATTCATCTGAAATATAAGGTCAACCAATCATTTAAACGGTTTAAATAAAAAGTTAGTAAGTAATCAACGTATTTATCAACTTTGTCACAATGACAAAGTCCTGCTAACTGACCTAAAGGTATTTCCTTAGCTATGACCAGTAGATTAGACATTAGTCGTAAATACCTTTCACCGTGATCCCTGCACCCTATTACGGGGAATTATCTGTCTATTAACCGTAAAAGATAAGATAAAGGATAACAGATAACAGGCTTATTAGGTGTCTGATGAATCTACGGGTCTTTGCGCGTATTTTCTATTAGACAGTGAAATGTAGTAAGTTTGGTCGTTTGTTACGGCATATAAGTCTGTTTGATGCTGAGTGGACATGGTGGTCGCAGGTCAAGGGTGAGACGCGTATAGGAATGCGGGGAGACTTGGTTAATAGAGATAAATGCGGAAACTTATGGCTAGCAGTTTGTATGTGCGATCTTCATAAGCTGGTGATTGGAGATATTGCCAAATCTACAAAAACTTAAATATTGTAATTATTTCAACTCAGTTGTGGGGGTTATAGGAATAACCATCTTCGGATGTCCAGCTATCCCTGTACCGAAATTATTCAAACTGTGTCCAGTCGTTTCGGCGTGATGCGAGGTCAAAGCAAATTATGTTCAACAGATGGCGCCAGACTGGCATAACGCCGCGCGCCCATACAAAACAAAAGATGATCCTGCATCACGCTATTAAGATTTTTCCTGATATCATGACCCTCTCCATAGAAAACTGATTTTCATTACAAATCTAGTATTTTACAATAGTGTAGAATGTGTAATGTTGTACATTTTTCGCCTTGACTCAACAACCAGCTTAGTTTTATGTTTTCCTCAAGGTAATATTAATAGCTAAGTAAATAAATAAAATAAATAACCCTACTTACCTTACATATTTATGGCCGCTGTTAATTATAAGTATAATCATAATTACTTAGAAGTTCTGCGCAGGTTAATAAACACATAATTCCTATATAATTATGTTCGGCAGGAGGTAGCTACGCTACGGCTTGTGACCTGTCCCCTACCACGAGTTAAAAGGACTTATTCCTTTAAAATGCAGATGGTTTTAGACATTTTTCTCATTGATCAAACGTGTTTTTTAACATATTATTGATGTTACTACCAGGGCTGTTGGAATTTATTGGTATATATTAGAAACCTCCAGTTTGAATTTTTCATTGATATTTTTTTTTCAAAAACTACTCGAAATTGACAAAATTCACGTTTTTTTTTTTCAACTTATTTTCGACTGCACGCAATGAAAGCATGAAATCGCTATGTTACTATCTAGAACTCGGGGAAAAGTATTATTCACTTCAAGGAGGTGGTTGAAAATGTCAATAACATTTGTCTAATACTTATATCATAAGATTGAAATTTAAAAGGAATAAGGCGTCTTAACATGACAGTACTCGCTAGCGACAGCGTAAAAGATTTGTATGGAGAATAGTACAGCGCCCTTAGCGGATACTTTGTAGAACTACAATTCTCCATACAAATCGTTTACGGAGTCGCTAGCGAGTACTGTCACTGTAAACTCATGGTAGGGGGAGTACAAGCACACAGAGATATGGTTTTTAAACGAAACACAACTATTATTAGTACATTACGTAACAAGGGTGGTAAACGAGGAATTACAAACGTGTCTATTAGAAGCCCAAAGCCGAAGGCTATGGCTTTAATGACACGAGTTAGGAATTCCTTTACCACCAGAGTCACGTACGACGTTTTTCATCACACTTTGGAGGAAATAACACAAAAGTAGTAGTCAATACCAAAATTACTTACCGCCCTAGGGCGTAATATACAAATTACCGCCCTAGGGCGTAATTTACGACTTACCGCCCGCTTTCCTAGCATGTAAGCCCTTGTTTACGAGCAAGTGTGATGAAAAAAATTGTACAATCCTAGTTTACTGGGGTCATGAACCTAATAATACATTTATATAAAACTATAAGGTGCAACTTCGGCCATTTTTTTTTACCGTAGGCGGGTAAAAGTATCCTTTTACCAAATTACCATCTTTGGATGTCTGGACATCTGTGTACCAAAATTGGTAATAATCTGTTTAGCCGTTTCGGCGTGATAAGCGGACAAAGAAAATTTTTACCGATACAACAGAATTTGACTGATTTGATTTGCTCGATGCATTACACTGTTAAGATTTTTCGTGAAATAATGATCCGTCTACATACAAAACTCATTTTCAATATAATTTTATAATATACAGGGCACGCACCGGACGACGCAGCGTGGGTAGGCCCCCCACAAGGTGGACTGATGACCTGGTGAAGGTCGCTGGAGTCCGCTGGATGCGGGAGGCGCAGGACCGGTCATGGTGGCGTTCTCTGGGGGAGGCCTATGTCCAGCAGTGGACGTCTTTTGGCTGATAATGATGATGATGATGAATATACAGGGTGTCTTTGACCATAGGGCCTTAATTGCAAGGTTTAATTGTGCTCTCCATACTGCCTCTTTTGATCTGCAACTTTTTAAAAATATCTTCAGTCTTAGTTTGTTTTTGCATACAAGTTTAATATTGTTTTTGATGTACGCAATGCAATTAAATGCTAAATTGACAGCGTACTGATATTAAATGTTTCACTTTAAGAGACGTCAAATAATCGCAATTTACGATACACTGACTTAACGATCAAACTTTAAGGTACTTTTGTATCAATGGTTCATTATTTAAGACAGTTTTTGGCAAAAAAAACAAACATTTATCATGAAAAAAAAGTCATAAGAAACCTCACTGTGCTCGCTTACGCTACCAATTACAAATGCACAGAGTGATAAAACACAGCGGTATCTCTTGCATAAATCTGCAGCTATTTCAACTGTCTTGAATAAATATCCTACCCCGACGAGTATTTTACTACTGTTATGATTCATTCCACTGTATTAAATTTTAATGCCAGTGAAACTCATACAGTAGCGGTCTTTTTGGTGTCGACCGGACATTTTTATGTCAATATGTACTGCACATCTAGCATAACTGTGAGACGCGTTTCGTTGTCGCGCGAAAAATACCTATCACTTCCCTGTTAATACTGTGCGAGCAGAAAATGCTAGCCCGCTGTTTTTTTCTTTTTTTTAATTTTCGTAAAAAAAGTATGTATGTATGTATGTAAACGCTTTATTGTACACAACAACTGGTTATAAATACATTGATAACAAATGAAATATGTACAAAGGCGAACTTATCCCTATTAGGGATCTCTTCCAGTTAACCTTTGAGCAATTGAAGGAATGGGTATACGAAGAAAATAGGCAAACTACACTGCGTACAACCAAGATATCTATATTATACTTAATAAAACTATAATAAGTACATAAACTAAGTAAGTAATAATACACATATATTTGTACTATTTATAAGATATATATTATATATACATATACATATATCTACATATAATACATATAAATGCGTAAATAAATATAGTATTCAATGAATTCACACGTCAAAAGTATTTTGTGTTGTTCACACATAATAGTAATATAGCAATTTTCTTAAAAAAAAATATTATGTTTAATTTCTTAGAAATATTGAATACATTTAATAAATAAAAAATAAAAAAAATAAAAACCTAAGAGACCTCACTATGCTTGCTTGCGCTACCAATTACAAACGCACAGAGTGATAAAACGCAGCGGTATCTCTTGCATAAATCTGCGTTATCGCGCATCGCGCAGAGTACCGCGGCTAACTTTATTCCAACTGTCTCTCAGATCCCACACCGAAGATCTAAAATTTAATTACTGGATTTATTCGGGGTAAGTGTAGGCGGTGGGTAAGTGTGCGCAAACCCATTCGTTTGCGCACACATGCCCACTGCGTAAACTTACCCCACATGACATCAAATTTTATGTAATAATAAATAAGCGACGCAATTTGATGTTACTTTCGTATCAGAATATTTTTATGTTTTAGATATTATATTTTCACCTTGAGTTTCCTTGTTAAATCTAGAAACTAGTTCTCTCCCTCTCTCTCTACTAGTAATATAGAAATCTAGATACATGATTAATTTTATAAACGAAACCTGTATTTCTACATCTTCACAGTAGTCTACGCAGGTAGGATTTTAGCACTAAGTAGTTATCTCCAGATCGCGGAAAGCATCTAGTATCGTATCTTCAGTGGCCCAAGTCATGAGCGAACAGCGTGCCTGTTTGGAATGTAAGCTAAGATTTTGTTCGCTTACGTATCGCTTAATCTGTCACCACTTAACTTGTCAACAATGAACTACTACTTTTATGACTCTACAACTCAATTTAGATGTTTTCTTACTCAATGATCTTTTTCCATTGGGCTCTACACCTAGCCTCCCTTTTTATCTAACTATGACAAAGATAAAAGGAAGGATTATAAGCTTATCAGTCTATGACTATGTTATATCTTCATCTACACAGTCCATTTACCACTTACTCGGTTTTCTTTTGAGCCTTTTTTGCTGCAGAGCCCAATTGACTATGTAAAATCACTTATCGGGCGAACACTAATCGATCGCAGCGGACGTGGTTTAAAAAAAAGGAGGATTAAGAACTGGTCGTAATTAAATATAAATATAAATATCAGCCAACCTCACACAAATCGATCTAGTCCCCAAAGAAGCTCAAGAAGGCTTGTGTTATGGGTACTAGACGACGATATACATACTTACTTATATAGATAAATATATACATAAATACATAGAATAACCATGACCCAAGCACAAATATTCGAGTTCATCTCACAAATATTTGCCCTGGCCCGGGATTCGAACCCGGGACCGCCGGCTCAGTAGGGAGGTGTCTACAAACCGAGCCAAACGCGTCGTCTAAATTAGTAGGGCAGTAGTGCTACAGTCGAGTAAATACCCAATATAATTAACGCCGCCGCCTGTAATTTATGAGCTACTAATATCATACCCACAACAGCTTGGGCGCCTTCATTATCGCAACAACTATTTGGCCTATGGGCATTTTTATCGTGGTATCCATAAACGCCGTTTTTTTACAACTTAAGCGCCACAGTGTCATACCCACAATAGCTTGGGTGCATTCATTACGGTAGCAACCATTCGGCCTCGGGGCTTTTTTAGTCGCGCTGTCCAATACAATAAACGCTACTGCTTATAACGTATGCGCCACAGTGCCATTCCCATAGCTTGGGCGCCTTCATTATCACTACTACTATTCGGCCTCTGGGATTTTTCTGTCTCGGTGTCCAATACAATAAACTTCGCCGCTTATAACTTATCTGCCACAGTGCCATAACCACAATAGTTTTTGCTCGTTCATTACGATACCAACTAACTAACTACTTTTTGCCGCAGTCTCGAATACAATAAACGCTGCCGTTTTTAACTTGTGCCCCGCAGTGCCATCCCACAATAGCTTGGCGTCTTCAATATATCGCAACAACTATTCGGCCCTGGGCTTTTTTGTCACGTCTAATACAATAAACGCCGCCATTTATAACTTATGCGCCACAGTGCCATAACCACAATAGCTTTTGCGCCTTCATTACGGTAGCAACCATTCGGCATCGGAGCTTTTTTAGTCGCGGTGTACTTACAATACAATAACCGCTGCCGCTTATACTTTATGCGCCACAGTGCCATACCCACAATAACTTGGGCGCCTTCACTACGGCTACGGCAACTCCTATGATTCGGTCTCGAGGCTTTTTTTGTCGCGTCTACAGTAACGCTGTTGTTTATAACTTATGCGCACAGTGCCATAACCACAATAGCCTTTGCGCCTTCATTACGGTAGCAACCATTCGGCCTCTGGGCTTTTTTTTGTCGCATCTAATACAATAAACGCCGCCGCTTATAACTTATGCGCCACAATGCCATTCCCACAATAGCCTGGGCGCCTTCATTATCGCAACAACTATTCGGCCTATCTTAATTGAACCGTAAACTATGCCACAGAACTCCTGCAAAATACTTTTTAAATACCTCACAAATACTTTAGAAGTTCTTGTTTCAGTTAGATAAGAAAGGATTTTAATGATGCCCGTCATTTAAGATAGCCATTTAAGCACTTATAATGGGTTTACACAAAAGACTTTGACTTATTATTGTTCTAGTAAGTACTTGAAAAAAATGGTGTAAATACTTAATTACGTGCATAAGGAAATATGAACAATACGCTCTCTAAAGGTTTAACAATGATCTCATACAAAAATCCTAATTAATTAACCCCATTGCGTTAAGTTTGCGCCCAGGGAGCTCGTTCAAGTGTATTGAGATATCACCAAATAAGTGATATATCAGGCATATTTCAGGTATATCGCTTTTAACAGTCATTAAAACGCGATGTTACATTTCATGCTACGGTCCGGTTGTTAGTTGAGTTTGGGCCTGATATCTATAGCGTCACATATAAATAGGTATACATCAATTAAATATTAAGAGACAATCTTACACAACTCGACCTAGTCTGAAACAAATGCCTTGATCACACGTACCGAGTAAACGGGCGAGACAGTGATCTGTCTCGCCCGTTTGTCTTGTGTATGACAGGGACGAGAGCACTGTCTCGCCCACTGTCTAGGCGTGTGATCAAGGCATAAACAATGCTCGCACTAATGGGTACTGGACGACGATATACATAACATATAATATAATTAATAGATAACATCCATGACTCAGGAACGGGTGCGTCCCATATTATATACAAACTTTTGGTATAATTTCAATTTATAAACATACAAAAGATATAATGCACGATATATATAATAAGAAGTACCATATTTTCATAAAATATAAGGCTTGATAGGTATAACATTAAATTCATATAATATCATATGTTATAAAGGTTATTTTCTCTAATAATCTTAGATATAATATGTATTTTGTATAACAATCATGACATATAATATAATATGATTTGAAATATCTATAATAAAATATAATATTATATGTATATGACATACCTACCTAGTCCCATTTTATAGGGAACACCCAAATACTCCGAAATATTTTATTCCGATTTTGCTTATTCATTATTCCTAAGAAATAAAAACCTCGAAATTTAATATTCCGAATTTCAAGTCCGAGTTTTTTTTATTTCCGTGAATTATAACATCGAAGAGTTAAAAGCTCGACGTGGCTCTAGCCCGAAAAACAGAATTCCGATTTAGAATTTTCCGAAATTTCATAGCTTTTTCGGAATTTTAACATTCGGTAAAATAAACTTTCGTATTTTTAATCATCGCAGTTTTCACTTTTACAACTGATAAATTTTGGATGCTTGAAAATCGGAATCTATCTGTAAGCGAAACGAGCGCAGGCAAAGCAGGTCCGACTTGGCTTAAGTTAGGTACGACGACGAGCGAAGCGAGGAGGAGTGTTAGGTTGAACTGAGACCCTAACGAGCGAGCGAAGCGAGCGAGCCGCGCAGGTCCGACTTGGCTTACGATTCCTAACATTACTTATTTTACCTTAAGGCAGATCTGACTGCTTAGGTTAGGTTCGACGACGAGCGAAGCGAGGAGGAGTTTTAGGTTGAACTATGACCCTAACGAGCGAGCGAAGCGAGCGAGCCGCGCAGGTCCAACGTGGCTTACGATTTCCAACATTACTTCGATGCTTCGACTGCTTCGATGTTTCGAGTAAATGTATATTATATATAATACTAATTAAGTGTTTTAAATGTTATACCACTATATGATTATATACAATGTCATTATACATACAGTTCATTATATATTATGAATATATGCATTTTATTGTTATATGATTCGTTCAGTATACAAATTGAATATTATACCAATTAAATTTATTCCAATTGAACCTATGTCTAATGAGTGTTATATCTATTGTTTATATATATGTTCTATTACTTACCCCTCAGGAACAAATATTCGAGTACATCTCACAAATATTTGCCCCGGCCGGGATTCGAACCCAGGACCGCCGGCTCAGTAGGCAGGTGCACTAGAATGTGCGCCAACCGCGTCGTCAATAATAATTAATATAAATAAATGTATATTTAGTAATATTTTCTTCGGTTTCTGCGACTGTCACAATATTAAATAAAACAATTTAAAATATATATATATATATATATTTTATTTGAATGTGTGACAGTGAATTTAAAAATAATTAAGAAATTGTTTTATTTAAATGTGTGACAGTCGCGGACACCGTAGAAAAATTACTAAATATACATTTATTTATATTTATAACTTACAGTTCTATAGTATACCAGGTGGGCCCTGTAACAGGAGCAATAAATTAAAACATAGATTAAATTCTACCCCTCAAACTAAACAACATTTATTAAACAACTTTTAAAAATAACTCATTTATAATGTAAACCCGTAAAATAAAGTTGATTCAAAGAAGCAATGTATTGCGAAACATTTGATATTTAGTAGAATGACAGCTATGTCAATGCTAAGGCGATGTCAATGTTGAACGGCGTACATTGAAAATGCTATTTACTTTGTTTGAGATAATGAACATATGAAAACAGTATTTAAAAAAAAGTTTCTGAACAGATGTTGTTCAGTTTAACGAGTAAAATCTATGTTTTAATTTTTTGCTCCTGTTACAGGACCCACACGGTATAATTCTTCGTGAAATCTTGGCTAGATGTCAGTGTCAACAAATGAGGCCCTACTTGTGCGTTCCACTCAGTTGGCTCAGAATGATGTGAAACTGAGCGCGCATTTACATTCAGGAGCTATCTGCGAACCTAATGATCATTCAATTACGACACACTCAGATTATCTGTGTAGGCTTGGACACGTAGGGTTAGCAAACAATGAATATATAATAATAATAAAGAACAGGGACAGACTTACACAACCGACCGACCTAATCCCAAACTATGCGTGCTTTATGTCTACTAGAACTTGATATAACTTACTTATTATGGCCGATTCACTGAAGAAAAAAGCCTATCTGTTATAACAATTGGGCTTACTGAAATTTTGGTAGGATTCACTGATTATTATTTCAGTGTTTTTTACGTTCGTTTTTTTTTTCGTTTCTTCCAATTTTAGTGAGAATTGGTATGTACATGGTGTTCAACTTAAAGTACAAGTTTCTGATGTGTTCCAAATAAAAAAGGTGCAACGTCACTTATCACAAACAATAAGTACCTATTCATACAAAGGAAATGCTGATGATAAGGATGAACACTACGTACTTATATTTTCACTAAAATTGGATAAAAAAGAATAAGTACAATAAAAGAAAAATCACCTCATTAAAACCCAGATCAACTTCAGATGCAACTTCGTTCGCATAACCCATTTTTTTTCATTACTTAGGTAATTGGGTACTCAACTATGTATATATGTTAATGAATTTTAATCCATCCAGCCATTTTGTACTTGGTGTATCTACAAAGGTAGGTACACATATTGTTAACCGATTATGAGATTTTTAAGGATATTTTTTTTTTTACTATTATTTTTTTATTAAAGCAAATCGCGTCTGCTAGCGTGGCGAAACCAAAAAGCCGTGAACGTGGGGTCAAATCCCGCTTAGTTAAAGCATACAATTTTTCAATTCTTCGCTTCTATATAAACATTCGATTTTTTTTATAAATATTTATTACTTAAATTTAATTTTTTTTTTTTTAAGCCTTTGATACAAATTTTAATTTATTGTTTCTTTGTTTAAGTAAAAATTTTAAAACTTTATAGAAATGTCAAATGCCGTTGCTAGCAGTACTTGGAGCGTCAGATTGCGATCTCGCCACGCTGCTGAGCGAGCACAAAGAGCGCGATAGAAAATACGCCGTAACTGTAACCCTTTGCGTACATATAATTAAGCCCTTTGTGCTATCTCGCTCGAATTAATTCAATAAGTTTGTAATTAACACGAACTACTGCTTTACTGGCCCGTCTAGCACAACTATGCTTCGCGACTTGGCGTGCGGCATAGCGTCACCTGTCACTCCCACAGTATTGCACAGAAAGAGATAGATGAATATCCCGCGCAAGAAAGAGTCGCGTGTCACAGTTGTTCTAGAGAACTATACTTTGCGACTCTTATACCCGTCACCCTCACACGTTACTACACAGAAAGAGACAGCCAATTAGAGGTGCTGCAGCGACTTGAAATGAAGTATCACCCGTCTTTCTCGTCACGTCAGCGTCAAGTTATGCTTCAGGAAAAGACTTGTGTAAGTTTGCTTTTAACGAAAAAAACACTTGTTTCTTGTCACTTGGTTCTTGTCACACAACTGTTTGTGACAATGTTGTTTTTGTTGTGATGAAAACTTACGCTAGAGGTTCTGAGTACACCGCTATATTACAAAAAATACTAAGGGTCAAATAGGATTGAAATTTGTGGGCTATATTCAGCATTTGTTTGTATCGGCAGTATCGGTCATATCGAAGTCTAAACCCAAACCTGAAATTTAGACTGTAAGTACATAAAATGGAGGTCGTTGACAGCAAGGACGATTATGTCATAACTCATAATCATAAGCGTATCATATTAGTGGAAAGTCCACTTTAAATACTTATAGGTAGGTAAGTACAGTAGCTTTTGACGACGCAGTTGGCGCAGTCGGCTTACTGAGCCGGCAGTCCTTGGATTCGAATCCCGGCAAGGACAAATAGTTGTGTGATGAACTCGATTATTTTTTCCTGCGTCATGGATGTTATCTATATTTGTATTTAATATATTATGTATATCGTCGTCTAGTACCTACCCATTAACTAGTACAAGTATTGCTTAGTTTGGGGCTAACATATCTGTGTATTTTGTATGATAAATGTCCGACCTTTAATATCGAAAAAGGTTTACGGACCTAATACTAACCTGCCATTTCACTTTTAGCAAATAAAACGCCTATATTTACAAATACCTACAAATAGATATTAAAGAGGCCTTATTTCTATTAAAGTGCTGACTGTTTTAGACATATTTCTCTATGATAAAACAAGTTTCTTAATATATTATTGATGTTACTACCTAGAACAGGGCTATTGGGATCTATTAGTATATATTTTAAACCTACAGTTTGAATTTTTTCATTGATAATTTTTGTTTCAAAAACTATTCGGAATTGACAAAATTCACTCGGAAAATTAGTTTTTTCAACTTATTTTCGACTGCACGCAATTAAAGCATAAAATAGCTATGTTACTACCTAGAACATAGGGAAAAGTATTATTCACTTCAAAAAGTTGGTTGAAATTATCTATATATTAGTCATAATAAGAACATAATAATAATTAAGAGGAATAAGGCCTCTTAAGTTACTGTAGATGGTGTTGTGTGCTATTTAAAAAAAAAACGCATTTTTCATCGCGTATATATGTCGCGCGTCAAAGTCGCGTTTCACAGTCATAACTAGACATCCTGGTGGGAAAATGCACCAAGACTTATAACTTTGTATTTTTTATGAAAAAGGAAATAAATTACAATAAAAATAATTACATTATAAGATAACATGCAACCAGCAAATACTCCTATGGCGCGGAGATAATCCCATTAGCGGGTTATACTTCCACACAAAGTCCGACTACTGGTAGTGAGGGCTAACCAGTGATACAGGTTTAAGTCATATTGTCTTGAAAAAAGAAACAAAAAAAGCAACCAGTACAAAATAAAAAGAAGATAAAAAATGCATTTGATGTATTTTTGTTGAAATTACTAATAGGTAAGTATTTAGTAGTTTCGTCTTTCTTTACTGATTCCAAATTTATTATGTATACGTAACTCAATACTGAAAAAGAGTCCGACACCTCTTTTATCCGTATATCGGTAAAAATCAACACGACCGCGCAAACATTTTCTCATATTATACATACTCGTATTATCCAACACTAATTGGCTTAAATTATGTGGCACAACGGTTCTTTAATACACTCATAAACCAATTAAAAAAGAAGCATACATACCTATTTATATTATACTACACACCATCCACTCTTGCGCAGCTAGACTGTCGAAAAAAACACCCCACGCAAAAACGGCAAAAAAGGGGTGGGGTCTTGGTCGTGCAAAAAAATATTACCATATGCAACTTAGTGGGTTAGAAGGGGATAGATATATTGAGCTTGTGCAGTAATGATTATAAAGGTTAGAGCACACTGGAGTGGAACAGGAAGCTATTGGAACTTGATGCCGTAATTAGTTGTTGATGCAAGGGGTTTTTAATTGTTGGATTATAATGTTACCGGTTTTTGTATCAAAAAATATGAAAAACATCTCAAGTAGTTGTTGTGCTTAATGTGATATTAAGTCATTATCAGGCAACTACATTTTAAAACAATGGCTTAGTAGTACTGAGAACATTAAACGGTGAAATTTACGCAGGGATTGCCTTATGTTTCCTGTTAAGGATATTTTTCTTGATTTTTCATCGAGTCTAAAAGTCCAGTTTTCGCTATAAAAAAATCCTTATGGTGGATATTTGTTTGTCTACCACAGCGCTATATGTCAGAACTAGGTGCTTTTTTTTTATTAGAAGTTTGTGATCCGTAGTTATAAATTTTGCTAAGCCAAGTGTTTTAATTGTTTTTAAAGTATTAGGTACACTGCGGTACTAAGTCTAATACTTAATTAAGCGTAGTCTACCAATGATAAACCCTAGGCCAAAGCGTAACAATTGTTATTAATATGAAGTAAAAACGGAATACATAAAAATGTACACGAAAAACAGTTCATCTTGTTAGGTTTAATATTCTTATTCGATTCTAACAATTGATTGTATATTATTGAAGAGACTGTGCAGCGGAATACAATATAAACTTGATATTTTATTCAAGGTGTCCGCAACTTTGCCTACACGCATGAAAAAGTTATAACCGTCTGTTTTGCTTCCGTAGTTGGGTAAAAAGCATCCCACATTGTCATTTTCTTATTAGTCCTTATCGTACCTACATTATCGTATTATTCAGTACTGTTAAATCTTATTTTTAGTACTAAATATTTCAACATCCAGAAGTCAAAGTATAGTAAACCTATTTTTCTAATACAACAATGGTCTAAGGTGTTTTTCTAAATGCATTCTTCATTAATCCTTAATTACTCAGGAATAATAATGCTTTAACTAAGAATTTGTTTCGTATTTATTTCTTATTACCTTGACTAGTATAATATGCTTTTAATGCTAATCAAGTGTGGTTTGAATAGCAATGCCACCTTATTTATCTGCACAAAATCTCAGTGGGAATTGTGTTAGAATGTATAATATAGGCTATACCTAACATAAGATTTATTATTATCTGTAACTGCTTTTTCTGTCTATTTTTTTTTCAATAAAGAAAATTGATAAATAGAGTTAAAATTAATTATGTAATAGAAAGTTTTAAATGAATTCATTTCATTTTCAGATAACATTTGGGCATGATAAGGAAAAAATGAAAAGGTAACAATAAAAATGACCGAAGGCGAAAGAAGACTAAGGTTAATTTATTTTAAATCAAGTGAAGAAGAAATTAGCTTCTATGTTTCATCGCGAGATCAATTAAGACTAACAAGAAAACAAGGAAATACGGAAATTACTTTACCGCCATTAAGTTGTGAAATAATGAACTATGTACCGACTTTTACTCTATTAATTTTTAATTAACTGTCGTTAACACTAATAGAAAATAGGAGAGGAAATATGATAGGGCATCTGCTAAGACATTTTTCAAGGCCAAGACGAAATTATTTTAAGCAAATAAAAGAAAAGGTTGTCTTACCAAGAAGGAGAAAGCCCAAGAAAGAAACGCCTGCCGATTGCTACGCCGACAAGACTGCAGCTCTTAAATTGAAAAAGGAGATCGCAGCTCTAGCAATTAGAGTAGGTAGGTACCTATTGTTCTCCATTGTTAAATTAAGGTTTTATTATAACTATATATTCGAAAAATGGTTGAATTTTGTAGTTATTTATTTTTTCAATCGTCTCCACCATTATGAAATTTTTCGAAAATCTTCATAAAAGTCATTTGATATACCTACTTACTCAACTGATTCTTATGAAATTATGTGCATAGTTCGCACAAAATTTCATAAGCATCAGTTGAGTAAGTAGTGCGACCTCTTTTCGAGAAGAATTTAAAATCTGGACAAACCGACATCCGGACATACGATTTTTTTTAGCCCAAGCTATAACGGGGGCGCTTCGCTCGCTCGCTCTTATCACTGTGTTAAAGCAACTTTTTTTATAACCTGTAAATTAAATATGTAATATGTAAATTCGTGAGGCAATAATTTCACATAACAAAATAGTCTAAAGGTTAGTACCTATAGGTGGAATGTAAACAGATTCCATTTCTTCCTTCCGATTTAAATTCTGATAACGCAACTTCAAATACGTCCAAATAAGACTATAATTGAATCTTATTCGCATCTATTTCTTATTAGGACGGCCGAAGTGCGTATATTCTCATAAAAGAGGAGAGAAATGAGTTTGAATGCGTAAAAGCCTACCAAATAAGACGCAAGAGGCAATTTAGATGGAAAATGAGACACTTTGCTTTGAAAGTCACGTACGTTCGCGAAATGGGATTTTAAGTTGATGAAACAATACCCGTGGCGCCATCTAGTTTAAATCTTTTGAAATAATTTCTATAAGTAAAAATCTTATGCTGAATAAAACAACTGGAAAGTTAGTAATATGTAATTAACAGCAAAATTAACTACGATTTATGATGTAATATAATATACATCTATTTAATTATTAATACTTTTATCTAACTATTCGATTAAAAGTGCGTTTTGATAACAGCGCCATCTGCCGGTGAGTAGCAGAACTATAAACTGCTTTACTCGCCGAGTCGTCTTATTGTATGAACACAGGGGGTGGTTTGTCTATGTGTGCGTACAGGAGCGTTGCTCCCGCTCGAAATTCAAAATGGGTACTTGAAGTTTGCACGAGATTTTAAAGGGCCTTTTGTTTCAAAGAGACGCGGAGTCCGCTTTTTATTTCTGCTTCGTTACTGGTTTGTTGTGAATTAAACATTTTAATGGCGTCGGGTTTGCTGCATGAAATTAGGGTTAATTAACGCTGAAATAATTATTGGTATTGTTTTTACCACGAAAATGTTTTACTTTAACAAACTTGTTAACTTACGTCCAAATATATAAATGTGGCCGTGCATTAAGCATATTATGTTTTACTCATTTGAAACAGATAATTATCAATGATTTAAGTGTTTAACACTTCTGTAAACGAGAATTTTGTATAATGCGGTTCATATTGGATAAACTTTATTTTTGACAATTAAATTTTTATGGATATTTCACAAATATAATATATCCACAACGCGCTTGTATACATATAAAATAAAATGGAAGTTAATCCTATAGGTATTGTTTCATTTCCGAAATGTCACATTTTTTTCCCACATTTTCTTAACCGCAACTTTTCGGAACTTTTCTAAAAACCTAATTACATTGTTGGAATCTACATAACAATTTTTAAACTATCCTCAACGATTTTTAGTTACGGAAGCAAATGTGATTTGGAAAATAATTTATATACCAGTCTAAACTTTCTTAGTTAATTCATGTTTGTATATTTTAATGACTAACTGTGATTGATTATGTTATTCCTATGAGATATAAATGTCTTAAACCTGAGTTTGGGAAAAATAATACGATGAAATGCAAAGAGAAAAATTGCGAGTTAAAGAAAGGTTTGAAGCGAAGAAAACCTCAATATCATTTCGAACGAATTAAAAATTGTTTATAAACTTAATATTTTTCTAGTTTCGGTATTTATACGCATTTTTGTGCCTGGGTCATGGATGTTCTATGTATTTAAGTATTTATTTATCTACATAAGTATGTATATCGTCGCCTAGTACCCATAACACAAGCCTTCTTGAGCTTAATTTGGGACTAGCTTGATTTGTGTGAGGTTGTCTGATATTTATTTATTTTATTTATGTATTTAAATACCGTATTGTGACCACCCAAGTAGGATACCGCCTGCATACGCTTATAAAGCCTTTATATAGGTAGCTTAAATTAGAGTTATAATGGCTGTATAAACTCGTATACAGCCAGTTTGCTACCTGGCCAAGATCGCCACAGAGTGGAACCGTTAGCACAACTGTGACACGCGACTTTCTCGCGCGAGACTACCTATCTCTTGCTGTACAGTACTGTGAGAGAGTGACGGGTGATGCTATGTCACGCGACATGAGTCCCGAACCATAGTCCTGCTAGACGGGCAGTCTGAAACGGAGACGCGGCAGACCGCATCGGCGATGGCTAGACTCCTTTATAAAGGCATGACCAGAAATAACCCAAAACCGGAGACCAGAGGATTAATAACGGGACACAATACTCTGAACAAACACCTCTTCAATTTAGGTATAACAGACAGCCCAGTATGCAGAGCATGCATGGAGGCAGAAGAAACCACCAATCATATTCTACTAGATTGCAAACAGGTAGAAGGATACAGGACGAAATACCTAGGATCTCCAAGTACCGTACACGAAGCCATAGGCAACATCAAGGCTTTACTTAGGTTCGTGGAGGAGCTGGGGTGGTTGGAGTAGCGCTACCCCCTTTTCACGCAAAATAGGCACGTTGGATGTCGACTTGCGGAAAATGCCCAGCGCAACTAACTAACTAACCCAAAACCGGGAACAATGGAAAAAGAGTGGCGAGGCCTTTGCCCAGCAGTGGGACATCATGGACTCCCAATAATAATGCGACGGTTCGAATTGCTTAGGTATTACATGACAACTGCCACTGGTCTTATTCCTTTTAAAATGCTGATTGTTTTAGACATTTTTCTCTATGATCAAACATGTTTCTTAACATATTATTGATGCTACCTAGAACAGGGCTATTGGGATTTATTGGTATTATATTTAAAACCTGCAGTGTGAATTATTCATTTATCATTTTTGTTTCAAACACTACTCGAAATTGACAAAACGCTTCACAAAGTTGGTTGAAATTATCAATATATTTGTCATAATATGAATAAAAATTAAAAGGAATAAGCCGTCTGTAAAGTGACGATTTAAATATTGTCACTATTAATTGCACATGACTTTGAAATCGAGACGATACTTCTTATGCAGCTTTAAAGAAACCGAAGAATAATTCTCTTTAACTGTCATGTTCGTCTCACAGATGAACGACCTTACGAGACTTTACTTTTCTTATTTCCAGCTAGGTGCCCGCGATCCTGTATTTTTTTACCGTAATCGAGTAAAACGTATCCTCTAACCATCTTTGCACATTCAGCTATCCCTGTACTAAGATTGATTGAAATCTGTCAAGCTGTTAAGGCGTGACGATGCCGCAAAGAATTGTATGAAATAAGAAAATTGTTAAGACGTGTTTAAAATTTTTTTTATATTATGACAATTATATTAAACCAACTTTTTGAAGCAAATCTTTTCCCTGAGTTTTAGAAAGTAACATAGCTATTTCATGCTCTTATTGCGTGCAGTCGAAAATAAGTTAAAAAAAAATACAGTTTTCTGCGTACATTTTGTCAAATTCAAGTAGTTTTTGAAACCGAAATTATCAATGAAAAATTGAAACTGTATGTTTCAAATATATATACCAATAAATCGAAATGGCCCATAAAAATTGACATCTACTTTTGATGCTGACCGTATGAAATGAACATGCAGTATTTTATTTATTTATCGTATGGTATACGTATACGTTATAGTTCTCTACTTAAATTTTTGACGGGTTATATTAGGTCCTTACATATGAAATTGGCGTTTGGCGAACTGGTAACTTTGGTTCAAAATATGTGGCGTTCGGCTAGGAATTCCAAATTCAAATTTATTTCAAATTTAAGACCATGTATTTCTGTGTTCGAATTACGAAATTTATTTGTTATCGCGTCATTTGTTTTTCTTCCACATCGTTCTGTTCACAATATGGAGAACTTAAAATATCACTATATTTACGAATATGTCCTCACCTCGGCACCAGTGCTGCAGAATCGGCTCGTAGGATTAACAATGCATATGGGGAAGCTACTGCAATAGAAAATACGATACGTTATTGGTTTCAACGTATCCGTTCTGGAAATTTTGACCTACAGAACAAGCCCCGTGGACGGCCGGAGACACAAGTTGACAACGAAGAATTAAAAGCAATTGTGGAAGCAGATCCATCGCAAACCACATCAGAGTTAGCGGCAGGCTTCTGTGTGAGCGATAAAACCATTTTGATTCACTTGAAATAAACTGGAAAAGTGAAAAAACTTGAGAAATGGGTACCGCATGAATGGTCAATCGATCTAGCCCACTGCTGCTTCAGGACAACGCTCGACCACATACGTTTGACGGCCGCAAAACTAAGGGAGCTGCGACTGGAATGTCTTCGACACCCACCATACTCCCCGGACCTTGCTCCAACTGAGTACCATTTTTTTCGGAATTTGGACAACTTCATCCAAGGGGTAAAATTCAATTCTCACGAGGCTGTCCAAACGGCCTTCAAAGATTTTATTGATTCTCGCTCACACACTTTCTTTAGTAAAGAAATCAATGAACTACCTTCGAGATGGCAAAAGTGCATTGATAGCCATGGTACATAGTTTGATTAAATAAAAAAATAGTTTCATAAAAAAAAAACCTTTTCATTTCTGCCATATGAAACACCAATTTCATATGTAAGGACCTAATATTAGACACAATTTTAGAATTTCATAAGAAATTTGCTCCGATCACTAATCGCTGAAAGTATATTTTGTCTTTGATCGTGTTTTCATGCTCCTACACTCATGAACGACGCTTCGAAACCCTTAATGGCTGAGAAAGCAAGAAAATGAAAACATGACATGATACTAAAAATATAACACGTGGCGGGATGGTTTTTATTTTGCAGTCGTTTGTGGGTTGTTTAAAATTGAGTGAAAATTTGTAGACGCATATTGTTCTGACAATAAGAAAAAAAATATTTCTCCAAAAATTTTATACGAACATTTTCATTGAGTATAAGTTAATGGACTTACTTGTACAAAAAATAGAATCTCTGTTTTCCTTTACAAAAACATTTTTTTTAATGATGGTCATGTTGAAAGCTGCAAAAATTAACAACAAAAAACGTCAGTCTCACATACAAAAAAGTAACAAAAAAACACTCTCGCTGTCAGGTAAATCAGATACCAAGCGATGCATGAAAAATGACTCCACGCTACTTCTAATTAAAAAAAATACATTAACAATAGAAAACTAAATTTACATTCAAATGTTGCAAAAAATCCCCTCCAGTTCTGTGACACTACAATGAAACAAAGGACGAAATTTGACTACTGCCTTTGATAACGTGATTTAAAAGCGTTAGAACCGTGTAACTAAATTAAAAAATAAAAGGACACGAAACAAAAGACGGCTTAAAACGGTTACAACTCGTATGTGACGTATCTTGCGACAGTTCCGCGATTTTTGTGAAAAATATTAAAAGAGACTTCTGGTATGATAGCAAGCTAAAATTACAGGACAATTTTATGATTAAGATGATTTTTTTATTTTATTAAAAGTAAAAAGTGACTTAAAGACTTAAAAAAATAACGTCATAGTCTTTAATATCTATGATATACATATGTATCTCAACGAGACTCTTAAATGCTACAATGTATTTTCACATCTTATGCATTTTTTGTTGTTCAGTATTTTTTAACTAGTTTTCAAATTAAATACATTTTATAGGCAATACAGTTTTGTTAAGAAATTTAACAGAGATAAGTAAGGGTAAAAATCACAATTAAATTAAACTAATTTATTAAATATTTTACTGTTTATTGTACAGTAACTTTACAATCGGACAGGACTTTTATTTCATTTTGATTATTATTTTAACCCATTTTCGTCACACGGTTAAGGTGCAACCACACCGCCGCTCAAAAAACCGCGACGGTGCGTTTACGCAGCGATGTGTCATATCAGTACCGTTTTTACCTCAAGCTCTTCACACCGCTGCTAAACGCCGACGCACCGCAAACGCAATCAAATGCATGAAAAGAAAAGACGCGTGACGGGGACACCTTAGGTGAGCAGCGGTAAAGTCGATCCTTTAAACGGTAGGTTATGAATAAAACTGTTTTTTTATCGGCGCTATAATTTACGACAGTTGATACGCTCCATAAAAGACATATCATATACATATTATAATTAGAATTCATGTTGTCAATTTGCACCTTTACCGATGTCAGGTGGCTGTTATAAAAGATACAAAGTTTTGTATTACTAAAGTGTAGATTAACTATATACTTAAAGTGCAACCAAAAAAAAGAGGTTCTCAGTATGACCTGTATATATATGTTTGTCCGCGATTAACTCGCGTTTTGTTAAACCGATTTTGATGCGGTTTTTAGAAAAGTAGTTGTTAAAATTAGGAGACGGTTTTGGTATTTAAATACTAAAAGCAAAAAAAAAAAGTTTTTTAACAAAAAAGAACCGATTTTAAAAAACACTGTAAAGCCAAAAATAACCGATTCACGCACAGATACACTAAGAATCACTTTTTGAAGTAGGTGCCACATATGCTAGGTGGGCCTAATGTGTAAAGACAGTTACACATATGTATGCCAAAAGGGCAGTAATTATTTAATTTAAAACTACTTACACTATAAGTACTTGCTGAGGAGGTCCTATCTATTGAAATAGGTTTTTTATTTTATTTCAATAGCCTCGTGCAAGTTCAGGGATGCTGAAACAATGAATATACGCGATATAATCCGTTTAAATTGTTTTATTTAAATGTGTGACAGTCACGGAAACCGAAGAAAATATAATCAAGCAACTGGTTGAAAAATTCAATATCTCGCAATTCAATATAAAATTGAATTCAATATATAAGCTTAGGTAATATTCGAAGAATAGGTATAATTATGTATATACACGATGATTCTTAATCGGTGATCAGGAGTAGAAAAATATTAATATCTATCTAGCTAAAATTAAACTTAATAGGCGAGGTCTCGCGCAATTACCTCACTGTTTAAGTAATTAAAACTTAAAACATCATTAAAACTCATATAACCACTAGATATATGGTCATCCTAGATAAATTGACCATAGTTATGCAGAAAGCGACCAGCGTAGATATTTTGTCAAGGTGACTTTAAAAGTCTTAATCAATGAAAGAGTTTGGTATCGCTTTTTGCATTATGAAAAAAAAACTATGGTCAATTATTGAAGCACGATACCTACGTCAAGTGCCATCGCTTTGGCGGGAAATTTTACGAAATTTTCTACGACTTTGTTTGTGTAATGCTTGGATTACTTGGTCCATGGTGTAATGACAATGACAATGACAAGTTATTACTCATAAATTGGCATTGCCATTAAATTATTAAAGAGGTTGTAAGATCACAGACACAAATATTAATAGGGTGACGACGAATTGAAGACAAAATTGGTGTCAAAATAAAAATTATCATAGAAAAATTAAAGTTTGTTTTCATGTAATTACGACTTTAACGTGACCGCCATCAATTACTGAGTTCGAAAAGTTGGTACCTGATCACCGATTAAAAATCATCGGTATATGTAGATATTACGTAATATCTATTATATTGACTGTTTGCCTACTTAATCCAATGAATAAAGGTGTTTTACCTTACAAAAGGTCCGATAGTTTTGAATTTTTGATATGTTGTCTAAGATGGTTAGTGAATGTTTAAAATGCAAAATGCACAATTCCTCCTCCTCCGTGCCCACCGCCATATTGAAAAAACCGTCCATTTCTGCAGTTTCTCGCTTATTTGTTAGACCTTCGTTTAAGAGCATTTTAACCAAAAAGAGCTTAGACAATGTTGTCGACGATTAAATATACTATAACTTACATTTTAAATTTTGTTTCAAGAACAGATACTTACGGAGATATGCACAATATAAAAATTAAAAAATTCGCAATTTCCAGTAATATATCTCACTTTTGGCTTTTTTTTCATTTTTTAAATGTGCATATCTCCGTAACTATCTGATTTTGAAACAAATTTTAAAATGTAAGTTAAAGTAAATTGAATTGTCTACAACATTGTTTTAACTCTTCTCTACCTAAAGTGTTCCTAAAAGAAGGTATAAGCAAAAAAAAACTCAGGTGGGATTCTAACATAAACCTCCAAGGGGATGGACTCGGTAGCTTGGCGGACAACTGTCCATGTTGGCCCGGGTTCAAATCCTGCACGAGTTATTTTTTTAAATATTCGCTTCAATATAAACATATGGTTACTATCTTTCCCTACAATATACTATGGCGAAATTGTATCTGTATCGATAAAACAACATGCAAAACAGGGACCTAGGCTACCGTTAACCGCCATTGTTGCTATAATAACAATTACCATTAATTGTTAACACCTTTCGATGGCATATAAAATTAGTAGTAATTACCAATATTACCGACATGCTGCCTACGTATTTTTGTACGTAACTTTGTTTCTTCAGGCTTAATATTCTAAGAATATTATAATGAGTAAGTAATAGTTTTTGAAGCCTGGTTGGCGTGTGACAAAAAGCCATAATATTAATTTATTACACAGTAGCGTAGAAACCAGGGGTTATAAGTATTTGACGTTTTTTTATGTCATCCGTCCGAAACAAATTGCTACTGTATGTCCACGTTAACGATGTGTTTTATTTAACTGTAAATGACATATTGTTAGTGTCAAATACTAGGGACAATCTTACACAAATCGACCTAAGCCTAAACTAAGCAAAACTTGTACTACGGGTACTAGACGACGATGTACATAACATATAAATACCAACATATATCGATAACATCCATGACCCAGGATCAAATATTAGAGTTCATTACACAAATATTTGCCCGGCCGGGATTCGAGCCCAGGTTTAGTACGCAGTTACGCTACAAACTGCGCCAACTGCATCGTCAACATAGCTTTGATAGCATTTTTTTGATTTATTTTATTTTTAAACAAATTTAATTTAATTTAACTTATCCTTTTTGTTTCCCAAAAAATATTATTGCAGGATTCTATCATCGAATCCTGGCCTAAATAAGTTATTTGGCAAATTAACCGTTTTCGAATAATTGGAGAACATGCATTAAAAAGTCCCTCGTTTTTTATCGGTTCGTATTTTTTTTTTAGATAACAAAGATCCAAATTATCTGTTAGTAAACTTAACATTAGGTGTTTAGTACATGTGACGTCGATATACAATAATAATAACATAATGCAGACTATTTTAAAAGAATTACTAATTAATAATAAATAGTTCATTTCATTAACCCTAATGTGGATAGAACTAAAACAATAGCAATTTGCGCCTATACAATTGATTACAGTACCCTTATCATGAGTTTACAGTGACTACTCGCTAGCGACTGCGTAACCGATCGCCATGGAGATTTTTACCATGCAAATCGTTTACGCTGTCGCTAGCGAGTACGGTCAGGTTAACTCATGGCAAGGGTGCAGAAGGCAATCATAAAGAGTTTGTTGCCCCGCGCTGGGCAGCTGTCAAACGCACGCGGTACGAAGCCATTAGAAAACCGCGCCGAGCGAAATGGCGACACGCGACCCGAGAGGACGCGTGTCCACTACCCTACGAAAACCTTTTTTTTATACTACGACGGTGGCACAGGCGTGACAGCGGCCTATCGGTGTAACTCAGGCGTCGGTGACCTTGTAATGCCGAATCCTTCGACAAGGCATTCACCTGAATGCCTTTCCCCAGCTCGCCCTTCAACACGCACACATAGCCTCGAATTTTGTTACTGCACACAAGTATCGCTGTCGTTTCTTTTTACTTTAGTATATATATTCTTATACCGTGGCAAACAAGCGGCCCGCCTGATGTTAAGCAGTTACCGTCGTCTATAGACGCTTGCGATGCCAGGATCATCACTGCGCGTTGTCGATCCTTTGAGAACCTATTTACTCCCCTCTTGAAGAACTGCATACTGTAGCCCCCGTGGAAAACCTCGGCAGGGAGCTCATTCCACATGCGGAGCGTTCGCGGTAAGAAATTCCTGTAGAACCGGACAGTTCCCAACCATTTAGGCTCCATTGAGGATGAAGATCCTGCCGGCAGACTGTAGGAGTACGACTGTTGAAGATGATACTGGTACCAGAAGCAGGAGTAGGTATCTCCTGGAACTAAGTAAGAAAAATCTTAGATTACATTACTGACCGGCATAACGGCCCGGACACGAGCGGAGTGAAAGGTCCGAGCGTGCCGGCCATACGAGTGAGCGAGACACTCGTATGGCCGCCGCTGGCCACTGCCCAGGATATAGGTAGAGCTATAGGATATCAATCCTAAAGAAGATGACTGGATGGGAGCATAACCGGATAGTAGCCGTTGGCTTTCCTGCGGATCGACCTTATTACAACTAACCCGTTCATCTATTAAGCAATAGAAAAAAAAAAGAAGCACTGGAAAGCAAACACTTTCCAACCTCTACAACAATGTGTTATTTGTGAAAACATGTCGTCTCACCGGTAACAATGGAAATGCAGATGATTAAAAAAAACATCTAACGTTCCTAGTAAAAACCCACTTGGTACTTAACGGTAGGTAGTTATAGACTTAGCGTAGGGAACCTAGACATAAGTAACAACCTAGAATTGCTATTACAAATATTACAAAATATTTTTTTATTCAATCGGCTTTTATGTTGTAATATCTACCACATTATTATTTTGAAAATCTTAACACAAAAGTTAAATTATGGAAAGAAAATGTAATGTAGTCCACTGCAAAGCTGGATTTGAACCTGAGACCCTACGAATACCTTATTACACAGTTTAATGTAACAACTCAATGTATGTACTTATACTATAGTATTATAAGTACATACTACATTACTACCGTTGTATTGTTACTACCGTCTTGCCTGCTGCTAACCCACCGCCAAACAGCAATGTTCGCATTGTTGTGTTCCGGTGTGGGGGTAAGATAGCCGGTGAAATTACTAGCATAGAGGCATTCTATCTTCGTCCTCCGGGTAGGCAAGCACTTGTGACTCCTCTGGTGTTGCAGGTGTTTATGGGCGACGGTAATCGCTTTCCATCAGGCGATACGTTTGCTCGTTTGCCCCCTATAACATAAAAAAAAAAATTCATTGTACGTATTACGGCCTCCAATTGCATGAATTTTACTTACGCATATTCCTTGAAATAAAAGCACTTACCTAAGATGTGTAGACTGATAACTGTCCCGGGGCTTTAGGTGCACGAATGATTCGACGCCTACTATCGGCCGAGTGTCAAATCACTCATGCACCGAAAACTCCGAGGTATACGTTTCATAATTATATATTAATAATTATCCGATATTTTATATTTGTCTATATAGTGTTTAGTATTATTGTAAATATATTGTTTGTGTTTATTTTAAAATTTACTTTTTCCTCCATAAAGTATAAATGATGGACTTAATGCGTTAAGACATTTTCTACCAGTTAAACAATAGACTATAACAGAGAAAAAGTAACTCGCCTCATTAAATTATAATTAACGTGCTGTAAATTTTAGCGTCATACAAGTTGAAGAGGTAAATTAAAACGTATATATTCACAGTTCATTTTAAAGCCAATTAGTCAAACCATCTTGGTTTTGGTATACATATTTATGAAGTACAGGGACAGTTTTTGTTTCCGATTGTAAATTGTGGCGTAATTAAGATCCTGAATTGGAAACGAATTCGGGCCGAAAAAACACCGATTGAACGGCAAATGATGATCTCAAAGTCACGCTGGGGAAAATTTTACATAACACAGGGAGAATCCTAAAGCGTAAACAGAATTGACACTAGAAGTCAACAATTAAACTTTATTGATAGTAACTTTAAACAGCAAAAACACCAACCTTTTGGTCACCCTATTTGACAAGACTTGGTCTGTATGGTCTATGACAGTTTAACGTAGCAATTAGGGTGGCAATGAGACCCAGTAAATTACAAAAATGTAATTAACGAATTAGCAAACAACTATTTTTTTTCTTGGGTGTTATCACGTCCACATGTTTAATAAAATAATGAACTTTATCCTGCAAGTAGCCCACAAGGGCATTTTTACATGTCTGAGTCTACCGGCATTTCACAAGAGGAGACCACTGTTGAGAAGAAACGCTGAAAGAAACTCAACAGTCAGTCAGTTTTTTTAGATAGGATAAGTACTTAACTATTACAGTAATATGAACTTAACTATACGTAGTTCGCAAAGAAAACATATTAAAAGTGTGTTTAAACTAAAGTTAAACAGTAAGAAACACATATTGCTGTTTACGACATAGGATTCACCCTGTATACCTACTAATTAAGTATAAACTCCAAAGTTATATTGAAAGTTAGTTTCATTTATTAAGATTTTATTGCACAATACAAAAACGTAAATAGTACAAATGGCGGACATAATGCCATAAGGGATTCTCTACTAGTCAACCATAGGGCAAAACAGAAACTAGCAGCTGGTGCAGGAAAATTAAAGGTCGTTAGAAAAAATAAAACTAAAACAAGACAAAATCAATAGGTTAATTAATATACAGGTGATCAATCCAAATGGGTCAGAAGGGAGAAAATTAAAACTATAAAAGATAGACAAATCTGTTCTTAGGAACCGTCAATTTGAGATTTAGTAGAAACTGTATTCAATTATTTTTTATAAATCTTATACATGTATAACCGGGAATTGAACGTGGTTAAAAAAATTTAAGTATCGCATGTCGTATTGTAACATTCTTTACAGCGGTTTTGACCAGGTTGTGTATGAGATTATGTATGAGATTTATAAAAAAATGCAGTGTTTATTAAATGTAAAATCGAGGCCATGGTTCCTAAGAACAGATTTCCCTATCTCTTATAGTTTGTGACTTCTCCCTACTCACCCATTCGGATTGATCACCCGGTATGTTGACAATAAATAAGCTTTCTATGGAGAGGGATCATTTGGATTGATCACCCTGTATATTCAGTAAGATGTAATTTACTTCAAGATCAAATTTGCCGTATTATTATATAATGTAATTTCAATGTTTAATAATTGATATTACGTCGGCCTAAATCGCATACCTCGTAACTCCATTTTTTTTGAAAATCATGTTTTGACACTTTTAGATAGTACTATTCTGAACGCATCTAACGGCAAAACTCTTAAATACCAAAAATAAACCGTTTACATTTAAAAAGGCAACTCCCGACCGCCATTTTGTAAAAGAAATACCTCGTATCTCCCCCCCCCCCCGCCACTCCCTTCAGTACAGTTTGCGATGGCGTTGTGACTGCACGTCAGTTTTGCGTAAATATTTAGGAAGAAAACGGGTGCTGAATAACAGGTATGTGTAATAAGGTTCTACGATTTTACTGATTGTGTATTCTTGATAGATATTTATCATATTTAAACACATTAGACTATTGAAAATGTCGTTTGGTTGCGTGCCGTGGACATACCAGGTTTGCTTCGGGTGAATCTTTATCTTTACGCATGAAGATTAGTTACGTGGTCTTCTACGCAAATTATTTAATCTTTCTGTGACTTTGGTCGAGACTTTATCTCGTGTTTAAGTAATAAATTTACAAATCCCGAAGTTTCTAATACGAAGTTATTGTCCGTAATGTAAGTAACCGATCCCGGTGGTTTTGCCGCTGGTCAAAAGTCATGAAAATGTATGTAGGCAAAAAACTTAAGTAAGTAGGTATATAGTTGTGACTTGTTCGAATAGTTCACTATTTTAATTTATGTTACATCTAGTCAAACTCGAGTCCCATCTACAAAAAATAGGTGCTTTACTTAAGTTTTTTTTACTTAATAACATTGTTTTGTTTTGTAGGCGGTTACTAAAATGAATCAACAAAGGAAAGCAAGACTGCAGAAAATATTTTCAAAACTAGACAAAAACGTACCGGATATAGGACGAGGACGATAATACGCATTATCCAATAAATTCAAAGTAATAAATATAATATTTAAGAAAAACATCAAAAACCTTTGGACTTGGACCACGCCGTATAAACAACACAAAAATCAGATTGACTATGTACTGAGGAACTGCTCACAGCTCTTCACAAACATAGAAATTTTGAATAACAGAATATTCCCCAGCGACCATAGATTAGTGAGAGACACCGTTCAACTACAAAAAACTAGAAGAAGTCGAGCGACATTCAGCGAACATAGAGTCGATCTATCGTGCGACAAAAATCAACAAGAATACCTCAGAACATTAAAGGAAAAAATAGAAAAAGATGCAGTGGGAAAATAGCGACGACATAGAGACCTTCTATTTTAAGTTAGAGACAGCCGTGAAAGAAAGTCTTAAGGCTGCCTCCTCGAAAAAAAGTAATAAAGAAATACTAACTGACGAAACTAAACAACAACTTAAAAGGCGGACTCTACTACAGTCGAAACCATCAAAAACTAAAGAAGAGAAAAAAGAACTAGCGAATCTCTATAAACTACTAACAAATGTTAAAAAGGGACTATGGAAACTACAGAATGGAAGTGATCGAAAAAAACCTTGTCAACACCGGAAGCCAAAAAATAGGAAATATATAATATTATATAATATTCATAGAAAACATGGATACCCCATTGAAAGTCCAAAAAGAAACAGGCAAGATACAAACACGAAAAGAGCTCATAAGCATTGCAAGACTTCTACCGGAATCTTTACCACGATGAACACAACGAAGAAAATGTATTACAAAACCACGAAACACAGCTAGCTTAACACACCTATTATACATTTTGACTACAGAGAAAAAAAGGTAAAAAATCGAAGAAGGATAAAAGCCCGGGCCATGACAATATTCCAAACGAAGCTCTAAAAATTGTGCAGAAAATACTAATAGGTCCAATAATAACTCTATTTAATAAAATTTTGGATATGCAGAAAACTCCAAGGAGCTGGGGAGTCTCAAATCATTTTATTGTACAAAAAGGGAGATCCTTCCGATATAAACAACTATCAACCTATCAGTCTGCTGCCAACCTTATACAAACTGTTCTCTATGCGAGTAAAGTTATATCAAAAGTAAAATACAATACAGAAATTAAAAAGTATATAAACACATTATAAAAAAAACCTAACCTAGGGTGCCGCCGGCGGGGCCCTGGCTACCGGTGGTTAGGGCTGCAGAGAGAGGAACCTCCTGACGATGCGCGCGGTGTCCAGGAGTACCGCCTTCTGTATCTGGCCCTTGATCAAGTCATCTAGCGAGAGTCTCTTAAGATGTTTGTCGAGACTCATCGCTATAAGACCGTTCGCCGAAACGACTATCGGGACGATGATCGTCGAGTCAACATCCCACATGGCGGTCACCTCGTGAGCATGATTATTATAAAAGCGTTGTTTTGTTGTTTGAGAAAAGTTGTAGTTTATAATATTTTTAGCCCTATAGGGTTGAAAAAAAAATGTATAATTATAATTTTGCTACCCACATTTTTGAAGCCAGAAGAGGCTTTTCTGTTTAAAGTTTGATATTTTTTTTTTAATTTGCAAGTTTTTTATTTTTTTATCCACAATTACCTTGTTCAGATCAAAAGACTATCCTCTATTTTTACGGATTTTTATAGCAAAGCTCTTAACTCCCGATTAGCTTTCTAAAATTTTCAAGAAAAACTCGTAACTCCAAATTTTCCAGGTTTAGGTGATTACAAAATAATAGATTTTAGCAATCTGACGGCTAAATTTAACTTAACATTATGTAAAAAAAATACTAAGCAAGTCTTCATGCAAAATTGTTGGTAATCAAGTTTTTGTGCCTCCTGTAAAATTTGGTCAGATTGAGTTACGAGGTTTGCGATTTAGGCCGACGATATGTTTCATTTATTTACGTAGTATTTTATGTAGCGCCTCTAGCGGAGAAGCTAGGCAGAAATATGTGCTATTGAAGAATTTTATTGTTCGCAACAATACAAGTACTCTTTATTGCACACCTCATAAAACATACAGGAGAAATACAACGCAAGAAAATACAATTAGAGGTAAACAACAGGCGGTCTTATCGCTAATGATCTTTTCCAGAAAACCTTTCCAACACTTCTAAGCTTCCCAACTCTATTCAATCCTAGGTCTACCCGCGATAGTGATCTAGTGTAATACCGAACATGCGTAAGCGTCGTTGCCGGGCAATTAATTACTATTGTTCCGCAAACAATGTATGGGACCGCTCCCGGGGCATCGGAATCGGGCCAGCATTTCGCAAGATACTATCTGGCGCGGACCGCTTATGACCGTAACACCCAGGTTGGGATAGTTTTCAATAAGTGTATCTAATTTTCTAGGCTCAAGAATCGTCCCTTGGTGAACCAACAATTTTGAGGCGATAACTTGAGATTTTTAATGACGTGTGACAAAGTTTCGCCACTATGTGTTTACCCAGATATCATCAAATCAGCCGATAGACGCCCACTGCTGGACAAAGGCCTCCCCCAAAGTTCTCCACAACGATTGGTTTTGCGCCGCCCTTATCCAATTGTTGGTGGCCTTCCCACGCTACCCAAGTATAGTACTAACTGGGTCATTCTAAGGTAAGAGGTACTTTCGGCGGCAAAAACAAAAAAATACGTTGTTTTTATATTTCACTTCGTAACTACCTGTCTATTTCTTAAAACGAAATGTTTTTTACATGCCCACTTACATTTTATAACAGGAATTGTACATAATGTAGTCACAATCAGCTCTAATATAACAAAAATGTCTCTACCCGTGTCTGTCCCCCTACCGACTTTATTTGTAAAACAGTAAATATGAACGTATTAAAATTCAGTAATTACTTTAATATCGTTAATTATATAAACAAAGATAGCTAAGTAACAATACCTTACAAGTAAAATTGCTTATATTCAAGTTTTTCATAATAAATATTACCGCCGAAATTTGTCCTCCGTGTTTTGTGTCTCATCCCCTGGCTTTTTGTTTTCGGTTAAAAATCGGTTTTGCTTTATTAGTCTGTGGAAGTTATAACCTTGAATACACAGTTGCGACTGAAACTTGCGATGAATATAGTTGTTATATGGAGCAGTCTAAATGAAACTTTCAGTTTGCATTGTGGATATATTGTTCTATTCCTTTATAACGTTGACGTGGTGGTTATATCTTGGTGTAGATATATTACATGCAATGTTCACTATTCAAAGTTGCTATTATACCCTTCACCGACATGAATATGTTATTTTTCGACAGACTTTATATACACAGTGTTCCGTGTGCCAGCGTTGAAAATTTAAACGAAAAAAGCTCACGCAAACTCAAACTTACAGTCGAAGCAAAACCAGTTGCTAATTAAAACTTTATTAGGTACTCGTTAGCCAGCTGTTGCGCATCTTTTTACTTCTAATGCCGCTATTGGCATCCTATATGCGTTGAATGCGGTACTTTAAAACCAGCGATACTATTTGTTATGTACAGAGATCGGACAGATGGGCGGCACTATACACGGTGTCCTGTATTTAATGGACAACCTTCTGAATTTATTAAAACTTTCGTTTCGGGCCCTTCCTCACAACTTCACGTGAGTGTAAATTGCTTAATACAATAATTAAATATGTCTCTTTAAATACTGTACTAAGCGGTTTGCACTCGCGTAAAATTGTGAGGAACGGCATGACAACATGTTGCCCGTGCTCCAGACGAGTTCGAAACATGTCCAGCCGTTCCTGACAATTTCACTTGAGTGTAAACCGCTTAGTACAATAATTAACCTTCTTACAGATCCGAGCCGACAGATAGAGCATCTTAGAATGATACAGACCAGAAAATAGACTTCTTTTGCGTTATAAGAAGTGCTATAGTTTTTAAGATAATCGGATTTTATATTTTTTGGTACCTTGTTTCACTTAGAAGAGATTTCTTAGGTCTGTTTTTTAAATAAGTACTTATTCTTTAATAGTGATATTAATTATGTTAGAATTTTACGGTACCCAGTTCTTTTTAAACGGGTTAAAAAATGATATCGGTTTTTGTCTTAAATTACTAACAAGTTTAATCATTAGTGGTGAAAAAATAAATAAATAACGGAACCAGAGTGGTCAACTTTATTTAATAGTAGCTACGCCGCGCGGTGTTACCCGCTCATCGCACGGGAGCACATATTTTTTTCGGGATAATAAGTAGCCTATGTGTTAAGAAAGAAAGAAAGAAATGTTTTTCTTTCTTTCTTTCTTTCTTTCCTATGTGTTAATCCAGAGTGTCAGCTAGGTTCCCTTATACTAAAATTTGTCAAAATTGGTCCCGCCGTTTGAGAGTAAAGAAGTAACAAACAAACATACAAACACACAAACTTTCACGTTGATAATATTAGTGTGATTGTAAGTTTGGTTGGTTAAAAGGTTGTCCATTAAATACAGAACACCGTGTATGTCGCCCATTTGTACGATCCACTTTCTGTGGTACGATCTCTGGTTATTATAAAGTAGCAGTGGATTGATCACGGTTCGAACGGTTGCTAAAGGTCGATGCCGAGGCCTTTTCTAACATCTTCACATCCGCATTTATAAATGGGAAATAAAATAGTATTCACTAAATAAATATCTGGGCACAAATTTTACGATGCTTTGCGATAACTTCAATTTAAGAATATACAGGATGACACACAAAACACTTGATTGTGGCTCAGTTAATGATTAAAATAATACTTACATAACATTAAGTCCATTCTTAGAACTGGCTATATTTAACTGTCGTTATTTTTCTTAAAACTTTTTAATTTACTTTTCATGATTTTAGGAACATGAGACTAAGTACAAGGGTTTAGATTAGGGAAGATGTGAGTAAAACACTAATTTTCTATTGCCAATTTGAGTCACCCTGTATTAATTACATTCATTCATTCATTAAAGAGTCATATTTATTTATTCAAATTAGTTACACAGCATTACAGTAATCAAACTAAGTCACTGTGAACTACAAAATCAGACAAAACAAAATCATACATAAAATAAAAATAAAAAACTTAAATCTAGTTGGATTTAGGCGACGTAACAGCGTGGCTCCGTTGCGTCGTCTGATCTGGCGCAGGATATCCCATTTACCGTCCACATTGTAATTGTAACAACTATAAGCTCCTATGTTGAGTATCTTCTGACAATAACAGTAATATAAATTATCAACACTCTTCTAAGAAGCTTAATAACAACTGTCGCCTGGGTAACGGGACGGAATAACAACAAGAAAAAGCTGACCGACTCTAATATCGGCTTTATCTCGGCATTACATCGAAAATACATCCGTTCTTCCTATTCCAGCTAAATTGAATGATATTAACAAGTTGACATTTTGAAGAACGTAAGGTAAAATTAGACATATTGCTTGTCCCGGTAATCTGCGCCCCTCCGATACTTATAACTGACTCGGCGGTGATGATATGCATATAAGTTGCTAATGCCTTCTAGTATATAAATAGTATAGATAGATTAACGTGTATCTAATAGATAAATTATCAGGCCGTTATATCGTAAACAGATAGTAATCATCTACTCGTATATTTGCGCACATCTGCCTAATAGCCATTAGAAGTTTTTACGAGACCGCTTGTGTTTGAACCTCTTTTCAAAAGTATACCTAATCCCTATGGCTTATAGTCGTGTATTAAAAAAACATAAGAAAGCAGCCCTTTATACAGGATGATTCAGTAGTGATCAGCTAAATTAAAAATTTCGATTGTCATCTGTCAGAAAGATTAGCATTAGAAACCTTCTTTAGCAATTTCTACTCTATTTAGAATTTAATAACTACTTGACAATTATCACTTATTATTTTGTTATTGCAACTTAAATTGCTGTATCACGGCAAAATTTTGCTATTTTTAATAATAGTAGTGAGATTTTTGGTGCTTTTATAATTAAAGAAAGCTAATTGTTTCGCAATTAATACCATCAATTACCGACATATTTTGCTTCAACTGTTAAATGACATCTTACTTTTTAAACGTCGTATGACACCAAAATGAAGCAAATTACCATATGTCTCAAATAAAAGGGATTTAATGATATCTATTCTCGTAGTAGTTGCTGAATTTAAAATTGTAAGTCATCATTCTCAATTGCCCTTATCTTGTCGGTACAGCATGCTTTTTTCTTCCATTCTTCCCTATCATTCGTCATCTCGTCAATTAATTCCTTTTTCTCCATATCATCTCTCACACAATATGTCCACGTTTTCTTTCTCTTCTTGTATTTCTCTCCATATCTATCTTTAAATCTTTTTTATGTCTCGTTGTTATTAAATTTGAAATTGTGAGTATTTTACATAAATACTTATACTGTGGTGGACGATCGTCAATGATTTACAAGGTTTTGCAAGAATGATTCTAATCACGTCTCTCGAATCACCCTGTATAAATAATAGTAAGCAGTTCTATTCTAACGTTGGTTCGTAATCGATCTAATTATAATACGCGATGTTATCGCCGATATTTATGAAATGCCAACGCGAAGTCCTGGCTTCTATTCCCGGTCGATGCGTATTAGTAAGCTGATATGGGCTTCGTGGAATTGCTTAGGGCTTTTACTTATATGGTACTTAAAGTGACTTAGTTACAAAGCATGATTATGCATCATTGCACGAAGTTAACGTATTTTTAACCCCTGATGAAAAAAGAGGGGTTTTATAAGTTTTTTTTTTATTTTTTTTATTTATTTATTTCAAAAAAGCATGGTACACATTTTACAACAAATTAACGTTGCTACCTATGTGTCTGTCTGTGGCAACGTAGCTCCCAAACGGATGGACCAATTTGAGACCAGTTTTTTCATTCCGAGCACCGACAAAATTTGTCCGTCGATATGGTTCTTGGCTATGTTTGGTGGAATTAGGTCCAGTAGTTTCCAAGATTGGCTTTAATTGGAACAAGTGATAAGATGTCAGCCAATATTGAAGCTAAGAATTCGAGCGTTTGTTTGTGCCAGCATAAAAAAAATATGTCCTAAATTCCGGTTCCGTATTGGATAATTTTGGGAGAGGCCTGTAGCCAATAGTGGATAAGCTGTGGTTGTGAGATGATGTTATGATTTTGTGAAGATCATTCACTGGTGAGTATATATAATATTCCAATCTTCTTAACGACCAATTAAAATATTATCGAATCGAACGCATGATTTAAGTATTATCTTAATAAATCTCACTCCAATTTTAATCTCTAATCTCATCATTAAAAAATAATACGTACTTTTAAAAGTATCATATTAATATTAATTAATATTATTCAAAATACAAAAATTATTCGGACGTCAAATTCAAGTTTACAATAAAGTGATGACACCGTGTGAAGTCTTGTTTTTTTAAAAAGAGATCTGTGTTGTATATGTTTTTATTTTATTTGATTCTCGTCGTCAACAATTTCCTTCGAATCCTCAGAGAACAGATTAGTAAAAAAAACGTATTTTTTTTATTGTTCTGAATAAGTCCTAATTTATATTAAGTGTAGTGGGTTTTGACACTTCTTTTCTAATAGATCCATCACCACATTTGTGGCATCATGTTCTTTTTTAATCAAGAAACATTCATTCATTCCAGCAAAGGTGAAAATAGTATAAATGAGTATATGTATAATCTGTGATGGCAATCATACTTCACCTGTCAGTTTTTACGTCAAATTGCAACTAAGTAGCCCATTTAACTCCTAGGAATTTTAAAGATAAAAAAAATCTAGGCATTTCCTTCGGCATTATAAATGCTCATAGTCCAATCAAATGGTCAGTTGCAGACGTCATTTTTTCCCGTGCAACATTAAAACGTGTCAACGTATTTTAGATAGAGGGTTCCGTGTAAGGTTTTTACAAGAATGTTCCGAATTCGTTGTCGTTCTTACAATTCGCACCAGTTCTTAATTTAGTTTCAACCCCATCCCGCTGCAACCGTTAGAACTACTTTGACATCTAAAAACAAAAATCTCAACCAGTAGTCTAAAGTCTAACTAGACAAAGAGAAAATAAGTAAAAATTTCGAATTATTTCTATCGGTCTCTAAAATTTAACATCAAAATATGTGGAAATAATTTGCGTAAAGTCACGACGTTGTTTGGGGCCAGTGCATTAAAAGAAAGAGAAAGAAAATTACGTCTTTTCAACTCAGGATCAACCACGGGTAATGTCTATTTTGTCTGATTTGTGATAGGATATAGGTACGCGGATTTCGTGTCGATCTTTTAACTACCAAAGACAGTGCTTCATAGACTGACCTCAAATTGTCTGTAAAATGAAGAGCCTATGATATTAATTGACCAAACGAGTAAAGCATGTCCACTTTTGATTGGCCAAAAATCCTTTCGTAGGTGTATGCGTTTAATCCGGATGTCTGTTCTCGCCAAAAGGTCGCTTCTCTCTACCGATTCTGGTCTTTGTGATCAGATCCGATAGTAGAATATTTTGTCGGTTCAGTTTCCAAAATGGTGGAGGGTTGTGAAAACGCAAAAAGTAAAAGTCAATCATTTCGAAATAGTCACCCGAGGTCTACTGGTCTACAGTTCACAGAGTCAATAGTGATAATCGAACTATGATGAAGCTCATGGAACCCTGAAAACGTACGGAAATAATAACCGTCGGCTGACACGTACTGATCGCAGTGCCCGCAGATTACACGGCTAATGCAATAAATCGCGTAAATTGACAATTTGATTGCCGCCGCCGGTGGCAGTGATGTAGCTGTTTTATTTACGCTGTGCTAATTGGGTTACGCTTTGAAATTGATGAGTTTTTTTTTAAGTCAAGAGCGGGATTGAGTGTGGCGAAACTGGTAGGTTGTTATTCCGTTATGTAGATTATTATGTATTTGTGATTTTTTTTACAAAAAAAAAAACACTTATGACTCCCTAATATTCGAGGAGTCTATTCGATTCTATTCGAGTCCATTTGAATGGACGGCCGTTGGGGCAGCAAAGTCCTAGAGTGGCGACTACGTATAGGAAAGCGCAGCGTGGCGAGCTGACTTTGCAAATATTCATCTGAAGTTCAACCTGGTTTTGAAATATAATAGTTAATTATTTTACTATTTTCATAACCTTTGTATGATATTTAAGGAACTAATAACTAATTATAAACTCTTTCTCTTCAAACGTTAAACCGTTTTAGGTTTACCTAAAAAATTGGGCAAGTGCGAGTCCGACTCGCGCATGAAGGGTTCCGTACCATAAAACAAGTTTGTTGTATGGGAGCCCCCCTTAAATATTAATTTTATTTTATTTTTAGGCCTCGCGCTGGGCCTCACGGCGTGGAGGGGCGTCCCTAGGTGACGGATGGGGGAACGGTCGGTAGTACAGCCTAGCTACACTAACCGGCTAAGTCCGATGGACTCGCTGATCAAAGTAGGATGCGGTCCTCCAGCATATTGGGGGTTGTGCGGCGGGTTAACAGCCCTCCCATGGAAAAACTCAGTTGTTACGAAACCGACAAGAGAAGAAAACCGATCTGATCCCAATACCAACGACCTACGGCGAAGGGCCCTGTACCAACTTAACAAGGAGATGCGGAGGTATGGTTTAGGTGTAGCAGCCCTCCAGGAAATCAGGTGGCTGGGTAAAGGAGAATGCAATGTCGACAACAGCGCCACATTATTCTACAGCGGTAGTGATTCTGATCACCACACAAATGGTGTTGGATTCCTGGTCTCCAACAAAGTAATAGGAAACGTGATCCGTTTTGAGGCAGTTTCAGACAGACTTTGTGTCCTTTGCATTAGATGCCAATTCTACAACATCTCGATTATCAATGCCTATGCCCCAACTGAGGTGGCTGATGACGACACCAAAGATGAATTTTATGAACATCTAGAAACGGCGTATGATCAGCTACCTAGCTATGACACAAAAATGGTGGTGGGTGACTTCAATGCGAAAGTGGGACGTAAAGATATCTTTGTACCGACAATAGGAAAGCATAGCAAACACGAACTGACAAACGACAATGGTCTGAGACTAATAAGTTTCGCCTCATCCAAAGCCATGGTCATCAAGAGCACAATGTTCCCGCACAAAGATATCTACAAAGGTACATGGAAGTCCCCGGATGGAAACACTATCAACCAGATTGATCATGTCCTTATTGACGAGAGACGTAAAAGCTCCATCCAAGATGTAAGATCTTTCCGAGGTGCCGATTGTGACAGTGATCACTACATGCTAGGTTTTAAATTTAAAATCAAAATTGATATTTCACAAAAACGTCGTCACCATAGTGTTCAGATAATAGAAGCCGAAAACCTTAAAGATGAAACAATCAGACAAAATTTACAAACAGAATTAAGCAATAGATTCCAAGGACTACAATTGGATGAAGACATTGACAATGTTTGGGCAAGCACTAGAGACACAATAAAAGATGTAGCGCTCAAAATTCTTGGGAAACGTCGAAAAAGGAAGAGGAAGACATGGTGGAGTGGCGAGTGCGAAAGAAGTATTGAAGAAAAAAGGAAACAACCAACGATAACGACATCTAGGTAGAGCCACTATCGTTTGATGAGGTCCGTCAAGCCATTATGCGGCTCAGGAACAATAAGGCCCCTGGAATTGATGGCATACCTTCAGAAGTCTGGAAATACGGTGGAGGGTCGATACAGTCCAATTTGTATGCACTAATAGTTGAGATCTGGATGACCGAACAGCAACCTCGGGAATGGAATACAGGTATCATCTGCCCGGTCCATAAGAAAGGCTGTAAAAAGAAATGAAAAAATTATCGCGGAATTGCTCTTCTGCCAACTGCGTATAAGGTCTTATCATATGTGTTGCTCAAACGATTGGAACCTTACGCGGAACAAATCCTAAGTGATTATCAGTGTGGGTTCCGTCGTAATCGCAGCACTGTTGATCAGATCTTCTGTCTGAAACAACTGATGGAGAAAAGATGGGAATACGCCCAGAGCATTCACGTGTTATTTGTGGACTTCAAAAAAGCATATGACAGTATTGACCGGTGCACCCTGTATACCATTCTCAGGAACTTTAACATCCCTAAGAAATTAGTGGACATGGTTCAAGTAGCAACCAGGGAGAGTGAGATGAGGGTAAGGATCGATAATGGGCTAACGGGCGAGTTGGCGGTAGTTACAGGGCTAAAGCAAGGCGATGCCCTGTCACCTATGCTTTTTAATTTAGTGCTAGAATTTGCCCTTAGACAGGTGCTTGCACTGGATGTCGGGGTGCAACTAAATGGAAAGCATAAGGTGATAGGTTATGCTGATGACCTAGCGCTGCTCGGAGAAACCAGAGAAGAAGTCGCTGAATCTGCAGCTGTCCTTGAAACCGAAGCCCAAAAAGTGGGCCTAAGTATTAGCTACGAAAAGTCAGAGTATCTCCACATGAAACGCTATAAAGACGTACGCAGTAAGAGGCAAGACCTGCATGTTGGAGATAACGTCTTCAAGGGGGTAGCCAAATTTAAATACTTAGGCTGCACTATCACCGACACCAATACACGCGAAGAGGATATAAATATCCGCATTCAAAACACTCTGCGATGTAGCGCCGCCCTTCATCAAGTGTTAGTGTCCAAGCTGCTCAGCAGATGCACTAAGATCCGCATCTACAAGACGGTCATAAGGCCCATACTTATGTATGCATGTGAGACTTGGACGGTAACACTTAAAGAAGAAAACAAGCTTTTGGTGGCTGAGAGAAAGATCCTCCGGAAGATCCTGGGACCGGTGCGAAGGGAGGACGGTAGCTTTCGAATCCGTAAGAATGCTGAAATTGAGGAGCTGTTCGCCACTCCCAATGTCATTGGGGAAACGAAGGCCCACCGTCTCCGCTGGCTTGGCCACGTGGAAAAGATGGACGAAGATCGCGGCGCTAAAAGGGTATATTTGGGACGACCTATTGGCCGAAGGCCGGTCGGCCGTCCCAGGTATCGCTGGATCGGTGTCGTAGAAGCCGATCTGCGTGAACTCCAAGCCGGTAGCTGGCGGGAAACGGTGCTAGATCGGGACAAGTGGCGTAAACTCGTGTCGGAGGCCAAGATTCGCTTTGGGTCACTGAGCCATTAAGTAAGTAAGTATTTTTAGTATTTGTTGTTATAGCGGCAACAGAAATACATCATCTGTGAAAATTTCAACTGTCTAGCTATCACCGTTCTTGAGATACAGCCTGGTGACAGACGGACGGACGGACGGACGGACAGCGAAGTCTCAGTAATAGGGCCTCGTTTTTACCCTTTGGGTACGGAACCCTAAAAAGTAACATTTACAATTGTTTTATTTCAAAAACTCGCACAGAAAAACATGTTTTAAATATTATCTTAATAAATAAATCCCTCTTCTATTTTAATCTCAAATCTTAAAATAACCCTTCCATCTTAAAATAATATTAAAAACGTGCATAAATTTAAAACTAAATCATATTCAACGTGCAAAAACAATTCGAACGTCAAATTCAAATTTAGAATAAAGACTTGTTCTGTGAGAACGGCAGTGACAAACAATTTCTTTAAAAAGAAACTTGTATTGTCTATGATTTAGTTTTTTTTTAATTTGATTCATTTACATGGTTTGCGGCAGCTATTAAAATTTAAAAAGGACGTAAGTGTGATAGGGTTGTGTAAAGTCTTGTGTCGTTTTTAACCGGTAAGGAGTTTTCTAATGAAATGTGTGAATAAATTATGCAAGGGACAATGTCTTGGAGCGACGGGGAAGGTGGCTGTAATTAAAATGCGGGATGAAATAGGGTTGTCGAGAGTTTATTGTCATTTTTTAATATCTGTTTCACTATTCTTTGATTTGATTTATATTTATTTTCGTACTTCTGCGGTGCATATTTTGTTATTCAAAGTACTCGGTATAGTGTTATATGTACAATATTTTGATCAATTTCAGCTATTAGGTATATTATTTATTGATTAATTTAAAAAGAAAGGTTACAAACAATTATGTAGCACATACAAAGATATCGAGTGAAATAAATTAGGTAAACAGTGTAGTATAAAGTTAATAAAAATATAAATATGCTCGTATCTTAAGAATTTAATGAGAACAAAATACATTTTAGCACCATAGATAAAGGTTAAACTTACGATACATGCTTTTATTTGGTACAAAATTTCTTAGGTACATCATGATGTAGCTCGGTATCGCCAACCCTAAGTTTCCAAAAGTAGCACTTCAACTTACATCTCACTTAACCCTTCCAATGGCAAACCTGTTCGGTCTATAACAATCTATTTTTTGTTTTAACCCGAGCTAACCGGGGGTCCCTTAATTGTGTCAACCGAACCTTTCAACAAAAGAACAGATGCCAACCGGAACTAAATTTCGCAACGTAACAATTTAAAAAAAAAACCTGCTTTGTCTATTGTCTTAATAATAGAAGGTGCCAGTATGCATATGAGATTAAAATTACTTTTTTTTTAGTGCGAACGCAAGGGAAAAGGGGTCAGCATTGCCATTCGGACGTTGGGATTCATTGTTCGCTTTTTGAATGCAGTTTAGTTTTATTTTATTACTCGTTGTCTATGGCGGCAGATGGCGGTTATCTGTGCTAGTTTATCTGCGATTTATAGTCTATGGTGCTGTTTGAAATTTGCTAGAATCGGTCGTAAATTTTAGCTTCATGTTTTTCGATTGAAAACTACAATGTTTGCTAGCTTTCACGGTTTCATACAATGTTTTTAAGTGCCTTTATAGTTCTTTATAGTGGGGTGTTAAATTTGCCTAGCGATTAGTAATTGTTTCGTAATAGGTCTCTACAGCAACGTTTATGATATCACAACTACATCAAACCACCACAGGCAAATATATATAAGATCAGGTTTTAAATTAATCTTAGTAGCATTTTTATTACATTTCGTTTTTTTAATTCCGATATTTATAATCAAGGAAAATGAAACATGTACCTTTAAGGGTTAAAGAGGAACGTGTGTCAATTATGTTTACTGTAGTGTACCTATTTACTAAAAAATCATCAGAGAAAAAGAGAGAGAAAGTTTATTTATGGAAGTATAAAAAACCTATGATGAAAAAATCCATGTACGAGTAGTATGCGTCCAGTTAATTTTGAATATGAGTTCTTTTTTAACCTCCATCTTTTATCATCTCCTGGCGACGATCGAGATTTGTACATACCATTCTCAGTTTTAAATGGAAAATATTTTCAGAAAAGCTCTAAAAAAACATGTGTTCCGAATAAAAGTTCATAATCTTCAGTAGTCTCTCTCCTGATGATGAATCGCGTACCGATCTGAAACATGTTGAGCGATATTCAACTTCTACAACGTGAGTAAAACCGATAATGCATTTTAATATCTTCAGTAGTATTGTGTATTGTCTGAATCGTTATATCAGTAACGAAACAGTTTTATATAATATAGTGTGTAGGGGTATATAAATAACCCCCTAATGTACATAATTTAATACCAGTAACCAGCGGGGGTGAGCGAGTGATTTTAAAAATTAGGGTGACGGGTACTGATGGGGAAAATTCTTCGTTCGATTTTAATCGAAGTTTAATATTCAGTTATTACTATGTAAATAAAAATAATAGAGTACCTATATTCGATCATATCGCCAATACGAAGCTTAGCAAATAAGTTATTCATAAATTTATGAAACATGTTATATCTCATTATTTTTTAATATGGTGTAGGTACTCGGGTAATTCCGATTTTTAGTGATGTCTAATAAACGGGGTAACATTTTTTGCGCTAGCAACACTTCCTCAGATACTATACACTTCTACAGTAAGAAGACATTCGGAATTATCCGAGTACACCAGCACAATTTGTATAAGAAAAATTGTATATCCCTTTTTAAAATGTTGTTCGTTTGAAATCTTGTTAACCGACTTCAAAAAAGGAGGAGGGTCTCAATTCGAACTAATTATTATTATTATTTTTAATTATCAAAATTTCATATATCTAACAGGTGGAAATCGAGATAGATTAAATATAACAATCGAGAGAGCTGTGCGCCGTGTAAAAAAATATTTGAATTTATTTTTCCTTAACCGAAATGTACGATAACTTATGTCTGCATAGAGTTTTCGACCTATCCGCTAAAAAATAAAATGTTAATGATATCAAGCTTAACGTCAATCGTTTTTTTAATTAGACACCATCCTAAAATGTATATAGAAAAACTTTAAGTTTTTATGGAAATAACTTTATGTAAAGTTATAAGTGAAACGTTCACGTTCCATAATAAATACTCGGTTGAAAATACTATTCACTGAATTTATTTGAACGCGTGTTCTTCTCGACTGTGCGACTGTATGCAATAAAAGCTTTTTATGTAGGAAGTTAATTTGCTTGACAGATTCTCTTCATTATCGCCGAATATATATTTGCTTTATTGAGATTAACCGTGTCTTAGTTTTTGTATACACGTCCCTGTTAGTACAATAGTTTAATGATACCTACAATTTTGACTAGTATCTATACACAATTACACACACTCACGTACCTATTGTTTAATGAGCAACAAACAATTTTCTAACAATTCTAGTAAATTATCAATCACTATGCATTTGTATTATAAGTAATTTTGACTGTAATAAACTTGAATTTGTTATTTTGGTAAATCCATACTTCCATACTTTATATTATAAATGCGAAAGTGTGTCTGTCTGTCTGTTACCTCTTCACGCTTAAACCGCTGAATCGATTTTGATGAAATATGGCATGGAGATAGTTTAAGATCCGAGGAAGGACATAGGATAGTTTTCATCCTGGAAATTATCCCTAATAAGATTGAAAAGTGAGTAAGTAATTCATGATGACATTGATGTGATGACCCTGTAGGAAATGTAATAATTAGACCAAAAGCACAATGGCTCTTACATTTGCTTAGGCGCTTTTAATAATCCCTTTTATTAATTAAGGTGATTAGGTGGATATCTATCGTGTTGTACGAGGTTGCTTCCATACTTCTAAGTTCCACGCGGACGTAGTCGCGGGCAAAAGCTAGTATATTATATGCCTAAAATTGCTTAGGTGATTTCTCAACGAAAACATAGAAAATCAATATAATATGTAAAACTGGTAAATAGGTATAATAAAATTCAAATATCTAATATTTCTATTATAAATTTTGCTCGGAAACAATCCTCATAAAACATTAACGGTATACATTCTTAAAAAAGAATCAATATTTTATTGAAATCTTTCAGCGCATTCCATTTTTAAAAGTTCTAGAATTCCACAGACCAAAGCACTCGTTAAAAAAACAAAGCGGAAAATGAGAGCTCGCTAATGAGAAATAAGATTTAAAAAGGACGGATATAAAACCTTTATCGCATTCGCCTTCGACCGAGCGGATTAAAAAAACAACAAAATTTAAAAATATACCGCTCTGAATTAGTTTCGCGGGTGTAATTTTAAGGAATATTTTTATGCTTCGTACTGAACATTAGTATCACTAAGGATTTTAATTAAAATTAAGTACTAGGTATGTATTTCGTTTATTTAATTATAGATATATTAGCAACTGTGCATTTTGTATGGGCACATGCTTTTTTCATGGCGCTTTACTATAAAAATTTACGCTAGTAATTGCATATAATCATTATTTTATCACTGATAGCCTTCCTTAATTATTGACGATGTATTAACAAATATATACATCGTCAATAATGAAGGAGATTTTTGTTAAATAAAGAGGCAAAAATTTAAAAAAATAGTGGCTAGCGTGTGCCATTCAAAATGATCAGCTTCACTTATTTTAACAAGAAGCTCAGTAGTGTGATTTACTTTCAAATAATTCTAAATATAAATTACACTGCCAACGAGCTGTGTTGCCATAGTTCATATTGATTTTCCCACCCACCATATTGGTTGATAGGGGAGACAATGCTGGGGTACCACCCTCATACATTTTAACAAGGCCATGTGCAAAAATGGGGTTTTTTGGAGCATCTTAATATGATTAGGTGGGTTATGTAGTTGATTTATGTTTTGGATCATGATGATACATACAGTCGCTATCTTTTAGTCTGTAATGTGGGCCATTTTGTTTGGCCGCATTGGATATCTAGGAATAAAAATATACGTAGATATAGCCATCACCTTGATTTCCCTTTACGACATGACATGACGTTTACCTTTTCTTTTATTTGTGTTATGTAGCTTATTTCTTGGTCTACACTGCCTCGCTTTCCTTCAACTTTTCCTTCGATGATGTTGATTATAAAAATGTCAAGTCGTATAAGGTGACCAAACAACTTCCCCTCTCCTCTCCTCTCCTCTATGGTAAATATTCAACAAATTCCTTTTTTCTGACACTATTTTGAGTACTTGTATGTGTTTATTCCTCATCGTCATTAAATCCTAGGCAATCTTTGCGAATAGATAATTCGATTTTTTTTTCTCTAGAGCTCACACACTAAATACGTACTCATGGATATAAAATTAATAATTGAACTTTATTCTGCCACAGGGTAACATTTTACATGTATGAATCTACCGTCATTTCAAAAGAGGAAAACACTGCTGAGAAGAAACTCCTAAACAGTTCAGTTATTTTGTCGTAAAGTCTAGCATACCTATATAGATTCTCAACATAATTTGAGACGATGGTGCCGAAAAACTCAGACTTTACGGTATAATATGGCATTGCGTTGCCATCCTACTATACTAATATAAGAAATGAAGCAACTTGGCTTTAATAGAATCATTCGTAATTCACCCATCTGGCCCGGAGAGACGTGGGTTCAAAACCCGCTCAGAGCATAAGATTTTTAAATTTATTGCTTTAATAATAAAAATAAACATTTATATCAATATATCAAATTCAAATGTAAATAAGGTATTCCTCAAGTTATTTACCTACCTATCTGTACATAATCTCCAAATATATCATCATCAAGTCTGCGACGGACAGAGATTCGAACCCCGAGAATTATTGTTCGAGATTGTTTTTAATGGCTTTTCTTTGCAAAGGAACTTTTCCGAGGACCCTCAACACGGTGAGCGATAGGGGCCCGTGTGCAAAAGAGCATTTTTGTGAGCATTTTAATTAATTTTGTTTCAAGATATGACAAAATTATCTCTGAATATTTCAAATGTGATATCGCAGTGACGTATTTTGAATTTATGTTGTTGAGTTTATAATGAAGTTGTTCGTCATAGGTACGAGTGCTTTGGTTTGATGAAATATATATAAATACATATAATTCAGTAGTGTCGACGCGGTTGGCTCAGTTTGTAAGCACTTTCCTACTCTGAGCCGGCGGTCCTGGGTTCGAATCCCGGCCAGGTCAAATATTCAACTCGAATATTTGTGCTTGGGTCATGGCTGTTCTATGTATTTGTTTTAAGATATGACAAAATTATCTTAGAATATTTCAAATGCGATATCGCAGTGATGACGTATTTTGTATTTATGTTGATGAGTTTAAAATGAAGTTGTTCGTCATAGGTACGAGTGCTTTGGTTTGATGAATATATATTTATCTATATAAGTATGTATTGTATATCGTCGTCTAGTACCCATAACACAAGCCTTCTTGAGCTTAATTTGCGACTAGATCGAATTTGTATACCTATACTGTATACATATAAACTGACAAAATATTAAAATATTTGATTTAATGTTATGAGAAGGACCCTCAAGTATTTACGTTCGATATTGGGGCTGAAATAATGAAAACCATCGGGAACTCGCCAATCTCGACGTCTTGGTTCTTGTAGAAGTAGCGGCAGCAAAAAAAGAAATGAAAGTTTAAAATACTTATCGCTCGACATGTTCATATATGTAGTTTTGTTTGTAATATGATGTAAATATCTTTACAAAAACCTCACAACATAATGGATTAATATCAGAAGTCCGTCATTTATGAATCTATTTTGGATATTTTTTTTTGTTTGGGGCTTTTATTTTTTTAAGTACCTAAGTATGAGGGGGCTTTTCCTACACATAAAAAGAAAACTTTTTTTTTTATTTCATCCATTCCCCATTGCAGTACATTATTCCTACAGGTAATTTTGGGTCTCATGCATTTGTTTCCAGAATAGGATTACTTTCCGTTGGAGTCGGTTTCTTTTTTGTTACAAAGTGATTATTGTTTATTTCAAAATATAAAAAGTTTATACTTTTTATTCTCTGTATTTTCATATTTTTGATTTAGTTTTGTAAATTAATTTTAATTACCATAGTTGTCCCATCCCGCTTCTGAGCCATGTCTACAAGTTGTTTTCGAGGGTCATCACGAATCGTCTCGCGCGTAGGTTCGATGACTTCCAGCCTCCCGAACAAGCAGGATTCCGAAAAGGCTTTAGCACCATAGACCACATCCATACGCTGCGTCAAGTTATACAGAAGACCGAAGAGTATAACTTGCCACTATGCTTGGCGTTTGTGGACTATGAGAAGGCCTTCGATTCGATCGAGACTTGGGCAGTGCTACAGTCTCTCCAGCGGTGCCATATTGACTATCGGTACATCGAGGTGCTGAAGTGTTTATATAAAAATGCCACCATGTCGGTTCGAGTACAGGAGCAGAGCACGAAAGCTATTCCTCTGCAGCGAGGCGTAAGGCAGGGAGACGTTATCTCCCCGAAACTGTTCACCGCCGCATTGGAAGATGCTTTTAAACTCCTGGAATGGGAACGATTCGGCATCAACATTAATGGCGAATACATTACTCACCTTCGGTTTGCCGACGATATTGTGGTCATGGCAGAATCGCTGGAGGACCTCGGCACAATGCTCGATGGCCTGAATAGAGTTTCCCAACAGGTAGGTCTTCGGATGAACATGGACAAAACAAAGGTAATGTCGAATGCCCATGTTACACCCTACCCAGTAACGGTTGGGAGCTCTACCCTCGAAATTGTTGACAAATATGTTTACCTGGGACAAGTGATCCAGTTGGGTAGGTCCAATTTTGAGAGGGAGGTCAATCGACGAATCCAACTCGGCTGGGCAGCGTTCGGGAAACTACAAAATATCTTCTCGTCCAACATACCTCAATGCCTAAAGACGAAAGTCTTCAATCAATGTGTGTTACCAGTGATGACATACGGAACAGAAACGTGGCCTCTTACTGTGGGCCTTATAAGGAAGCTCAAAGTTGCACAGCGCGCTATGGAGAGGGCTATGCTCGGTGTTTCTTTGCGAGATCAAATCAGAAATGAGGAGATCCGTGAACGAACAAAAGTCGCTGATATAGCCCGACGAATTTGCAAGCTGAAGTGGCAGTGGGCGGGGCACATAGCACGTAGAACTGACGGCCGATGGGGCAGTAAGGTTCTCGAATGGAGGCCACGCACCGGCAAGCGCAGCGTAGGACGTCCACCCACAAGGTGGACAGACGACCTGGTAAAGGTTGCAGGAAGCCGCTGGATGCAGGTCGCTTCCAACCGGCCGATCTGGAAGTCACTGGGGGAGGCCTATGTTCAGCAGTGGACGTCCTGTGGCTGAAATGATGATGATGATGATGACCATAGTTGTTGTATTACATGCGTATTTTTTCTAAAGAACTTTTTTTTTGTTACCACTACTGAATTTGATCAGCAAAAAAATATTTGACTTGACACCCGCGCCTAAAAGAGCATTTCTTAGCCTCGCTATTGCAATTATGGAAATCAAACAGGGGGGGCCTTCTTTGCTTTTTATTTAAATTCGCTCTGAGAAATAATTACGTAGGTAGATATTATTACGTGGGTACGTATACATATTTGTAATGATGAAGAATGAATAACGTGCCATTTTGAAATTAAATGGGTACAAAATATACGATCTAGATAGAAAGTCGTACATATGAAGTTATTATTTATTTTCCATTTCCATATTTAAAAACTCGCTAGAATAAACATATTGTATTCTTGTTCTAAAAATTGAAAGATGAAAATTAAAAATGTTCAGATACCTATCTGTTAAAAAGAACTCTTGATTAATTTACTGTCCTTTATGTCTGTTCTAATATTTTTATTGGCTTGGAGAACCTACTAAATAGTTTTTTTAGAGAGTAGGTCACATGAGAAGAACAGGCTACAGGGCTAAATTTATTATTAGATAAAGTCTCATGGCTGTACGTTGATAGTATCATAATCGAATGCAGAACTTTCGACCGCAGAACGCCACTACGTACGTATAAGTAACAACATCGTATCCAATATTTGACGTATTCTGAGAGCATACTCCGATATACACTTATGTATCACCTTGTATATAAAGCAGACACACGCCAACGAAAAATCCTCACGGCTCAGCGATTTCAATACCCAATCTTTAGGGGAGTGCCGAGTACCTACTCACGCTCTCCTGCCTTCAAACGAAGAGGGTGAAACTTCTCGCAATCTGCATTTTTATTTAAGTTTTTGACGAAAAATTTTCCACCCCCCCGAATTCAATTTTTTCCCCAGAAAATTAATTAGAGAACACGGTTCTATGTTGATTATGGGTCCTTTAATTCCGGTGAAGATTAGTAAATATAGGGTGTATTTGAAGTTGGGGGATAATTTGGCGTTTCTTAGATGCGTCCTGATAATTGGTTTCGTTATGCCAATGTTAATAACTTTCTTTTTGGGGTGGGTAATTGTGTTGTGCAGCTAGCTTTTTTGATTTGAAGTGTTAATTGAAGTTTGTTTTTGGTTACAAAATGAATGTTTTTCGTGTTAAGTACCTACATAATATTTGTCGTGCACGTAAAATATACACAAAAGTTTTTTTTTCTATTGTTTTAACGAACTTAGTCAATGCAGTGACTAAGTCCCTCTCACAGTAAAGTTCTATTCTTGAAATAACTAAACCAATTAAATGTCTTAAGCATATCGTTACCTTATTCGAAATATCAGGGACATGACCTCAAAATTCTCTCACGTTTTTACAGTAATCCCAAAAAAGTTTTTTAAACATCAAAAAAATATCAACGCAAACAACCGTTTTAAAATCCATCTACCGTACAGAGTTAAGTGGCAAACAAGAAAAAAATAACCCCAAAGATTTAAAACAGTCTCATAATTTAAAATTCAGTTCACACATCGGATCAGCTTCAAGTCGACAAAAAAGATTAAAAAAACAAGGGCAAAAAAAATGCAAAAATATTTTTTGACACGTTCCTTAACACCCGATAATTTTTAGGGTTGAGAGGTGTACAAAAAAGAGTATGCAGCAAATTAAACGCTATTTCTGAAGTAGAAGGTTTATTTTAAAGTCGACTTGTTTTTTTACCTGAAATCAATACAATCAATACCCTAATCGAATTTGTATGAAGATTGTGGGCACGCGACGTTTTTTTCTATAGTAATGATCAGTGTATTTACGTATACTATTATAGTAGCCATAATAAATGGTAAACCTGCTATAAGTGCCCGTAATATTGGTTAATGATGTCGATTATGTTCATATCAATGTAACACATTTTATAGTTTTCATTAAAACAGTTTTAATAAAATACATACTTTCTTTTCTAGTTAGCTATTTACAAATTTTAAGTTTCAATTAAATTTTAAGATGACGAGTTTTGTACTATTTTATAAAAAAAAATTCTAAACGTGTAGCTGGGATTTAAATTTTTTTTTCTAAGGACTTTTTCCTTATTTTTTTATTTGTAACCTTTAGAATTGTTTGTCTTTATTTGTGCTCTTCTTTATGGTTTGTATTTCCTTTCTTCTCTATATTTTTTTTATTTATCAAGGAGTTGAAACCGGAGTTGAAATAATGTTTTATTCGTAATAAAAAATAACATTAGCATTAGTAAATAATTTAAATCCTAGTAAGTAGATTTGTAGTTCCTCAGTTATATTGTGGGTAGGTAAGCGGGTTTATTCATACTTTACTATCATTTTAAATCAGGTAAAAACTTTATAGTCTAGCTATTTACTAAAAGTTGACCAAATGAATTTTCGAATTTTGGATCCAATTGGCAAAACACAGAAGTTCATCCCACGAATATTATAAAAGCGAAAGTTTGTATGCGAGTGTGTCCTTTTGTTACTTTTTAACGCCGAAAAGGCTGGATGAATTTTCATGAAATTCGGAACAGATATAGTGTACCCTAACTTAACGCAAAGGCTACTTTATATCCCGAAAAATAGTACGGTTCTTGTAGAATAGTCTATACTTACCCCGAATTCAATAATTAAAATTATAGATGTCATTTTTTTTACAATAAATGCGATAAAATTAAAAAATAATATGAGAATTTAAGTTGCAAAGTGTATGTTATTTAGTAGAAGTAAACAGCTTTTTTTTACTAGCGAATTCGTGGGCACAAGCTATTAATAATATTTTCGGGATTTCAATTTGCTGGCATTATATAATATGGCCTTGAGCAACCGGTCCCGCGATGTCCTTTGTGACCAGGTCGATAAATAGGGATCGGATCCCGTTTCCAACGTCGTATGAGTGTACACACAGTACGAGGAATACCAAGAACACTCACCCTGGAACCAGTTACTGTGGTACTTTTGTACTGAACAAATGGTTAAATATTTTTTCTGAATAATAATTGTATCAGGCGTTACTTTGCAGATATCCATATTAATTAAAACAATAATATTGCTTTGATAATCCCAGATATAATAACGTGCCAGTGAATTTCGTGCTAAGCCATTAAACGTATGAAAATATACGCCAATATGTATCGGGTTATCGATTCCGTATAAATTATATCGGTCGGTATTATGTATAATAATATATAACGGATTAGCACTAATTGACTAGCACGTTATTACATCGACGATTTAGCAAAACAATAATATAATTGTTATTTTTTTTTTACATTGTTAGTGCCATTTGGATGTAACGTGATTCACGATCAAAGGAAAGATAGAGAGATTAGTTTCAATGCAACGTCCATATAGTTCAACAGTATTATATTTCGGCTTGGCCTAAAAATTATTCGCATGTCCGAATACAGGCACGGTACTCATTAAAAGTTGTAATTGTTATAATTAATCATCAATACATGCAGTTTACCTACTAGTATTCTTTGAAATCATCATAGGTATCAGCCAATAGACGTTCACTGCTGGACAAAGGCCTCCTCAAAATTCTCCACAACGATCGGTGTTGCGCCGCCCTCATCCAATTTCCCACCATATTCTTTAAAATAACCTACTTTTAATAAATAGAAAAATCGTTTGCTTTGCTATAACCTAGAAAATTAAAGATATCAGATAAATGAAGTTACTCCACACGAGACCGCAAGCACTAACTCCGTAAGTCCTAAAACTCATTAATCGAGCGTTCCCCAGGTCCATACTTCCATAGAGCACGTCCTTGGGCGACCGGTCGTCCCGCTAGCCGGGGTTACTGGGCCTGTGAACTTGAACTTGCTTTTGCACATTTGTGAGTTACGTACTTTTGCTGTCGGGCGTATGTGGAATTTTAAGTAGGTTAAATTTTTATGTGAAAAATCATTCGATATATTTTCATTCAAAAAATTGCATGGTTTATCAGGAGTCGTAATAATTTCAGGGGATTATGGCATCTAGGTACGAGTATACCAAAATGTTTTACAACGATTGACACTTACCCGATGTATTAAGATTGGATCTTCTAATCGAAGTATTCTCCTACAAGCTTCATGCTAATGGGTCCCCTTTAATTGGTGGAAATTAATATAGAGATCAAGAGACCTTTGCGTCGTGGACAACGAAAAAAAACATTTGAACTTATTTTTCGGTATGTTAAGAGCCTTTTTCCTTTTATTTATTATTTTCTTTTTATGACAAATATATTGATAATTTCAACCAACTTTTTGAAGTGAATAATACTTTTCCCCGAGTTCTAGGTAGTAATGTAGCTATTTCATGCTTTCATTGCGTGCAGTCGAAAATAAGTTGAAAAGACTAAGTTTCCGCGTGAATTTTGTCAATTTCGAGTAGTTTTTGAAACATAAATTATCAATGAAAAATTATAACTGTAGGTTTTAAATATATACCAATAAATCCCAATAGCCCTTTTATAGGTAGTAACATCAATAATATGCTAAAAAACATGTTTGATCATAGAGAAAAATTTCTAAAACCATCAGCATTTTAAAAGGAATAAGGCCTCTTAAGAAAATATAAGAAGATACATAAAATAACCGAAATCTACGACAACTTTTCCTGTATAGAGTTGTGGTATTCAACGTATCCGCGAAAAAAATATGCTGCCAATAATGTGAAGATCAGCGGCATTCGTTTTTTTTTTAAATTAGACACCAGACTAATGTAACCTTACCATTATGTCATAGTTTTGGAGTTACTACATTTTAGAGTGAGCAGATTTTAATTATTAAATAATAAAATAACTAGTAATCTCAGGAAAAGATTCAAAAAAGTGATTACATTCTCTTTCTAAGCGGAATACAGAAAAATAAAATTCTAGTCTTAATAAATTTCTGTCAAAAAAAACATTTTAGTGACAAGTTTTTATAGCCGACTGTACTTTTCTTTGAATATCCATCAAATGCTCACTGAGACGATTCTAAAGAGCCCAAATTCAGTAGGATTGCTTTTTCTATTATAGAGTTCCTATGGCCACCTTCCGGCTCCATCATCAGATCAGCCCCATGGTTCCATATGATTGTATTGTCATCAAAGTGAAGTAAGTATGCAAAATTTCAGCTCAATCGGTTGACGATATCTGCTTCAAAATTGAGTTGCAAGATACCACCTGAACAAACATACTTGCATACATACATTGCAAGTTAAATAAAAGCTTTTAAAAATATGAAATGTTGACAATAATTATCCGAGAAACGTAATTGATTTATTTATCATTAAACACCGCATTGGATATAAGCGTTACGTAACTACCCCCACTGTCACTGGAGCTAAAAAAATAAAAAAGTTACCTCATAAAAAACCCGCGAATGTCTCAAGAAGGGACGTTTTTCCACGGGCAATTACAAACAAGCATTTTTAATTTAAGAGGCATTATCTGCTAAGCTCGGTGATGTTCATTTCACTCCGGGGACTCATAATTCACTTGCTTTCCCTTTTTGCCAACGATTATTCTTTCTCTAAACTGCTTTAGGGGCGTCTTTTCTATGAGATAGGTTTGTTTCTTAGGAGTCGTTTATTTGAAATAAATGAAATAATTTATTCAGTAAGTAGGCCACAAGGGCACTTGTGAGTCAGATTGTGACTCTACCGGCATTTCGCAAGATGAGACTGCTGTTGAGAAGAAAGCCGAAAGAAACTCAACAGTAAGTAATTTTTTCGTAAATTATACTTAAAAACGAATACAATTATATTATAACTAGGTAATTGATACATATGTATATGTTAGAGGAGATGTACAAGATTCTCCAAATCAATGTTTACACTAAAAATTATATAAAATAAAGTGGTTTTTTCAGAGATGTAGAAGGTCTCTAGGCGTCACGACACGCAATATGGATTGGTATAATTAATTAATGAAATAATTTAATTCCGTTGAGATGTATAGGGTGTCAAGGGGTCAAAATCAATAACTGATGCAACAAAATAATTAAGTACTTAACTTAAACTTCTTAGAGATGTACATGGTCTCTAGGCGTTTGTTTTTGATATTTGGCTAAATTGTAAATACATAGGATTTTTAAAAACATAGGATGTAATCATCGCACTAATATTATACATGCGATAGTTTGTGAGTGTCTTTGTACCTACGCTGAAACGGCTGCACCAATTTTGGTAAAATTTGGTGTGGAGGTAGCTTAATAGCTTATACCTTAGAATAACACATAAATATAAGGTACTTTTATTTTAATCTCGAAAAAAAGAAGTGTTGCCGTGGGATGAACGGTAAACATCGCGGGCACAGCAAGTGTTTTATATACATGTTTTAATAAGTTAGTTAACACCATACTTATTTTACTGCAATGAAGTAGTTGGCGTTATTTTTAACCGACTTCCAAAAAAGAAGGAGGTTGTTTGTTTGACTGTAAGTTTTTTTATTGTCTGTTCACCGCTATCCGCCAATTGTGGACCGATTTTTTAATTTCTTTTTCGATTTTGTTATTACTTATCTATCTTCTTTAACGATTTGTTGTATAATTTTCAACCGACGTCAAAGACGGAGTAGGTTTCTTTTTAGAGTTCCGTAGCCAAATGGCAAAAAACGGAACCCTTATAGATTCGTCATGTCTATCTGTCCGTCTGTCTGTCCGTCTGTCCGTCCGTATGTCACATCCATTTTTTTCCGAAACTATAAGAGCTATATTGTTGAAACTTGGTAGGTAGATGTATTGTGTGAACCGCATTAAGATTTTGATGCAAAAATAAAAAAATAATAATAAATATTGGGGGCTCCCCATACTTATAACTGAAAATCAAAAATTTTTTTTTTCATCAAACACATACGTGTTTATCGTGAAGACCTATCTATGGATAGGTCTTCAAAAATTATATCGAGGTTTCTAAAATATTTTTTTTTCTAAACCGAATAGTTTGCGTGACAGACGCTTCCAAAGTGGAAAAAAGTTGGTCCCCCCCCCCCTCTAACTTGTAAAATAAGAAAATGAAAAATCTAAAAAAAACATATGATGTACATTACTATAAAAACTACCAACGAAAATTGTTTTGAACGAGATCTAGTAAGTACCTAGTTTTTTTTAATACATAACTGCACCTAATTTATATGGGGCGCTATACATACCAGGTGCAACCTTAACTTAACCACTTAGGGATGGAAAGTGTTTGTACGGAACCCTCGTTGCGCGAGTCCGACTCGCACTTGGCCGGTTTTTTTAAATATATGTTCCCCGATTCTTCAAAACAGAAAATTCTTTCAGTGTTTCAAAGAGCATACTTTCTCGTATTAAATATTGTTATAAAAGATAACTTTGTTTTATTAGCGATGGCGTTTGTTAATTTTTTGTTAAAAAGTAATTATTACACTAACAACCGTCATATTCACACCAAATCATGTTTATTTAAAACGTCCACTTTAAACTATTTAGTTTGCACAAACTTAAATTTATCTTGACATGTAAAAAACCACAAACCAACTTCAAGTTAGTTATATTTAAGTGTTTTCCATACAACGGTTCATTCTATGTAATAAGCTATTAAAACCAGAGTTGTGTGTCATAAATTTAATACACACAGTGCAATTATTTCCACACTTTCCCATAAAATAAAAAAAGCCAGGCGTGGCCTCATAATAGTTATTGCGTGTTCAACTAATCACCAACTTACCTTTGCAGTTCCATAAAACATTGTGTTACATACTAACTACACAACATTTAGTACTCGTGCCTTGTTCGATAGCGGCAAATGTATGTTTGCTTATCACCAACTTATCTTTGCAGTTGTATAAAACATTGTTACATACTAACTACACGATTTTAAGCAAAAGTGACTCAATCAAATCAATCAATCAATCAATCAAATCGTTTATTTGCTAGAATACAGGTAGGTAGGTACAAATGAGGTCTTATATTCTAAATTGTTCCATGTATTCAGCCTGCGTGCAGGCATGCAAACATTTTAAGTGCACGCACGTTACATCAAATCATAATTCAAATAAAATAAATTCTTATAACAAATTAAATTTCTATTATATACTTGTTTGATAGCAGCAAATGTTATATTTGTGTTGTTAATGTTCACTCCTTTGTTTCACTATTGGTTACCATCTTGGTCACGGTAACTTAACCCGGCTTTACAATTACCATTCTTGATACTTTGATATAAAGTTTTTAATTATTCTATGTTTTGTTTCTTTGTAGGTGTAAAGTTAATGCCATTTACATTAAATCAGCATATTTAAGATTTACTTATTCCTTTATAAAGTCACATTTATTCAATATATCGTCGGGGATAGTGCAATACCGCGTAAATAACAGCTGTCGATAAAGTTCTCATTTCAATAAAGTACTTAGCATTTGTTTGAATATTGATTCCTATCTGCACTTGTTACTTACGCGGTATTGCACTATCCCCGACGATATATATCGGCAGGATTGGTCTAAATATTATGTTAACTTTTGTAGTAGCAGCCACTTCTTGGTACAGCCAACAACAAAATCAGCTACGAAAACCAAGTTGGTACCTAATTATTGTATTAAGCGGTTTACACTCACGTGAAATTGTCAGGAACGGCCCGACATGTTTCGAACTCGTATGGAGCTCTTCATCAGGGCCTGCTAGCCGTACACCGGCGCGGCAACTTTGTCACAAACGGAGTTCGAAACATGTCGGGCGGTTCCTGATAATTTCACGTGTGTAAACCGCATACAATAATGAAATATGTCTCGCGAAACTTACATACAAAATTCTGACTTGTTAAAGTACCCTGTGGTATACTTACTGAATAGATGAATTAATTTAATTTCATAATTAATCAATACTGTGTTACCGCAAATAAAAGTTTTATACCTAGTTTATTTAATTACTTTTGAACAAGAAAGTTAACGACAGCGAAATAAGACCGTCTTTCAAAAAATAAGGAAATCCCTCGATTCTATTCGATTTAGCTGTTTTCTATTAATAAATGGTTTTGTATTCCTGATGTATTTTTCTATTTATTTTGCATGGATCCTGTCATCAGTATCGTCACATCCAGACGTAAATTTGAATCTCTTTGAATGGTTATGGAACAATTAAATCGTTCAAATTAAAAGAATAATAAATTTTATAATATAAATGGCGGAAATCTCAAGTAAAATACACACGCATCAACTTGAAAACCTCTTTTTGTAATCGATTCGTAATAGCTTCTTATTGTTAACTAACTGCGCCACGCGGTGTTACCCACTCATCCCACGGAACACTTACTATTTTCGGGATAAAAAGTAACCTATGTAATTAATCCAGGGTGTCAGCTACCTTGATGCCAAAATTTATCAAAATTGGTCCAGCCGTTTGAGTATGGAGAAGTTTAGAAGTTTACGGCTTTATAATATTTATTTATTTATTTAATCTTTATTGCACAAAAGAAAGAACTTATCGTACAAAAGGCGGACTTAATGCCATAGGGCATTCTCTACCAGTCAACCATTGGGCTAAGCAGATAAATTGTGACACAACGAATATGTTATAGAGGTTGACCGCTAACTGAAGATTGTAAATTCGGTAATATTAACAATGAGATTATGTATAAGAAATAGCTTTCAGATAATGACTTCTATCTACTTTGAACGTAATCAATCACATTAGTCTCAACCCTAGTGACAGTCTCAAACGAATTACATAGGTACCCTACACTCAAAGACACCCGACACATACAATGCTGTCTAAATACCACCCACAGGGCAAAAAACGAGGGCTGCCACCCCCACAAATCACCATAAATAAATATATAGAATTAAGTCGACAGAGCGATCACGGCAAAAAACGTGAGGGACACACCCTCAGTTTTTTTGTGCACCCCACTTTTTTGATTTTTCGTCTGTCTCATTGGTGATCGATTCTTGTTAGCGCGATGGATAGCTATGATTGTGTTTGGGAAATATGGGGTCTGGAAAATAAGGGGATATAAGTATAGTTGCTGCTGAAAGAGAAAAGAATATAAAAACCCAGGGGGAAAGCCTCCCTTGCTCAATCTTAAAACTAATTTAATATTTTTTTTGGTAATACTAGTGAGGTAAGGCTATCACCGGGAGATGACTGTCACTACCTTTTTTGGGTCAGTGACCCAAACAGAATCTTGGCCACCGAAACGAGAGCACGCCACTTGTCCCGATCCTGCGCAGTTTCTCGCCAGTTTCCGACTGAAGAAGACTGCCACAGTCCAATAAATAACTGACTGTTAGTCTTTGCCCACCTCACCTTACCTAATTCTATCCGTATGAACACTACATACGTACATAAATAAAGCAATGAATTACGGTAAGTATAAAAATATGAGCCAAATTGGTTGCAAGACAGCGGTGAAGCGGCTGTCCTGGGTTCGAATCTCGGCGAGAGCAAGTATTGTGAGTTTATTTATTTCATTCCCCTGGTTTTGGGTGTTTTCTAAGTACTCACAGTAGCATAAGTTTTGCTTTGTTTCGGTCCATGTCAATTTGTGTAAGATTGTCTGGATATTTACTTTATTAAATCTTGCGCTGAATTTTTGTTATGTCTAACTTCAATATTAATAACAAATCGATCGACATTTCAATCATCAAAATTGTTTGAGTAATTTACAAAAATGTACATAAAATATACTGTTCAAATTGTAATCCTTCCAGTTTTGCCGTATAAATATAAAGTAGAAAATAACTTCAGATTATGATTCCTTATCAATCACTCGACGAACGCACGAAAACAAAACGAGCTAACAGGGAAAGAAACATGGCCGACCTCTACCCTATTTTTATTCGCCTCCCCCTAGCTCAACCTCATCGAGAGTGCCTTTAATTGGATGTGTTTTTAAAGCGTAGTTTCATTAAGAATTTAATGCTAACTAGGTATATAACGGTTTGAACAGTGTTTATTAGTGTTTGTTCGGTTTGTTTACATTTATTTTGAACGTGCTTCTTTTTATTCCGTTCAAGGCACTTGGTTGAATATTTGTTGTACATCTTTGTTGTTGCATTTCTTTTATTTTTTTACGCTCAGCGAAAGAAATTGTACTTAAATAGTATTTGGAAAATAAGCCCAGTGATCTTGAAAAGGTACATCTTGAAGTCATTTATTTGCATTGAACAGGTTACATCATGATCTTATAAATAAACGATTTTATCGCTATTCCTGCCATTGAATGCATAGTGATGCGTACTTCTTTTTCTTGTATCATAATCACACCTCTTGGTTTTCTCTGCACCTATATATTCAATACTAGACCGGCAGCAGGCCTCAAGTCGTGTACTAAGAACCCTCATTGCAAAGGGTCATGACCTCGATTTATCAGTCTTCTGCCGATCGCTCTCCACGTGTTTCGATCCACTGCAGACCGCATGGCGTCGGGAAACTTGGTAACCATTGTGCCCCGAATCTGATCGATTCAGCGGAGACTGATGCGTAAAGACTTACCTAATCCTTGGCGTGACTATTTACAATGCGTTAACACCCAGTATTACGGTAGCAAAAACCGACTCAATTTTTAAAAATAAACTTAAATCGCTACTGCTTGACCGGGCTTATTACGGAATCGATGAACTCTATAATGACAAATCACTGACCTGCGCATCCAGTAAACACCAAAACAATTTTTAAGTATTAAACATAAATGTACCTAATAATGAAATATATTTGTATCATGAACATCTAATGTATAATTAATGATGTGTAAAATGTTAATTGTGATTTTTACCAATAAATTCTGTTTTCTGTATTCTGACTAATACGTAACTCGTCTGGCCAACTATACTGCACCTGATAGAGAGGTTGGAAAGACCTATATAGCTATTTCGGAGCCCATAACACACGATGGCCGTTGGGGCAGAAAGGTTCTTGAGTGGCGACCGCGGACCGGAAGACGCAGCGTTGGGAGGCCTCCAAGGTAGAAATTGGATGAGGGCGGCGCAAGATCGAGCGTTGTGGAGAACTTTGGGGGAGGCCTTTGTCCAGCAGTGACCCCGGGTCCCCGGGTTATGATAATGATATGGTATGTCATCAAAACCAATGAGTATGAAAACAAACACTGAAAAAAAATGGCTCAACTAGTTCAACTACTTGAGAAATACCCAAATTGTGCTTAGTAGTAACCAAAATGAATGCTAATTTTATATAACTTATTTTGGTTACTAATGTAAAATTATAAAATAAAGCTAAGATTTTACTGTTTTTGCTATTTTGTTTTCGAGTCCACTTTTCGATCCATCATAATAACTAATGGCTGCTTTCTCCGTAATCCTAGGAAAGGGTTTTTAAGATGTATTTATATTTAGTAATTTCACTTTTGTGCTTTATTTTTTAAACATTGTGATGAACCTAATCTCTACTCATTCAATTTAAGAGCTTCTTTCTTGGGCTTTCTCCTTCACTTCTTGGTAACACATGAGTTTAATCTTTTCTTTTAATTCGTCTTGGCCTTCCTCTACCTCTAGCTTTCCCTCGATTTTTCCTTCTACGATATTTTTGACGAAAAGTCATGTTTTAGCAGAGGCCCTATCATATTTCCTCTTCTATTTTCTATTAGTGTTAGTAGTGTCCTTCTCTCCATAATCTAACAATGTAAATAAATAAAGGAGGCATACAAAAGTGAAAGAGAAATCAGCATTTATGGAGTTACGACGTCGCCCGCTTTGTGGGCTCGTCAAGATTTGAGCAAGTTCCGACGCTCGCCTCTTTCCGCGTGACGATGGAGTTTAGTCGCGAGACAGTACTTGTACAAGTAAACTCTCAAGTATACACGCTATAGCAACATGAGCTCACTACGCGCTGCAGGCAGCGCTAGTATCTTACGCACTCGCACACTTGGATACTTTTCTCCGCCTACACCTTTGTTTGGACTAAATTGGTGTGCGTCTGAAGGCAGTCGTAGTGATACCCTCGTTTGGTCAATGTTCATTGTGTTGTCATGTCTTAGTACATAGATGAAAGAGGAATCAGCATTTATAAAGGTATAACGTGACGACGTGCCCGCTTTTTGAGCTCGTCAAGAGTAATAGAGAGAGCTCCGTCTTTCTGTATGAAGATGGGGGACAGTACAGTACAGTACAGTTACAGTTACTTGTAAAACTACTTATAAAAATAAAGGATCGTATCCGGAATATAACGTGCGGTTCATGACTCAAGGATAGACACCTTGAAAATATTTGTTTCCATGCAGCGGACAGCCCATAATAATATGTTAATATGGCCCTAGACCGCGTGAGTGTAAACTATTCCCACTTTCGCTTATTCCATCTTCCACTAAGTATGAAGCAGACAAAGTTGTATTTTCTTAGCTAAAAAGAGATCCCCTCTGATAAGGATAAAAAATAACAAAAAAGAAAAACAAAATTTCAATAAAACTATTGTTCCTAAACAAAATATTTTTCTGGTACACAGGTTTCAACAAGTACTACTTAATGACGCTGCGAACCAAAGCGAGGCTTGGTCTGCAGTATGACTTTGCGCCTCTAGCCTCGATCATGCACCGTATATCCACTTAACGGCTTGGAGTACGCGCCGAAGTGTTGGTGAATTTTCGTCGGCCAGTGCAAGTAACTCGCAAGCTAAGGTCGTAACTCGCAAACGCAGCACGATACGTTAAGGCAGGGGCGCATTTAACCCCCTCCCGAGGGGCGGTGACGGGGACACACCCCTGCGGCTCGCCGTGTAGTGAGAGTGCTGGGATCGTGGGGTAGAGCAGGGCTTTTGAACATATTTTAAGAATAATGCTTCGAGTAAAGAGACTAATTTTTGTTGACGAAAAATCGAAGCTATTATGTTTGTAGGACATGTGACAAATAATAACTTTGTGTGACGTACTATCTTTTGTCACTCTTTTTGACATTTTGTATGATTAAAAATCGGTTTGCGTGCAATAATATATTTAGATTAAAGTAAACATCATATTATATAAAGTGGGTTATATTATAATGTGCTAAATTTTTATCATATTAAATTTGTGAGTGCTAATAAATTAAATATAGTGTACAGTGTTGTGCTTATTTAGTTATATGCCAGTTTATGATAATTATACTTTATTTTTTTATTCGGTGAGGAATTGAATAGCGTATTTATCTATTTAATGCGTGTTTAATTCAATATAGGATAAAAAAATTATAGTGTTTTATTTTTCTTGACTGAAGTATGTATTATGAATTACCACTATTTGAAATTATTAAGTGAAAAAGTAAAGTGTTTATTTGTGAGGCAATGTTACATTTTGTCCCGATAGTTCGGGCTAATATTAAGAACGAATATAAATTATTGTGCACTCATGCACTTCATTTGATTTTATTTTATTAATTTTTACCACACGCTTTTATATTTGGACATACCTATAGTTTAATATTAAAATCAGTTCATTAACAACATCTTAGTCACCCCACCCCAACTTTCCAGCCACCGCACTACACCGCGAGCCTTCCTTGTCCTACCTCCCCCGCAGTTCTTTCTCTTATTGCCAGGCTTTTTTGGGACGCCATTTTTTCAACGCACGCGCACCGGGACCGAGCGCCGAAGAACATCGATCTTTCGGTAAATAGGGGTGAGACTTGCGGTAGGTTATTTTAATCGTAGGTTAGGATTTGACGGTTATTGATGTGATTTTTGAATTGAGTTGTTCGTTCGAAATGTCGAAAATGTAGCTGTAATATGTATGAAGTGTTTATATTGTATTTAGGTGGATCCGATAAGCATACTAGACAGGAGTTTGATCGCAACTTATTCACTCGGCCATAATTGTCCTTCCTTCTTTCGCCCTCAAGCTTATGTAATATTGATTTCCTGTTACTAAAAAAACTTCAAATAAACAATGCAAAGATCGACACACAAAGCATAAGGAAAAAATTTAAAGATTACTTGGCGTTAGGGTGGAGGAAAGGTTGGACCGTAATCTAGAGGTACCGGGTTCGATATCCGGTCTTTTCCGCCAGGTTACGCATTTTCAATGTCCTCATTTGTATCCGACGCCATATATAGCTACCAGAAACTAAACTTAATTTAAACTGAGAGTATGGGAACAGGAGCAGTGATATATCCTTTTAAGAAAAGGGCTTATAAAAATATATCAAATAATTAAAGAATGATATAGGTTATAAAAAAAATACCTACCGTAATTTTAATCTATTAGACTAAGGGCCGATTGTTCAATCACCAGATAAATTTATCTGCCGGTTAAAATTATTGCTATCCTTTTCTCCCGTCATATAAAAGAAAAGTGACAGCCAACAAATTTATCTGACAGATATGTTTTATCTGGTGATTGAACAATCGGCCCTAAGTATCACATTAAATTTCAAACTTGGATTTTCTTGCGAATTAACATAAAAAAAGTCAGGGAATGACTCCTAAAGCCACTTTAGACTGACGGAAAGGGTTCCATCACTCCTGTTCCTGTGGCGCGGAAGCATTCCCGTTTGTGAGTTTGTACTCCCACACAAAGTCCGATTATCCGGTAGTGAGGTGTTTATTTATTTATTTATTTATTTAATCTTTATTGCAATTATTGTTTTGTTAAAATATGAGGATTATGAAAACAATTTCATAATTACTTTTGGATTTAATAAAAGAAACATAAAATTCGCGTACCGTTGAAGTCACATATTTCAAAAAATATTTTTTTAATTATATTTTTTTCTTTGTTTCATGACGCAAGCAAATATTATTTATGTAATTAAAGTGTGTTGTATAATTCAACATCAGACTACACTAGACAATACAATACAACAATACTTACAGTGTAAGTCTTACGCTACACATATTCCCCGTGAAAAATTTTCGCCATCTCGTTATCATCGCAAATTGAACTGGCGATGGCGTAGGACTGTCTGAAATTGATCAAATTACACCCGGAATCTCTATGCCTGCTGAAAATTGCAATATCCGAATGTATCATTACAAAGATATAAAGTTACGGTAATAGCTTTCAAATATGCACCTACTTAATAAATAAATAAATATTAAATAAATATTAAGGGACAATCTTACACAAATCGACCTAGTCCCAAACTAAGCAAAGCTTGTACTATGGGTACTAGGCGACGATATACATAATATATAAATACATATATAGATAACATCCATGACCCAAGAACAAATATTTGCACAAATATTTGCCCCGGCCGGGATTCGAACCCGGGACCGCCGACTCAGTAGGCAGGTGTCTACAAACCGAGCCAAACGCGTCGTCAAAATAAATAAATATTGGGAATATGTATTTGCTACCATAATCATGAGAAGAAATAACTCCCGTAATGTATGGCATCGTACCCCGGGATTTTTGGTGCAAAAATGATTTGACACCAGGCTCACAGTAGATGTCAAATGTCATCAGTCGTATGGTCATCATCCTCGTCTATGATTTATGATTAAAAGTACAAGTTAACAGGCAATCTTATTGCGAATGAGCGATCTCTTCGAGATAACTTTTGGATACCAACTTTTTGGATTACATTTTAAATTTATCTGTAAGTAATCACTCTTTAGAGACCACCAGTTGTTAACATCTACTTTTAAGTAGTTTTTAATATATTGTGATTGTGTTCTAGAATGTATCGATAAAATTGGTAAATGTATATTATTATTATTAATCCGTTTATGGCGGCTCGAAGCTTGTGCCAGTATCAGTTTTTTTTTATAACCATTGCATGACTTCCGTGTTAAATAAGACTTATCAAAAAAAATCTAAATAAAACATGAGATGAAATGAACATGAACAAAGATAAATTATGTATATCGGAAGTCGATAAACGAGAAGTCTCTATGACAGCTCAAAAGAGCCGCGATAATTGACAACATTTCAGATTTCTAACAGGTCGATATGAATATGGAGATCGAGGGAGCTTTGCGTCGTGTATAACCTAAAAAAATATTTTTTAACAGATATAAGGAAATACATAAAATAATCGAAATCAACGACAACTATCACATAGAGTATTTTTTTTGTGGCTTTCACTTCTTGCTGAGCAAGAGGTATTTCGCCAATGACTCGTTTCCAGTCGCACACGGCGACAAGATTGAGGATTAATATCACGTAGTACGGTGAGGTGATAAAAACGTGCTTCTTGTAAAGTGATAGCGATTTACAAAAAAACACGCGGTCTATCGGGCCTTGACCCAAGAGGGGCTATGTACGCTTCAAGATGAATTCGTCATTAGCCATTCACTCATTCGTTAGTTCACTGCACAATACGCTATCAATACACATTGAACAACCAAAATGAATAGGTAAATAACGAACAACGAAACTTACCTAAAGGCATGCGGCCATCTTGAGTCACGAACTGGAAGCCTAGTAATAGAGTTATCCGCTAAAAAAATAGGCTGCCCATAATGTCAAGCTCAGCGTCATTCGTTTTTTTTTATTAGACATAAAAACTAAAGTAACCTATGCATTGTGGCTTTGGAGTTCTACATTTTAGAATTAGTACATTTTAATAAATTAATAAAAAGATGATAAGTCATCTCAGGAAAAATATAAAATAGTATTTTATGCAATCGTTGCACAATGAAGGTTCTTAAAGTCGAGCACCGTGTTTAGGTCACGAGGCTTGCCGAGTGGCCTAAGTAAGGTACGAGATTTTAAGACCTAATTGAGTAACTATTACATACATTAGTTTTTATGCGAGAAAAATACAGAAAAACCTTTTTTACTTTAATCGTCATTCCCCACTATAAATTTTTATTTTTGATGTAACCTTTTTCGTTCATCTAAAATTGACAAATTAAAAAGAAACATGATCGCGATAGTCATGGCGGGTGCCTCGTGATTGGTTTAATTTTTTGACAAGTAATTTCGACCAATCAGTTAACCGTAGCGTGTTTTTTTTTAAATAAAATATGCTGATGTTCTGTTTTTGAAATTATTAGAGTTGAGTAGAGAGATGTCTTATGAATATTAAAGTTCTGTAGCGGGTACCATAGAGTATAGAATTTTGGTATGGTGTACTCGGGTAATTCCGAATGGCGGGTAATTCCGATAATTACTGATATCTAATAAACGGGGTAACATTTTTTGCACTAGCAACACTTCTGACTGTAGAAGTATATAGTATCTGAGGAAGTGTTGCTAGCGCAAAAAATGTTACCCCGTTTATTAGATATCAGTAATTTTCGGAATTACCCGCCACGCGGAATTAGCCGAGTAAACCTTACAGTTATTTTTTATTAAAGCAGTAACGTCTGCTAACGTAGGTAACTACTTAAACCAAATATTTACAATGAAGCGAAAAATTGAAAAATTTAATGGTTCAGACAGGATTCGAATCTGCGTCTCCTACGGCTTTCCGGGCCAACACGGGCGTCCTACCAACTGGACCACCAAACCAGATGTCAGAGCCATTGAATCTTTCAACCAGTTGCTTCAACATGCCTTAGGGTGGTATGGTAGCGCCATTCTACCGTAAAGGTTTAGACTTTATACTTATAGTCGGCACCGTCGTCTCAAAGGCCGTTTCCGATTAAGGGAAGCAAAAATGCCCTTTAATATTATGACTTGGTTTTTTTTTCTACAGTCAGTTACGTCTAGTAGAGTAACTGTGTCAAGTTTGGTTGAAAAATTCTTTGCGGTTCCGCAGAAAAAAAATAAAAACGGAAATAATGAAATATGATTTTTCTCCAAAACTATTTAACTTTAATGTACTATTATTTTTTCATCCTGTAAAGCTTAGTCAAGTTCATGTTTTAAGTGAAAATGGTATCTCTATATCTAACGATTATGTAAAAAATAGGTAAGTCAAAATTTTAATATATATATTTTTTTACTTTTGTGAGAGATACCACTCTAATTGACATTTCTAAATAAGCCTTAGTTAACGTCCTGTAACACATATTAATTTGATGGATAAAATCGGAAAGCAACTGTGTCAAAATGAAATAAATAACTGGGTTGGATTTTATTACATTTTATTAGTAAGCTATTCTAACACTTCCAAATAACCAAAGCATACATCCTCTTTACAAATGAACAAGATTTGACAGTTAGTGACATTTGCCTTTTATTGTTATTGAAAATGTCATTATTTTTCTAATAATATAAAAATTAAAAACTATGTATATATTAATCATTTTTGCTATTTGGTATATAAGCTTTACTTAACATTATACCAAATTATCAATTTAAAGGTTTTAATCGGACACTAACTGTAAAATGGAATTTAAAAGACTTTTCGGGTATGACTTCATTATCTTGAAATTGTAATTACAAACTATTCTTTTTTCGCCACGCAATAATCCTCTTTCTACCGAAATTAAAATAAATACATAAATTATGACAGTAATAAAGATGAATTGTTTTTTTAAATGTAACATGACATTTCAGGGACATTAGAAAGATAACTCGTCTTTACAAAATGAATTCTAAAGCGAACGCAATCAAAAAAATATTAAGAAAGAAACCTACATCATTATATCACCTCGCAATGATATAAGTAGCGATTTCGTATCTATCAGAAATACTTAATGAAGATGGTTCGTTGAATTTGGAATATGTGAAGGAAAATTCTAATATACTGAAAGTGAAAGTCCAATCTCGCCATATTTCAAAAAATATTTACAGATGCTTTATCGAATATGTCCCAAACAGCATTGGTGTTGGATCCATAAGGCGGCATTATTGTGGACGTGCCAACGGAATGCGAACAGTAGGGTGTTGTTCACACATTGTTGCTATTGTTTATTATTTATCGCACGCAAGATACTTGTCCAAAATCGTTCGGCCTGCTGAAACTTTAAGCGGACTTTTTTTGAATCACGGAATTCACGTTACTGTCAATGAAGATAGCGATGAGGATTAGAATAAGTGTATTTTTTTTCATTACGTAACTAAAAAGGTGACATTTTCTAGCAAATGTCACTGTAACCGTCAAATCTTGTTTATTTGTAAAGAGGATATTATGTTTTGGTTATTTAGCAGTGTTAGAGTAGTTTACTAATTAAATAGTAATGAATTCCAGCCCAGTTATTTATTTCATTTTGACACAGTTGCTTTCCGATTTTATCCATCAAATTAATATGTGTTACAGGACGTTAACTAAGGCTTATTTAGAAATGTCAATTAGAGTGGTATCTCTCACAAAAGTAAAAAAATATATATATTAAAATTTTGACTTACCTATTTTTTTACATAATCGTTAGATATAGAGATACCATTTTCACTTAAAACATGAACTTGACTAAGCTTTACAGAATGAAAAAATAATAGTACATTAAAGTTAAATAGTTTTGGAGAAAAACCATATTTCATTATTTCCGTTTTTATTTTTATTCTGCGGAACCACAAAGAATTTTTTAACCAAACTTGACACAGTTACTCTACTAGACGTAACTGACTGTAGAAAAAAAAATCTGTCCATTATCACAAAAGGGCATATTTTCTTCCCTTAATCGGAAACGGCCTTTGTTGAGAATCGATAGTAACGATGTGCTCCACCCGAAATAATTATTTTTATTAAAGCAGTAACGTCTGCTAACGTAAACCAAATGTTTACAAATGTGTTCAATCCGGTCCCGGGTTCGAATCCCGGCCAGGGCAAATATTTGTGTGATGAACTCGAATATTTGTGCTTGGGTCATGGTTGTTCTTAAGCTTTAAGTATATAAGTATGTATATCGTCGCCTAGTATCCATAACACAAGCCTTCTTGAGCTTAATTTGGGGCTAGATCGATTTGTGTGAGGTTGTCTGATATTTATTTATTTATTTATTCGTGCACAAACAAACGTCGAGCAGAAAATATTTTTTTACAATCTATAGCAACTTTTCACACCGACGAGGTTCTATTTCCATGTTTGAATGTAACCGGCCCTCCCGGAAGTGACGCCGGCGCTTCCGGCCGCCATTACGACACGCCCATTGGTCGAGCGAGTGACGGCATTTTTGTTGCAGTTTGTTGATTTAGACCCTTTTTTATCTTTGATCGTTTTTGACCCTGTCCCTGCCCTAGTCTTACCTAATAGATTACAAAGGAAAAATAACAAAAAAAATCAATGCGTAGGTAAGTAACCTGGCGGAGTGACCAAGAATCTAACCGAGTACCTCTGGAATACAGGTCCAACGTGTCAACCACCCCTCCAACCCAACGCCAGGATACCTCTCGAATTCTTTCTTGCTATGTGAGTTATTTTGAAAAGTTGCTAAACAAATGTTGTTTAATTTCAATTGTACAATCTGTGTTTTAATTAATTGCTCCTATATCACGAAATCCCCTGTATATGTATATTTACGCCTTGGTTAATGTATCAACAAGCAAGATGACGTAGTAAAAATATGACTTAATCGGATGAGCGAGCTCAAAGGGAGACCCAACTAACGACGTTACAGTAACTCAATAATGTGCCTAGCTGGCTGTCCTGTTGCACTAATCACTTTATGCCTTGTTATGTATTTATGAAGAGCTATGGGAAGAAAATGTACTTACATCATTTTGAGGTAAGACTACTAGAACTCGTGTAGGTAAATTTCCAGCGCTTAATAAGGAAGCTATAGTGCTTGAAGGAAATTGAGGTAAAACTTTTGATGTAAAGATTATGAGTATTATGACGCTTTACTTTCAATATAGATGTCGCCATTGTCACAGAATAAAACACTTTATAATAGAGCCTGTCCATGGGTATAGATAGATAGGGCCTGTCCATCTATAATATAGATGGATAGGTCCTATTGATCTTTGTAAAAGCGGCCTGAAATCTGTATTGCATTGGTTGCTCGTGCACAATGTAGACTAATTGGTCGCGTTGTGATGCGGACGCGTGCCAATTTCATCTGAAAAACGGAAGGTAGAGCGGGTTCTTGACTTTTAACGCGGTTCGGAACGAGTTGAGCCTGTATTGGCATTGGTCAGTATAAAAAAACAGGCATTTTTCATTGCAAAGTCGGTTAAGCACCTAAAACACCAATATCCTGACATTAGTGTTTTCGGTTGTTTGCTGTATTTTCCCCTTAAAATAGCTTAAACCATTGATTTCATTAACAAAGTACCTCCTCTTTGTCGACCTATTATTAACGTTTAAATAAACAGCTAAAAAGTTAACACTTCAGAAGTTTCTTACGAATTATTTTCGGAGACAGGGTCTTGCTTTGAACCCTCACAAAATAATAAGTTTTCGGGAAGTTTCATAGAAAAGGTCGTTTGGGGACAGGGTTACCCGTGGTCATCAGACCTTAAAGGGTAAATTTATTAAAAACCGGCCAAGTATACACTCAAACAAGTGAAATGTTATGTTGAAATTGCCAAATTAATACAGTTTTTAATTATGGTACAAAAAATAAACCGATTGAAAAGGATTATATCGCGTTATTAATTATTGGAGCCTCCCTAACGTTTCGGTTTCTATTACAGTGACCGTTGTAAAAGGTTGACAGAGAAAAACAAAAAATTGTGCAACCTACCTATTTTATAAATATGAATAAAAAATTGAAATATGAATTGTTAGGTATACTGTTTTTTTCTTTCACTATGACTAATGACAGTAATTAAGATGTTCTGTTAGTCTGTCATATCCCGGGATTTTCGATGCATGAATGATTTAACACTACCCCGACAGGAGGCGTCAAACAACACCGAAAATTCCGAGGTAAGGTTATTGTAGGGTGACCATTCCATGCTTAAGAATAATCCGACCGTTACCGAGTCTCAAATATCTCCTTTTTGTTTTTTTTTAAGTGAAACTTCACTTAAGTTAAACGGTTGCGTTAAACGTTTAACGCTACCGTAGACGGGGTAGGAAAGCACTGTTGCGTTTAACGTTCAACGCGACAATGCGACGGATTTAAGGTTATGTCAAGGTACGCCTCTTGTGAATATCAATTGATTGTTAGGTTTTCTCTTTTGAAATTACAATTTCTACCCCTTTCTATTTTCATTTCCACATTACGAAGTTTCACTTCTTCCGCGCGGAGGGCCTCGACGCACTAATTTTTTTAATACACGACTTGAACTGTGTATCAGGGCTGGTTAGCCCTCACTACGAGTAGTCGGACTTTGCGTCGGGATAATCTCCGCACTACAGGAATAATTCTGGAAACAAACATCTTCACAAGCTCGGCAGTACCTTCTCATTACTATTCATGATTTGAAATCTATGACATATTACTCGTACCTACCTCCATAATACCTCAAAGCACCACGTCTCAATACCGCACGAGTGCTCACCCGAGCGCACGCCAAAAAAGAAAATTCGAGAGCACTGGGAAGATCCCCGCACTCGCTTTCCTTATTAAGGCCGTATGGGGGATTAGAGTGTTTTGATACTAGAAACAATATTATTTAACACATTCAGTTTGACAGGTGAACCTTATGTCTCAGTAATAGAGGCTTGCCGTGGCCCCACATATGGGACACGGACAGTGAACGTGTTAATTACATAGAAGAAAAAGGTATGTATAAAACCTTACTCTAAATAACCTATAACACAATAAAAAAAGGGTCGTAACAAGAATACCCCATCTAAAAGGTCCGCCTGCGGCATGGTCCCTTGGTCCCCAGTATGCTCATAATAATCATAATCATAAATCAATCATCGCTGGCAGCGATAAGAGAGATTCTCTGGCAGAGGCAAGCGCCAGCTCTGGGGTCTCCCGAAGCGTCAATCAGCCGTTTCGACAAGGCCTTCATGAACTGAACATTTTATACTTGGATTATTTATTTATTTTAATTTTTAGCCTGGGCTGTTCCACTGCTGGGCAAAGGCTTCCATCACTTTCTTCCAGTCGTCGTCATTTAAGGCAGCAACAGACATACACGAATACACGAATCATCATGCATGATCGTAATTTCTTACGTTGTATTTCCTATATCCTGTATGTGTTGTGAGGTGTGCAATAAAGAGTACTTGTATTGAATAGACGAAAGAAATAGTTATTTTGCGCAGAAATAGTAAACACTAATTTAGCCCAAATATAATACATATAATACACGTAATTCCAAAATAATACATATCACAAGTATAATACAATAGTAGTTTATGTGACTGTACATAATGAAGGGTATGCCTAATTATGTACAGTTACATACACTACTTTATCTAGCCACATATCAGAAGCCTACATAATGCATTCAGGAGTCGCACATTATTTAGCAATAATAACATTTTTATTTTACAGATAAGAAATTTGTTCTAACAAAACAGACTATTTTTATTGTGGTCATAATGTGCGGTTCTTGAACGCATCATAGAGGGTTTATGATATTTGGATAGATAAAAGTATATTTGGATATACTTATAAATATAATATATTAAAACAATACTACTGACGAGATAAGTGACGTAAAACCCACAGCTTTTTGACAAATTAAGTCTTGGAGTCGAAATTTAAATATTACTTCATTATTCAAGTACCAAATCGCTTCGCACCGCCACACCGCCACCCTGTGTACACTGCGCTTGTTTCTTTTTCGAGTCGCCCATGTGCGGCGGACCTAAGTGCGCGGAACCATACCTAAACCCCTATGTACTAAAAGGTCATGCGTAGGGCGATTATGTACTTTTCTTTGGGGGAATAAATTGAGGAAGAACGTTGACGGTTTGAGGAGCATTGAAGGTTAAAAGGGTCTTGGGCATATTTCGGGAATGCAATTGCGCAAAAAGTTGGTATTCGCTCTTTTTTTTTTGTATGTCTAAGTTTTACAAATTTTAATTAGTATAAGAGGAATAGGCTAGAATGTGAGAAAGAAATATCTATTTTATTTTCTAAAATCATATTTTCCCTTTTTTGTTCAATTATACTTACCTAAATAAGTATCTAGGAGCACGGCAGTAACCCTGCCAAGTCGAAAAAAATATAATGATATTTACCACTCGCTTTTCGGTGAAGGAAAACACCGTTAGGAAACCACCTAAGCCCAATAAGGCCTAGTTTCCCCTCTGGGTTGGAAGTAGGGAATGCAATCGGTTATTTTTAGTATGAAAATAACCGGTTATTAACCGAAACCGCGGTTATTTTCATACATTTTCGGTTAACCGTTGCATTCCCTAGTTGGAAGGTCTGCTGGCAGTCGCTTGCGTAAAAACTAGTGCCTACGCCACATCTTGCGATTTAGGTAGCCGACCCCGATTGAGAATTCATTCTCAAAAAATGGGACAAAGGCTAATAGGAGGATGATGATTTATTTCATTTATACATATTGCTCAAAAGAACGACGCGGTTGACGACGTGGTTGGCGCAGTTTGTAAGCACGTGCCTAGTCGGCGGTCCCATGTTCGAATCCCGGCCAGGGCAAATATGAGTGTGATGAACTCGAATAATTGCGATTGGGTCATGGTTGTTCTATGTACTTATTTAAGATTAAAATTTAATTTAATATTTATCTATATAAGTATGTATATCGTCGTCTAGTACCCATAACACAAACCTTCTTGAGCTTAATTTAGGACTAGATAGATTTGTGTCAAGTTTTCTGAAATAAAAAAAAAGAAACTAAGGGTCACTCGAATTTACACACTACAAAAATGTGAAAGTAACATTAACCCACAATTTATCTACTTGGCCGAAGGTTGACTGGTAGGCAATGCCTCAAGGCATAAAGTCGGCCTTTTGTACGATAAGTTTTTCTTTTATGCAATAAAGATTAATTAAATAAAAAGCTCAACGTAATCAAACCAATCTTTTTCCTTATTCAATGTTCATGATGTATTTAAGAAGTCTTTGGAGAAACCACGGGCGGTAATTCGTAAAACCCCAGATAGCATATTTATGGCCCTCACATCCCGCTCGGCCCACAAACACCGGCCATCCGAGACATTCACATACACCACCCGTACGTAATATTATTATTACGGAACCCAATATCGCCCCTACATCTCTAATCCTCTAACCACATAATAAGGGGTCATGCGTACGGTCAGCAAAATAATAGACATATTCAAATGAGTACCAGGTGTCCATTAGATTCAGATAGAGAGCAAAAAAAACAATGGAATACCCGGTACTGAATACCCTTTTGTTTGTACACATCTCATTGCTGACCCTACGGTATCGAAACCGTAGTAATTTACATTTCGATCTTTGTGCAACTCTAACGAGTTAAATATAAGGTTCAGAACGGAATATGTTTGAATGTACCGGCGGTAAAGATAAGTTGGTTAGTTTTTTTAATGACTTGTTTAAGTTCTTTGGATTTCTTTAGAAATTTTTGATTATATGCAAATGTGGTTGATCAGGTAGACAGCTGCGCTTTAGTGCGAAATGTATTGTTTGAGTGACCTTTATCCACAGCTTCATTAAACTATGATTGCATGGAGATATATTAACGCATTTTTTTTTTATCGTACTAATAGATGACAAAAAAATAATGTAAATGTCCCGGTCGGCGAATGACGATCACTAGATAAGGGCCGACTAGTCGAGAAAGACAGAATTCGGCATCATTTCTAGTCGGTCGATTAGTAATCAATAATCAGTAATTTATTTACTTAAATAAGGTATACAGGTGGTTTTAAATCTATTTGCAGAACTACATGTTTTGTCACAGACACATGCAAATCTTAGGTACTATGTGTGTGGAGCACATGCATAAATTAGTTATGTACTAGGAGTGTCATTCAAATATTCCTGAATTGTGTAGTAAGCTTTAGACTTAAATTCAGACATGCTTTCTAATTTTAATTCGGCGACTAGTTGGAAAAAAAATTGCCGAATAGTCGGCACCAGAAACTGCACCCTGTTTAGTAACACTTTCGGATAATATAATGCCAGATTCATCTTTGATAAGATAATTATACCATCTCATAAAAACCGGCCAAGAGCATGTCGGGCCACACTCAGTGTAGGGTTCCGTAGTTGCTCATCCTTCACAAGAGACGGGCTTAAAACAGCGGTTTTAAGCCCGAGGTTTAAGTTACAAGAAAGATTTCAAGTTCTGTAAAAAGGTCGTAAACGCCGAAGTAACTGTAATTACTTATTACCTTCTGGAAGTCAACTTACGACCTTTTAAAGAAAATTACGAAATTTAGCGATAATTCAAAAACGGATCGACCGATTTTGTTCAATATAGTTTTCATTGAAAGTAATTATAAGGCCTCATTTTCATGAATTTTTCCATATTTTTTTGACTCGTGGTTGAGAAGTTAGAGGGGGGGGGACACTATTTTTTTTTTCGGAGCGAATATTTACAAAACTACTGACTTTATCAAAAAGTAATGTTTAGAGACCCCTATTATTTTTAACAGACCTTTTTAACGATACCCCACACACTAGGGTTGAAACGAAAAAAAAAGATCACCCCCACTTTAGGTGTAGGTACCAGAGGTACCCGTAAAAAATTTTTTTTTTAGATTTTACTTTACCGTTTAGTCGGAGTGATACATACACATACTCATACCAAATTTCAGCTTTCTAGTACTAATGATCACGGAGCTAAGCCGCGGATGGACGGACAGACGGACAGACGGACATGGCGAAACTATAAGGTTCCTATTCCTAGTTGACTACGGAACCCTAAAAAACGAGTTTTTGAAAAAATATTAAACTAGTAACTATAAAATATGGTCGGATACGCTGTTAAAATCATTCGGATTCCTCACCGGCCTCCATTTTACCTATCTAAATCTAAAATCGGTGCCATGGTTCCTAACAGATTTACCTACTTATCTATTCTAGTTTGTAACCTCCCTACTCCTCCCATTTGGATTGATCATCCGGTATACTACGGTATTGGTTCGTGTGATTTCACAACAATCTGTGTGTTATAGGTAAGGTACTTAAAGATAGATAATTAGAAATTAAACGAACTTACCTGAAGTGAAGTTCTATTTTAATTGTATGAGCTCGTTCTTGTGGTCAAAGGCTGTATAACTGCGTATACTACATGAGTTATTATTATCATTGAAGACTGTGCAGCGAAATACAATTTTAATCCATAGTCATACCAAGTCATACTCAATCTTGGACGGTTTCCGAAAAAAAATAAAATTATGATTATGAACATTGTAGGTAGCAGATATGGGCATTATTCGAATAATATTTTATTCGAATAATCATTCGAATAAAAAATAATCCGTGATATTTTCGTTCGCGCATAATTTATTCGCGGATGATTTCATTCGCGAATGATTTATTCGTTATTTTTATTCGAATAAATTCACGAACTAAGAATCGAAATTAACTAGGTATCTAAACATTTAAAATATTTATTGACTGAGCGAGCGAAGTGTCTCCGTTTCAGTTTGGTGAAAAAATCGTTGTCGCCTAGAAGTCGCATTTCTCAACCGATTTTTTTTATAGCCTGTTATTAGGTGTCCCGCAAATGAGCAAAGGCCTCCTCTTTTTCTTCACTCGACCCTATTGCAAGCGTGGTTAAGGCATTCTCTGAAGAACGCGTCCAGATCGTCCCGCCATCTCCTTTTCGGTCTGCTTCTGTTCCGGTATCCATTTTGTGGAATGCTTTTGTGGTGCACTTTTCCGGATGCATGCGGAATACATGTCCAGCCCAGTCCCATTACAGTTTTGCGGTCATGAGACCCACATCTACTATACCAGTTTGGGAGCGTAGTTTCGGGTTTCTGATTCGATCAGTCTTCAGTTAAAAAAAAATCAAAATTGTGGGGATATGGAAGTGTAAAACGTAAAACAACCATTTTAAGCTATAAATTTTTTATTGATTTGACCTCCACTTGCATTGCAACAAATAACACGAAAAAGGTTTAACATAATTCGTTTTTGTATATTTTAGGGTTAAAAGATAAGCACAGGTAGTATAAAAAACAAGATTAGTCACACACAAAGCTATTAGTAACTTTGTAATAGTAACTTTCTAGACTGACTTAGAAAGAGATAGCTACATGAAAGAGCGAGAAAACCACATATTTTCTTATCAGTTGTTTACTTCTGAGCGAAACTCACAACACATAATTTATATTTGTCAGTTATTAAGTTGCAGTGCATACCACAGTTCCCTAATATTTCTGAAGCTATCACATCGTGGTATATACATATACCACGTGGTATTATATTTTTAAAAATGAGTGCCAACCAAGTTGGGCGCTTGAAACGCTCAGATATTCCCCCGGCTAAGATGTGCAGTATATCATAAAACATTTGTCTTAGTTAGACCAGTAAAGAAAATGTAAGGCAAAAATCACATTCCGTTCCGTTAGTACAAACAACAGTTAGGTTTAGTATTTATTTTTTCGAGAAAAATGTTTACCTACCGTATTTATTCCAATAAATAACAAACCATATTTACTAAGAACAAAAGGTCATAATCATAACTCTATTGTGAAACTTAAGCTCCTTAAGTTAGTTTAAATTTGACTTATACTCCTTGTTACTTGGGTCACAGAATTATTCGTGACAATTCATTCGACGAATAAATCATTCGCGATAACTTATTCGGCGAATAATTTATTAATCATTCGTGGTTTTCATTCGTCATTCGCGAATAAATTGGTTATCTTTATTCGTCATTCGAATAAATTTTGCCCATCTCTGGTAGGTAGGTAGGTAGTAGGTATTTTTTGGATTTTGAAAAAATGTGTTGGTAGTCTGTGGGTCTTCAATGAATGGTTCTGAACAATGGCTTTGGTTTGCCACTCGTTCCCATAACAACGGTGAAACCGCGGCAAATAACTATTTATTTTACTATACTTACTACCTAAGTGCTTACGCGCTGTACGCGCATAAATTAATACGTAGGTAAGTATTTTAAAACATCAGTAGGCAAAAGGTAAAACCCAAATTTTCAAATTATTTTTCATCAATGTTTGAAGTGAAGTATGTACTTACAAATATTAAGTTTAGTATGTTTTCAGTCGCTAACATGAATATTATCCTTACAAGCAAATTTTGTGAAGAGGAAAATAAACACCATCTGTCATACACCCTTTGAAACTTCACCCTACATAGCGACAATAAAGCGACATCTATCAATTTTGTATAGAACTACGTCTTCGTCAATGAGAATAGATGGCTGAGCGCAATGACGATATAGTTCCGCAACCGAACACTAGATGGCCGTAGTCAGACGACTAAAGGTTTAATATTGTCAACAAAAACAAAATATGTGATCCTAATATAAAACTATTGTATTATATAAGACTAAATGTATTTATAAAAAATACTATTTATATTCTAAATTAATGTAGTGATAAGTGTATACTATTATAATGTGATCCCAACGGAGGTGACATAGTCACTGTGTGACTAAGCCCCTTTTTAATTAATAAAGATTATAAAAAATAAAAAATAATAATACCTACAAAGAGCATAATCTTATTTAGGATGCTTTCAGCGGTCACTTGGATGTAGATATTACTCCAAAGTAGAAGGTTCCATTTAAAAAGTTACCACTTTAATCAGAGCAAAAGTTAACGCTACGTACACACGTAAAAAATATTCATAGTCTTCTAAGAACTATTATATTAATCTGTGGTACCGTTCCCGAGAATTTCCGGAAACGGTTTGCATTTAGTATGGGAAATATTCTTGTGAACGTTCCGATTTCTTACAAATCAGAGGACCCTTTAAGTTAAAGGCTTTAACCCCTAATGAAAGAGAGGAGTATTATAAGTTAATTTTTGGGTGACCTAGAACTAGTAAAATTAGTAGGTAATCCGTTAGTGAATATAAATATAAATTATACGGCGTTAGTTGATCGAGGTGTCCTTTGTCAGGTACCTTTTGAGCCCAGAGAATTTCGTGAGAAGAAGAGCCAACTTTATTTTTTAGTGCAGGAGAAAGATTGACGTCACAAAAAGTTCTGTTTGATCAAGTCAAACTAACGAAAAATAATAAATACTCATAAAAAACATCACAAATTCTTTAATTGTTCATATTAAAATAAGAATAAAAAAATACTATTTATATCCTTAAACCAGCCACGGTGATAACCATATTACAAATACAGTCAAAGTCAAGTTAAATTTAACAGCCAAAATCTCTATAAATATTTTTCTATTTTTATCTCTTACGGTCTCTCTTGACTCTTATGCTCTGAATACTTTCATCCTCTGCACGAAATGGATTAACAGTTAAGAATGAATTCGGAGTCTACACGAACGCCAACATTATGTTTTCCTACATTTTCTAATCAGTGTTGTTTGTTGGTAATGACGAGTAAGTTTCCATGAATTGGTTTCCCATCAACTTATTTTATTTTCTTGTATGTAGCAAGTATAAGCTTCTTTACTTATATAGTCTCATCCTTGGCCTTGATAAACGGCCGACGTCATTTTAAATCATTATTTTCCTATTTCCAGTTATCACGGTCATATTATTGGCTTCCAAATGACAAAGAGTGGCTTCTATCATACCTACGCTATGTTAATAATCCTTAACGCAAGTAGATATTCATCATCGTATTCAATCAAAATAACGTGTGAATCAATATTTGTTTGACTTTTCTCTCTTTGACCAGGAAATTATTTGACAAGAAACACATCGGATAAGTTAGAATGTCGTGAAACCTGGAATCTTCCCGTTTGGCTCCGTATTAAACCTTTCTTCCCTAACCCATAAGGGTACCAATTACTTGTCTTTAGAAAATAAATCCCCGGTTTACTTCTATCAGCAAACAAATCTAATGTATTCGTGACCATCGGCAAATTATTGCACTCACCATCTCTGATCTTCTCAACGGATTCGCAACTTACACCCATGAAAATACCAGGATTATACAAAGCAGCTAACCAAAGGTAATACCCTCTTATATGGCTGCAGAGTACTTCACATGGTATCCAAGGGATTTCACCTGGCTGGTATTCCCCTCCATTGGCATAGAACGTGACATGTCCAACAGGGATTCGCATGCCAAAGCCGTCCATATTTGTGACTATTGCGAGGACAAAATCAGCGTCAGATCTGTCCAGTCTTTGGTCTGGGCCCAGGTGTCTGAAGCAAGGGCCGGCAGCATCTAGGCTGGTGAGTGAGGAGATGTTTCTCCCAGTGATTTGTCGGTAGTTCTTGGCTATGAAGCTCATGGTTTGGGCGCCTAGGCTCAACCCGACGAGCTCAAGTTTCTTCGGGTCCAAGCCGGCTGATGTTAGATTGACCAACATTTGAGCTGCATGTTTTCCAATTGGACGAATCACACGAGAAGCTCTGAAACATACGGATCAATAGTTATTTATCATTTATATTAGAATACAAAGTCCTTGAAAATGTGTGAATTATGCATCATACAATTTAACATATTAAGTTAATCCGGAAGTTGGTTTAGGATTTTTTTAATGATATTATGACGTACCTAGCTAACATTTTGTTGTTTGTTGTTGGGTTAGATCCTTGGAGTTTAGTACCTTTAATCACTTAATTAAAATATGTATCGAAATTTCCGTTGTGCGACGACATTTAACATCGAATAAAGTAAGTACCAGCTTCTTTTTTAAAACGTACCAGCTTCTATTTTAAGGTTCCTTATTGTATCTACTTTTTTTTAGTCATGGGACTTTTTCTTGTAGCTTTTTTTTCTCGTTTTGTATGGCTAATTATGCCTAAATTTAGTCTCTTTTTTTTTGGTCTTTACCCTTGTATGTGCTTGCTTAAAATAACTGTAAACTATTTTATGTTTTTGACGAAGTTTCTTTGAGATACACATACACACACACTTAGTAAAAAATCTAAGCATGTGGGTGTTCCCGGTAAGACACTGAACGTTCCTGAAAAGATGTGTTATTCCCAGGAACATCCTACACACACGGAATGATTGTCCATGTTCTCCATAAAAGGGAATATTCCTTAGCATATCGTTTTTTGTTCAAAAGTTGACTTTATCGAGAGCATAGCATAGCTGTCAAGAAATAAATAACAGGAAGCAATATGTTCATACGAGTTTGTAACGTCATGATTTTCGTTTCTCTAGTGAATTTTATACTTACTACTTTTTATAGAAAGTAGCTGATGTGATCGGTCAGAAATCATCCCTATTATTATTTCAATCTTTTAGGAGTTTTATGGTTTTCATTATGTTTTTATAAATATTAAATATTGATTGCATACTCACTGAGGATACACTCTTGCAGTGAATTCCAATGTGTCTAATAAGAGCACATTATAGCCTAAATCTTTATATTTTTGACCCAAGCCCCAACCAAAAGGCGTTGTAGTAAAATCTAGATATCCTCCGCAATAAAGAAATGTCTCCTTGCTGAAATCTATATCAGGGTCCTTCGCCAAATTCCCAATATGGTAGTAGTCGTATTGATTCGTTAATATGTGATTTTTGTTCATTACAGAGACGAAGAGTTTCTTCAGACTTTTGGGCTTAATAAAGGCTGGCTTCCAAGAATTTGGACCTGAAAAGAGATAGTTACAACCACCAGTGATCAAAATTAGGTAATGACAAAACATAGTGTATTTTTAAAAATCAAATAATGTCTCGATCTTAGAATGAATACGCCCAGGAATCTAGTCAGCGCTTGAAAGTGAATCCACTTTGGTTAGCCACGGCACAGGCTAAGTTTCGTCCGTGTGCGCATCTGTCACAACGTGAAGCTCACAAACAACAAGTTTCTATGATTGAGTTTGTAGACACGCACACATAACACCTAAAGCGGCTTCGTCATTTGCAAGTTTGTTGTATGAAGACTTTCGTTCTCAGCCGTCTTTGAGTCGCTTTAAGGGCTATAATGAAAACAAAACTTAATTGATTCCTTTGTGTAACGACGTTACCTTTTGTATGACTAACTTTCGTTAAACAAATAAATAAATAATCAAATAAAATAAAAATGTATTTATTCAGTAACACAGAAATTCAGCTGACAAACAGTGTTGGTACCCCTTTTTAAGTATTTCATACTTGTGCTAAGAGGCACCGCTCCTCTAGGTGGTAAATTGTTTGTATTATTGAACAATATAATATTATAATTAAAATCTCACTAACTATCCTTAACTAGTTTAAAATCAATTTCAATATGCGAAAAATATTATGTGTTAGTGTGTGTGTTTGCTTGTGGAGAGTTTATTATATGTATTATATTTCAAAAATATTTTGCAATAAGTTTTCTATGTCGTGGTAAGTTTTATGTTTCAGCCAGTTGTTAAACGCGTGTTTGCATTCATAATGTGATAAGGGATAGTTATTAATTTGTTTATTTATTAAATTATATAATTTTGCAGATCTAATTACATATTGCCTACTTGCAAACGTTGTATTAGAAGAACAGGTTGGTATCATGTTATCTTTTCGCCTACGGTCTTGGACATATGGTGTATATTTATGTAATCTAAGAACTACCGACATTATATAGAGTTTTCTAACTGATAGAACATCTGATATTCTGTATAATTCTAGGGTGGGACATCTATATGGTTTAAAATGCATAACCTTTAGGAGGGATGTTTGGGCTCTTTCAAGTTCTAAGAATTTGGTTTTGGTAGCGCCTCCCCACACCGGTATACAGTAAGTAATAATGGACTGAGCCAAGGATAAATAAACTTGCGTGAGGAGCTTTTTAGTAGCAACATGTCTAAGATTTTTAAAAACCCAGATTAACTTCCTGATACGAGTCATGATTAACTCTGAGTGCAAGTGCCAGGTCAAACGCTGATCAACTATTACTCCTAGATACTTAATGCTCTCTACTTTATTTATCGGGGTACATATACAGTTTTGATTTTGAAAAGTACTACATGTATGGATTTTTAGGCTGAAGATATTGTCTGGTTGAGTACTATTGTAATTTGTGAAGCAAATGTAATTAGTTTTATACAAAAGAGGCCTTATTCCTTTTAATATATATTTTTTCATATTATGACAAATATATTGATAATTTCAACCAGCTTTTTGAAGTGAATAATACTTTTACCCGAGTTCTAGGTAATAACATAGTTATTTCATGATTTTATTTGGTGCAGTCGAAAAAAAGTTGAAAAAACTAAAATGAATTTTGTCAATTTCGAGGAGTATTTAAAACAAAAATTATTAATGAAAAACAATCTGTAGGTTCCAAATATATACCAATAAAACCCAAAAGCCCTGTTCTAGGTAGTAACATCAATAATATGTTAAGAAACATGTTAGATCATAGAGAAAAATGTCTAAAACAATTGGCATTTTAAGAGGAATAAGGCCTCTTATGCCTTAACTCACCTTTAACTACTATGTACTCACATGTGTTTTGAAAACGACTCATTTATTCTAAGCTCTGAATGTTATCATTAGTTCATTACGCAAGATGTAGATATTTTAACACCTGACCACTGGTCAAAAGATTGTTTATTCATGACGATACAATCGCGTTGTTAGCCTTCAGGTCCTTAACATGTAGCCCCCCAAGGTCGTCTGTTTAAAACTCAGCCAGCAACTGCATAGTGCATACTTCCCTCACTTTGACAATAATGTAGATGATGTGATGTACGAGTATGTGTGTATTTCCAGTCCTGTCCGTACAGGAGCGGAATATTACACATATTCAATATTTTCATTTTTTAAGCCACAGGCAAACCAGTATTTTTTTAGGAACGAGAGGTTATTCCAATTTTGGAATTTTCATCTATTCCGAATTAGTGCCCTCGAAATGAACCGACAAAAATGTCACGTTCTAGAGTCATAAGCAATCATTTTATCTGCAATTTTAGTTCTCGTTGAATTTAAATGTCTATTAAAATAACTTGCCGTCTTAACAAATATTAAAAGTTAAGGAGACGGGTAATGCGAAACTAGCGCCACTTACGATTTTTTATTACACCTTTAGTGTTTATTAAATCATTATACACAATTTCTTTTATTTATGATTATGAAGGTATAAGAAAAAAATCGAAAGTGGCGCTAGTTTCGCATTACCCGTCGCCTTAAGCATATGATAACTATAATATAACTTACAATCTGAAATCAATCCAACAGGTTGGCCTGTCTCTTCTCTCGAGTACTTTACAGCCGCCATAGAAACAAACAAACATACTGCGAGATACGTCCGTAACAGTTCACAACCCATATTCACAAAAATTTACACTTATTTCCTTTACCTACTCAAAAATTTGACTTTTTTACTATTTTAATATCTGATGGCCGCGGATGATGCTCTTGTAATGTTGGATAAACTGAATTGCATCATTTTACCATCCAGTTGATTTAACGACGAATTTTTCCACTAAAAGAATAAACGTTCGAGAAAAAACAATGCCAAAGGACCAATCCGCGAATGTTGGACGTTCGCTGGTCTTTTATAATGGATGGTGCTGATAATATAAAAAGGATGTATCTTACTTGCAAGTTTCTTGGCTGTTGTCCTGAGTTACGCCGTTTTGAGTTTGTAGCAAAATTGTTATTTGTTTGTGCGTCACACTCATGTGTTTTGGCTTATCAGCTTTGGGTTTTTTCAATGCCATGTTTTTAAAGATAAGAAAACAGTGCCAAATCTTCTGTTCGGGTCAACAAATGGAGAAATAAGTGGGTACGCCATAATTTTACCACAAGTGCTTGGAGTTCTTCGGCCACATAGGTATTAAAAAAACCGGCCAAGTGCGTGTCGGACTCGCGCACCGAGGGTTCCTTACAAACACTTCCCATCTTAACTGGCCGGGTTAAGTTAAGTTTGCAGCTGGTATGTATGGCCGCATACAAATGAGGTGCTAAGTTAACGAGACCGATCACGTTCGTTGTATGGGAGCCCAACTGAAATATTTATTTTATTCTGTTTTTAGTGTATGTTGTTATAGTGGCAACAGCAATACAACATCTGTGAAAATTTCAACTGTCTTGCTATCATGGTCCATGAGATACAGCCTGGTGACAGACGGATGGACAGCGGAATCCTAGTTATATGGTCCAGTTTTTTGGGTCCTTTGGGTACGGAACTCTAAAAACGAGAGCTCTCTTGAACGTCTGGTGGTATAATTCAGAATAACTTTTCAAGTTACTTTATACCACCAGGATCTCTGTCTGAGACATAAGACAAGCACTAACCCGACAGCAGGGCTAGCATATCTTGCCACGACTTCCTGTCTTGCTCACACGGTACTGAAAGGAAAGTGACAGGTAGTATTTCTCGTGTCGTGTCAAAGTTATGCTAGACGTACAGGTGAACGTTGTAACTCTTATAAGTAACATGTTGGCGACATAGTTAATGCACTGCAGCCTAAAGACTAAATTTTTAAGCCTATTCGATAGGTACTATAGTGAAATAAAATCAATTGACATCCTCAAAAAAAATCGTGTTGCCTCTTGGGGACGGAAGAACAAGCGACCTATATTACGTATTTATGACGTATTGTGTTTAACAACCAAACATGCCTCATATCCACAAGCTCGAAAGAATGTATAGACCGGGGGGTTTAAGGTCACCGCGCCTCTTTAACCTGTACTTGAATGCCCTTATGCACTGAAAAAAATACCCAGTGGAGCCTACTGAAATTACAGTAGGCGTAACCGTTATTACAGTTAGGTTTACTGAAATGTCAGTAGGCCTCACTGTTATTGCAGTAAGTCTTACTGTAATGTCAGTAGGCTCCACTGGATATTTTTTTCAGTGTGGAGGATCTCACTGGAACCAGGGTCGGCTGTGCCATTGCAGGGGAGATGGTTAATAACATTAGCTACGCAGATGACATGGTTCTGCTGGGGCCCTCTGTTTGTGCAATCAGAAGGTTACTTAAAAAGTGTTAAGTGTATGCAGTGACTCACGGGGTTACCTATCGTAAGTTCGAATTTTTGTTTCCCACCTGTAACGTTTGGCCAAATTTTCATTTGCCTGAAAGCTATTTATTCCAAAACTGATAATATTTCAGAATAATTATAAAACAAACCTAACCTAACCTAATGGGTTCTTTAAAACGATGTTTATAAAATCCTGAAAATATTATGGGTTTCAGGAAACAATTGCTTTCGGACAAATGGAAATTCGGCGAAACGTTACAGGTGGGAAACAATGTTTCGGATTTCTGATAGGATACCGACTCACGGACGTAAGTATAATACGGTTAAGAGTGAGGTTATTGTTTGCCAGCCGCGGGAACATAAGGATATATCGCTCTATGGGGCGGCTCCTCTGAATAGAACCACGAAATTCAAATACTTAGGCCATTGGGTCACTGAGTCCCTTTCTGACGATTTAGACATTGAGAGGGAGCGTAAGCGCTGACTGTCCGGGGACATATGGCACGCAGATTCGCACGATGTTCAGATGAGGTTAAAGTTACTATGTAGAACTTATAATCACAGAAGCCGACCTTGGATTACGCGGTGACTTATCCTGCCGTGGCGTATGGAATGCACAGAGAGAGGCGTTATTCGAAATCCGTGTCGTAGACACCGACGCTCCCTCTTACATTGCACGTCATGTCATTTCTGTCCTAAAATCTGCTGAGACTGAAAAACAAAGAAAATACTCGGCTGCCTGCGAAGTGAAACATGCTACTTTCACCCCCCTCGTGACCTCTGTCGATGGCATATTCGCACCACAGATGACCTCCTTCGTCAAACACTTAGGCGAAGCCCTCTCGGACCGTTGGAATAAATCGCTCAGTACGATACTGGGTTGGCTTAGAACAAGGATATGCACTGCTATAATTCGAGCCACCAGTATGTGCACACGAGGCACACGTCACAAATTCAAACCTGCAGCGAAACTGTTGGGGTTTGACGACGGAGCAGCCATTCCCAGTTTCCAACACTAACTAAACTGCAACTGCATTGCAGAGATGTGTTTTATTACTTTTTGCTACACATTATTATTTTCATTACTATTTCTTTGTTATAAGTTAAGTTTTTCTTGCGATAAATTATATTCTTTTAAAGTTACTTTGTTTAAGGCCTACTGTCTTTTTACTCGTGCAGCCTTTGGGTGCAATATACGCGAGGGGCAGGTAACGCCTTACGTGTACAGTAAAATAACATACTAAGGATGATGCTCGGTCTTTCTAGATACTCTGTTTGCGGAAACTTGTGTTGATGGTTTTCATCCATAAAATGCCGTGTACGGGAAAGTATCAACAGCATCCTTGGTATGATAGCGAGCAGACTGGATTTCCCTATAGCAAGGCACTGGGACAGCCTGCACGCTCGTCATAGGTCAGCCGACAGCGTAATATTGTGGGTTTTTAATATAGTATTTCTTGTCTTTTGCCATCAAGTTTGAATTGTTATTTTAATTACTACCTGTGCCCGCGGCTCCGCACGCTTGGAAATCGGTATTTGTCAGTTTTGCTTGATCACAGGTTCTTGATACCCCGCAGACAGGACTTGCCGTGCTGTACAAATCTATTGGGACCTTGAAAGTTGTGCGAGGCGTTTTGCCAACAGGCAGCAACGTAGCAACGATTATTCAATTAAATTTGTTGATATATATCAACATACCCCCTCTTCTAAACTTAGAATTAAGTTGGCTAAATCCTTCCTCAGTGGTAAGTAGTCGTAGCACACATTTGAAAAAGTTTGCACCTCATTCCTAAGTAGTGCCATAAGATTCAGGTGCAAACTTAACTCTTTTTATTGTTAAGCTTTTTATAACGTATAATATGGCCGGGGATATTCTCGCCAGATCGATGAAGTTTTCATCAAAAGCCGTCCAGCCATTTTCACGTGATGCGCGGTCAAATAAACAGACAAACAGATACAGATAAACAGGCAAACAGATAAACAGACAAAAATTGAAAAAACTGTTGGAACGTGTTCTAATATCGATTCTAAGTTTTCCCCGCCAACTTTTTTTCGAATATCTTCCATGTACAGACTTTCGACCCTTTAGCTTTATTACTTATATCAACGACTATATACATTGTTCTCATCTAATTTTGAAATAATTTAGATTTAATCATGGATAATTATTGATCTTTTCTTGTTACTATTGTTACTTTATTAATATCTCACCCATTATAAATTAATTATGTCCATTTACATTTTATGACTTGTATTTATTTAATGCTTAGTATTTTTTATAATTATTATGACGTGACGATTAATTTGCGCTGCTGCTCGCGACATACCTACGTCGTCATTTTACTAACATAGGGTTACTATTAAGTTAACATTGTTACTAACACTTTGTATTGATCTAGTTATCTGAAATAAATGCCTTATTATTATTATTATTATTTGTATGTCGCACCAATTCACGGGAAAATGGTGTCCTGGACCTTTGGGAGGCGTGCACGGAGCCGGAGCCAACGTGCAGAGGCCCTTTCGACAATTTAATGAAATGTAAGGGGTACATTGGGGTACATCATGCGGATGCTCCCCCTGCCTGTGCCGTGGGACGCACACAGAGACAGCACCCGCTAGATGCAAGAACTATTGTCGTTGTATGGAGTCTAAACATGGTACTAGGCTATTGTATATGAGATACGGTGGACTAACTACTGGGCTATATTGTTTGAGACAGTCGGACGTCTACCAGGAAAAGTGTCTCATAGCAAAAATGGCACTGGTAGACGATGACTAGCCTCCCGCTAGATGGGCCCCCATAAATAGCGACACATAGAGTGGCCTAAGGGCAACACCGGTGCGGAAGGCTAAGGGCGGAGAGGTGTAATACCACAGGGGCGACAAGGGCCTATCGGTGTAACTCGTGCGTCAATGACCCTGTAGTGCCGCGTCTACGCATAGGGTTGGCGGTTTAGCTACCGCGGCACAATGAAATAATAATTATTACTTAATGAAAGATGTTTATTCATTTAAGGTTTAAAATATATAAATATTTTGACGACGCGGTTGGCGCACTGGTGAAGCAACTGCCTACTGAGCCGACGGTCCCGGGTTCGAATCCCGGCAAGGGCAAATATTTGTGTGATGAACACGAATATTTGTGCCTGGGTCATGGATGTTCTATGTATTTATTTATCTATATGAGTATGTATATCGTCGCATAGTACCCATAACACAAGCCTTCTTGAGCTTAATTTGGGACTAGGTTGATTTGTGGGAGGTTGTCTGATATTTATTTATTTATTTATTAAGTATAATAGTCTTGACATATGTTATAAATTGCTTACTTTTATATATTTTCTGTTTTTGCGACTTACTTTAAACATTTTATTATTATCGCTCACTGAGAACCAAAACGTCACTATCCGAAAAATTGAGTTTTTGAGCTGTCAGCGCCATCTAGCCAATCTGATGGTAAAGAATACAATACAAAAACTCCTATCGCTCTAGCGCAATTATTAAGCGCGAGATGGCGCTAATGTCACTATGGCAAATAGCGGGGATGAACGCGAGCGTCACTGGAACACTGTCACTTTTGCATTAGTGCCAAGGATGCCGACCGAGTTCAAGGATTATTCTGTACAGAACATCGTCATTTTTTGTCTAAGGACGGTTTGACATTAAAGTATGCGGTAAAGTACTTCATTTTTTTACAGGAAAAACGTATCTATCCGAAACATGTCAGTTTTGACTTTTCATGTAGCAGGAATATTAAGATTTAATTTCAAGCCATAGTGTATTTTTTGCTTTAGTAACTCTTTTGATTAAACATTTTGTTAACATTTTGTAAGGTGAAGGGTGACACTTTATTCTTAATGACGGTAGGTATTGCTTAATATCGTGCCTGGAATAGCGTCATTAAGCGAAAATAACTGGAAAAGTGACATTACTTTTTTTTTTTACTTTAATATCTATGTAATTAATAAAAAAAATAGGTTTTTTTGTCACAAGTGACAAGCCAGGTCACATAGCTAACAAGAACAATAAAAAATCATTAATTATATTACAAAATATAGCAGCTATAAACGTTTGTAGTTTTTAAAAAATTCAAACCTCTGTACCCAAAAAACGTGTTTTTTGTTTAGTGACGGATTGGTTCTCAGTGAGTGTTATCTTTAATTATGGCGAAGATTCGAAATCGTACGAACAGTTTTTTAAAAAAATCAAATGGGAAGCATTCACAAGGCATATCAAAAGGTAAAGGTACATCGAAAAGTATGAAAGCGCATACGACGCGGCGCGAGCGAACAATGTGAATTGATTCGAGCAGAGACGCCACCGCGCGGCGGTGTGACCCTTTGAGTCGTCGAGCCGCGGCTCGACTTTCCCCACCTCGCGCGTCCCGCGCTCGCCCCATGAGTCACGACACGCACACATAGCCGCGAGTTCTGTTAGGGCCTTATCACACTTGCGATTTGAAAGCGTTTTTTGTATGAAGGCATACGCGCAGCGTGTTCGCCGCGTCGCTTATTTGTATAGAAAATACGCTCGCAAATCGCAAGTGTGATAAGGCCCTTACTGCACACAAGTGTCCCTGTCGTTTCTTTTTAAGTTAGTATATAATATATTCTTTGGTAATACTGTGCTTTAAACCGAAGCCAACTAACCCCTTACGTTTCCACATCCACCCCCGAGCCGCAACTCTCGCGACTCCACTCTGCCCGGCCGGCTAAGGCGAGACAGAGGCGAAGGCCCCGATCCATCTCCCCCCGTCAGGACCCCCAGGAGCACTCAGGTACGTGGGGTCGCTACCCCCCAACAGTTCGCCATAAGCTGCCCTGCGTGACTGATTGCGCTGGTAATACCAATAATAATAATAATAATAAAGCCCGTTTATTTCCAATCTACAATTGTTACATGATTTTTATTTTTTAATTTATATATAAAAAAAATATATTATAAATACTTAAGCAATAATATTACCGTTATTGGAGACAAATTTTCGAAAAAAGAAAAAACTCAAGTGTTTGGCATAACTTTTGACGTTGACGGCTAAAACAAGAACAAAATAATTTATTCGGGGAATTAAATAACACTGCATTAAAGATATCTCTATATTCAAATCAGGATCCAAATCCGATCCGGGCAACTATAGACCGATTTCTGTGCTAGGTACCGGTTATATCTAAAAATTTTGAAAAATTAATATATATAAGACTCGAACAATATTTGGATTCAATTAATTTTCTTTTTAACAAACAATACGGGTTTAGACCCAAATCAGACACACTAAGAGCTACAATAGATCTCGTAACTAATATTAAAGTGAATATTGATAAAAAACAAAACTAGCTCTGGGAATTTTCATCGATTTAAAAAAAGCATTCGATACAGTTAGTCATAAATTGTTATTGAATAAATTGCAGAAAATAGGAATTGGCGGAATGGTCTTGAATATCTTAAAATCATATTTGTCTAATCGGTATCAAGTAGTAAAAGTCACAGATCACCAGAGTAGTCTGAAGCCAGTCACATGCGGCATCCCTCAAGGATCCATTTTAGGACCTTTGCTGTTCTTAACATATATCAACGACATCAGTACAATAGGTCTTAAGGTGGTTGCAGAGGAAACAAAACTAGACTTTCCACGCTAGATGGCGCTGGGAAGCAAGATTTGTAGTTTTTGTGTATTATTTCGTATGTTACTTTAGTTTGAAGTAAAATTTGTGTATTGGCGAGTCCGCGTATTTGTCTTTTATTCATGTAGTATTAGTAGCACGTCATAAATTGTTTTATTCTCCCATGTGTTGGCAATTTGTGATAAATCAGCAAGTACTCACACTAATAGACACTAATTGTGAGTGTGTGCGGGTGATTCATTCATTAAAGGGTCGCGTATCATCTGTCAGTTTGATAGTAAGCGCAGAATAAATAAGCAGGAATGATATTTGATTTTGATGATGAAGTAAAGATGCACCTCTAGCACAACTGTGACCCGCAACTCTTTCTCGCGCGAAAAATATTTCCTATCTCTTTCTTTGCGGTACTGTAGGAGACTGACGGGCGATGCTATGTCGCGCGACAAGAATCGTGAAGCCTAGTTGTATTAGACGGGCTGGATTGTCAAAATAAATAATACGAAGAAGTTACAAATCTTTAGCAGTTCTACATTTTCTAAGTATGTGGTGAAATTAAATAAGTATTTTTGTTGGGTTTCTTTTCTGATATATTGTGATTCTCATTTGTGATGTTATTGAGTTTGTCCTAAGTGTTTCTGAATGATAGATTGGGGTATAGCAAAAAGGGCCCAATTTTAGGGCACATATTTTGCTGAAAAATATTTTTCTCATTTTTGTTACTTTTTTGATTACAACTAAAGAGTACATTAAAATAAGTATCTATTATAAATTACAATTGTTTAATTAACTTGCCCGTTTAAGAACTAGAGCGGTCCTAAGCTACGTAGCCTGGGACCACTTGTACTATCATCTATTCTGTGCTGTGGACTTAGAAATTTACGATGAAAAAACTAACTAACTAACTAACTATTGTGGCGCAGTGACCCAAAGAGGATCTTGGCCTCCGAAACAAGAGAACGCCACCGGTCCCGATCCTGTGCTACTTCTTGCCGGTCATCGGCTTGAAGCTGACGATGAAAAAAATTGACAAGTATACCTCTGTTTTTTATTACTTAATGACAAGATCGGGACCTTTTTGCTATACTCTGACCTGATATACAAAAACCCGACATCAAGAATAATAGGTAGGATTGAGGACTGATTAGGGTTGGGATTTTCGTGGTTCTAGATCGTGGTTCCATGGAGTTCAGTCTAAAAATATATAACTACTAGAACTACTACTAACTGAGCGCCGCACCATATAAAAATATATAACAATATATTGTTATTATATATGGATTTTAGAACCACCAACCCCACTAAATAAAATAAAACAATTTTTGTTACGTGTGAGTTTTATTATAATACTAATGATTGTGTGAGTTGTAGACGCCGCTTTAATTCGAAATGGTGGATTATTTTTCTTTTTTGCCCCCAGATATTCGCCATTTTCAATTTTTTCGTTAAAACTAGGTCTATTTATTACCTAGGCTTCTTTCTGTTTAGTGCCGTTTAGTGGATAGGATAGTACGGCTGCCTGAAAACGAAGGTTTATATTTACATATGTGGTTTGCAGGTATACGTTGTAATATTATTTTAGGCAACACGCATGGTTTGTAGAAAATTATAAGTTTCTGCAGCTTTTCTTGGATGAAGCCTTCATCTGTACGAACTTTAATTGTCATTATTGTTGTTGATAAATCAATGAAGGAAATCATCTTGCAGTAATCTCTTTTTATGAAGGTCTAAGCTGGCCTTGAATCTGTAAAGAAATTATTTATTACGTCACAAGAATGCCAGCAATGGAAACCGCTGTATGCAGTACCTATTATGTGATTATCTTATAGGGTGTTAGGGTAATTAGTGTTATTACAGTTAACCTTCAAGGAGGAAACTTAACCGATAATTCCAAAACAATTTGGTTTCCCACACCTATTGAAAAACATGGGTATATAGGTCTTGGTATCAATTCAGTCAGAGAGAAGAAACTACCTATATGAACCTACTATGAACAGCTTTGTTTTTTTTCATCACCCAAAGCGAGCGATTGCGTTCAGTTTTTGTGGTTGGTTACACGGTTGTCATCACGCCATGCTTGTCTTCGCCTAAAAAGAAAATAGCACGAGACACCTCTTTCACGGCAGGACGCTTCGATTTGTAATATTTACAAACACAATACTTTCCCCGCAATTTCTGACCCATGATATCGCAATATCATTTAGGGATCACTATGTCCTCACGTTTCATATTCACACTACATAAAGTAAAAACTCACGAAACGAAAAAAATGCAAACCAAACATGATTCATTTTTATACGAATTTCCACAATTGACAGTATAGTATTGACACAATTCATTATTTCATTCAAAACATTTAGTGCGTTCGAAATCTAGTCCACTTTTTTGTTATGAGCAAAGAAACACAATGGGTAAGTATCTTTAAAACCAAATGTTTCCAATTATTTGTTACATGTTTAATGGAAGCTGTAATCATTAAAAAAAATAAACTGTTATGCATTCATATCGAAACATCAATTAAAACGTATTATCCTAAATCATAAGTTAAGTAGTATTATATTTCAGAACGCACTGTTCATGAATAGCTTTACGTGCGCTTACGTTTGTATGTTGTGTAAAAGCAACGCACACATACATATGTGGACAATATTTCAACGGGTTTTAAAGCTTTAATAACTTTGTAATTGTATGATTTATAGCAAAACTGATTTCATTGGCGAATATAAGATCGCTTCAAGATTTTTTAAAGAATGTTTAATAACCTAAAGCCATAACCGCCTAAGTGTGTAGTGATCAAACAATTTGTATGAAAGTAACATCTCTGCAACCACCTTAAAGGTGATTTAACTCTTTATGCAGATGACACAAGTCTGTTCTATTTCGGTAGTAACATCAATGACATCATAGCCGAAGCTCAAAATGATCTTGATATTCTGAACGAGTGGTTTCAATTTAATTTACTTACAATTAACGCAACTAAAACTAATTACGTACATTATTTTCAAGGCTAAAAATAAAAGTCATACGAATTTCGAACCCCTTAAAATAAATAACCAAATAATTAACCAAGTTTCTGAAGAAAAATACCTTGGCCTCGTGCTCGATAAAAATCTTAGCTGGAAACCACACCTTCAGAAAATCAAGTCCAAGATAACTTCATTAACCGGAGTCCTCCGTAGAAACACAAGATGTTTTCCAAAACAAGTAAAATATAGTATATATAACACACTCATTAAACCACATATAGACTACTTGGTTGAAATTTCGGGATCGGCCGCTAAGTGTCACATTAATCAAATACAAATAGCTCAAAATAAATTAATAAAAGTTTTATTTAACTACAAGTATCTAACTCCTTCGCGAAAAATATACTCAGAAACAAGCCTAATGAATATTTCGCAAGCACACGTATATAACACCTGTATACTTATTAGGAAAATACTCAATAATAGCAGACGTGTACGGGCAAGGTCGTAAAATTGGCCTTATGCCACATAAAAGTAACATAAAAGTGTATGTAACAGAGTTACATATAAGAATCAGAAAAGTTATGAAAAGGCAAATCTACAATGAAACGAAATTGTTCATTTCGAAATTGTTTATTTTTTATATTATTAAGTTTAACTCTCGTTGTTTAATGTCAATTTATAATACAATAGTGAACTGGCCTTTAAACCACTTTTATGTAACGTTAAATAGAAAACCCATTCATATCGTTACATAAGTTACATAAAAGTCACATAAAAGCGCTCTATTTCGACATTTAAATCCCAATTACATGACACTGCAACGAAGGAAAAACCACGCACACAGCCTCTTAGCACTAATCTAACATTAATCTTACTATGTAATTTCACCTTTGAACAATATAATGCACAGTTACCTTTAAAATCACCAAACAACATCCAAACAATGTGTTTTTGAAAAGTCCGCAAACACGACCGTACCCTTTGAATAGGCGGCACACGACTTAATATGGCCGGCAAAATAGCGGCGGTGACGGTAGACTAACTAAAAAATATTGTTGTAATTAAATAAATTTGGATTCTTCTATATAATTGCCAAGTTTCAATTATAATTATGGTTACATAAAAAGTGTTACATAATAGCGTGCAATACGATTACATTATGTTTTTTAATGAAATAAGCATTATGTTAACTTGCAATTTCGTTGCTAAGGTAGTCAAACTCTTCCATGATTAAGTGACATACGGAAAGCTTATTGAAATGCCCGATGAATAATACAAAACACAAAAAAAAACATTGTAAATAGGCAGGAGATAATTTTGCACACTTTTTTTTGTATTGGGGACGTTGTGATCACACATTATTAAAATACAAAAAAAATATTGACAGGCGATTTAACGTATTCCTCTATATTGAAACAAATAAAACAGATGTTGATTTTCCCAAAAGAAACATGGGAAATAAATAATTTGAAATAGATTTTTTTTGAACTAACAGCACATTTTGTTACTGGCGAAATATTCCTTTTTTGGCGGCCTTACCCGTACAACTTAGGTAACTTTGTCAAAAAACACTGTCACCAAAAAATTAAACTTAGAAACGCCAACGACCTTGTTCTACGTAAACCGAGAGAGAACAAATTATGGAAAGAAATGCATCCTTTACGACGGTGCAAAATTGTATAACAACCTGCCCACTAAAATAAAACAAGCAAAAAACAATGAACATCTTCAAAAACATGCTTAAACAACACGTAAAAACCATTAAAAACTAAATGCGCAATTTTACCCAAAACTAAAACAAAACATAACTGTACATAATGCAACACAAAACTAACTGCAATAAATTATAGTAAAACTCAACTACTATCCGACATCATTAGAATAAAAATTATAATTTTAATAAATAATATTGGTAATATTCAAAATATTTCACGGCATTACTATCCGTAAAAATTAAAATTAAGTAAGAAAAAACATAATTTCCACATCAGCCGCATACTAAATAGGTACTCAACATATGTTATAACAAAAGCACACAAACAATGTTCCTTATTTAGTAGTAGTACATGAAATAATATTTATTCAATTATTCACAAACTATTAATAAATTCAATTCATTTAAAAAATAATGCATAAATTATCTAATCTCTGTCAAGTTTGTACTACGTAGTTGTATGCTGGCCACATATAGACAATCTTACTTCGTGCGCGGTTTGTGCAATGTGCTCACTGTGGATCTACCCGCTAACTTCATAAATGTACACTTTAATATACTTACCTGCACAATTAACAAACTTAAATTAGATTGTTATGAACAAATTTTATTTTGTTTGTGTATAACTCATTTTTGTGCTGACTTCACGTAAACTTACTTTGTAATAGTTTTAAGTTCTCATGTAATCGAATTGTACAAATTCTTATGAGAATAAATGCATCTTTAAACGTAATATATATAAAATACAAATACATCATCTGTGAAAATTTCAACTGTCTAGCTATCACCGTTCTTGAGATACAGCCTGGTGACAGACGGACGAACGGACGGACGGAGGGACGAACGGACGGTCAGCGAAGTCTCATTAATAGGGTCCCGTTTTTACCCTTTGGGTACGGAACCCCAAAAACTACCCAGGCCTCAGCGCTTAACCTCTTGATAAGCACAGATTCCACAACGCCATTGATCCGTAGCTTGTTGCGAGACGTGCCGATCGAGAACGGCACTTGCAACCGCGATGCCATACGGGAGGTGTCAAAAAGTAGGGCTCGACAGCTACTGGTCGAGAATCAGGAGAATCAGGACGTCTATGCCAATAGGCATCGAGGTCCGCCACGCGAATACCAACTTGATGATCTTGTATTTGGAATCAAACATTCAGTCCACCGAAAACCTGGATTCCGGCATGCGCGGTCCATATAAGGTTGTGGACATACTGCGGGACGGGCTGAAGTTGCTTAGTGGAAGTCGTGGCAAGACTACGCAGGCTGCCTCGCAGTTCATGATACCATGGCGCGGCGAGTGATGTCAAGACGTGTGCTGCTTTTTTTGACGGTGGGTATAGACTTGATGTTCGTCATCGTCTTCTCCCTCTATCCTATCAGGGCGTTTTTAGCCTGTTGACCATGCATTTGTCGCCCGTTGACCATGCGTTTGTCGCTGGTCGTGCTCGTGCGTCGAGCTTGCCGTTCGTCCGGCTGCCCGTGTGAGTACATTCTGTATACCGCTGTCAGGCGTATTGCAGATGTAGTCGCTCTGCTGCAGCGTGACAGGATGTGGGCCCATACTCTATTACTTATCTTGTTTCGATAGAACGAATGATGATATGTGTTGTGTATACGCAGATGCGTGAATTAAGTGAAAGACGTGTAAGGAATGTGTGTGTGATGAATGCATAAGTATGTCATGTTGAGCCATTGTATCAACTACTAGACGCGCAACTGAGCCATCGACCATGGGTGCGACCGGCTCCAGCGTCACACAAGAGACTAAGGTCGAGGACGACCTTGCGTCAGGAGAGGCCGTGTTGGAAAGACCAATATCCGTCTCCCCATAAAAAAGCACTTTCGAACGGCGCGGCATAGTCACGACACATTTTGCCTTTGGCCGCCGTCGGGTTCACGTGAGCCATTTTGATGTTCCAAATTATTTTCATTTCATTTATTTGCGTGATTTAGATCGTTACTTGACCTGATATGTAATGTGTTCTTTGATTGGTTTGTAATTTATACTACTATTGTTGAAAAAAACGGGCATATATTGTGATATCGAGTTGTTTTCCTCAAACTCCCCTTTCTAGATTATGAAAAATCTAAAAATAGTATACGAAACACACCGGGTAAGTAAGAATGTCGCGAAACCTCGAATGTTCCCGTTTTGCTCCTTCTTAGACCTTTCTTCCCTAACCCAAACGGGTACGAGTTACTTGTCTGTAGATAATAAATCCCCGGCTTACTTTTATCAGCGAACAAATCTAACGTATTCGTGACCATCGGCAAATTATTGCAATCACCATCTCTGATCTTCTCAACGGATTCGCAACTTACACCAATGAAAATACCAGGATTATTCAAAGCAGCTAACCAAAGGTAATACCCTCTTAAATGGCTGCAGAATACTTCACATTGTATCCAAGGGATTTCACCTGGTTGGTATTCTCCTCCATTGGCATAGAACGTGACATGTCCAACAGGGATTCGCATGCCAAAGCCGTCCATATTTGTGACTATTGCGAGGACAAAATCAGCGTCAGATCTGTCCAGTCTTTGGTCTGGGCCCAGGTGTCTAAAGCAAGGGCCGGCAGCATCTAGGCTGGTGAGTGAGGAGATGTTTCTCCCAGTGATTTGTCGGTAGTTCTTGGCTATGAAGCTCATTGTTTGGGCGCCCAGGCTCAACCCGACGAGCTCAAGTTTCTTCGGGTCCAGGCCGGCTGATGTTAGGTTGGTCAACATCTGAGCTACAGGTTTTCCGATTGAACGAATCATACTTGAAGCTCTGAAACATACGTACCAATAGTTATTTAACTTATTTCTCTTTTAGATTTGAATACAAAGTCCTTGAACATGTATTAATTATGCATCATACATTTTAACATATCAAGTTTTATGTTTTTGACGGAGATTCTTTGAAATGAAATTCCTAAGAGATAAACAAAATCTATCGATAAGCTGTTTCTTAGAGATGTATATGTTGCAGTCAAAAGTGTGAACTGGTCAAAAGGACTTTTAACTGACAAAAACAGGCAAAACTGCTTTTGACTGAGCGTGTTGGTCAAAAGTAGTTTTGCCTGAAAATCATTGGTTAATAGTACTTTTGACTGTTACTATCAGTCAAAAGTACTTTTGACCGCAGGCACATTCGTCCCTTTATCTCGGTATTATTTTAATCTGACTCGGCCGGGTTAGGTTAGGTTAGTTTTTTTTTATATTTGACTGAGCGTGTTGGTCAAAAGTAGTATTGCCTGTTTTTGTCAGTTAAAATTCCTTTTGACCAGTTCACACTTCTGACTGCAACATATATAGTCTCTAAGAGTTCAAAGTTAAAATCAACATTTGAATTACTTCAATCGAGCACAGGATGAAGTTTCTCACATTTACTTCATTAAACATTAGTGAGCGGTTATTACATATTTAATTGGCCCTGCTAGCATGAACAGACCGGACCCCACAAACGGCACCCGTTCACGAGCGTGACGCGTATCTTAGCCATCGCCTCCCTCAACCATGTTTTAGGGAAGGTTGCGACCCTATCAACGACGCCACCGTAAGCAAAGACCTTCAAGCGACCATGATATGCTCAAGCTGCCGGGCATACGTGACTAATACTATTTGCCGGTGAGAAACAACAAATTGTGCTATAATGCTACATTAAGAATATCGATATTACACACTAATATAATGATTATTTAACAATTAACTAATGGCACACAGCACCAGCAGCAGCAAGGCATTACTGTTTTTTTAAGCCATGACTTGAACTGTATCAGGGCTGGTTAGCCCTCACTACCAGTAGTCGGACTTTGTGTGGGAGTATAACCCGCTAATGGGATTATCTCCCCGCCACAGTAGTAATTTGGAGATGTTGACGCGGGTGCACTGCGCGCATGCCTTATTTATCGTATATTATCAACAGTCGTATAGATAGTGGACAGTTTCCTGATCAGATGAAGTGCAGTAAAGTCATAGCTTTGTTCCATTCTGGGAGTAAATCAGACCCTACTAAATAAAGACCGATATCGATCCTACCCACCCTGAGCAAAACATTTGAAAAGCTTATATTGCGGCAGTTGCAAGCCTTTTTCAATGAATACCAAAACCTCATTAAGAGAAACATTTGCAAAACCCAGTATTCTAACGTTTGTTTCTCAGGATATTTATGAAAATTTAATGTATAGACTAAAAATAACCATCTATTTAAGAAAAAATTGACATTCACAACATAAATATAAGAACCAAGTACAATATACTACTCGCTAACAGTCTCCTTAGAATAAGTAAATCATACGTTGGGCAATGTACACTTTATTATAATAATAAAGTCCCAATGCATATGCAAACTTTGCCTTTTCACAGATTTAAATTAGCGATTAAAGATATATACATTATGCCAAAAAGAATACTATACTATAAGTGACTATATTATAGCCCTGCAAGGGGTTTACAACCCACGCCATGTTGCGGATTTTCAGTGGTACTTTATTATTTTACTGGCAACGACAAATTTTTGGTAACTGACGTTGAACGTCGGTGAATGTCACTGATGTAAACAAAGAGGAAACCGGACTAAATATTCCGCAAATTTCAAGTAATTTTTGCATAACAAAGTCAAAACTATGCACAGTGATGAAAGTCAAGTTTTATCAGTATTTATTCCGCAAGAAGAACGAAGGATTGAGCAGAATTCCGGTAAACAATGTTTTGAATTTTGATATGACAAATCCTTGACTGACGTTTAATAATGCAAATATAACGTATACACATGATTGTCCTATGAAAGCTGTTTGTAGCGCCACTATCCCTCGGTCGGACCGACGCTTGCTAGGCTATTAATAATGTAAACCCATGGAACTAAAAGTGATAACATACCTGTGCATAATTGATTGTGATTGTAATAATCTTATTATGAAAATAAACGAAACTGAAACTGATTGCATACTCACTGATAATACATTCTTGCAGTAAATTCAAATGTGTCTAATAAGAGCACATTATAGCCTAAATCTTTATATTTCTGTCCCAAGCCCAAACCAAAAGGAAACGAAGTAGTATCTAGATATCCTCCGCAATAAAGAAATGTCTTCTTGCTGAAATCTATATCGGGGTCCTTCGCCAAATTCCCAATATGGTAGTAGTCGTATTTATTCGTTAACGTGTGATTTTTGTTCATTACAGAGACGTAGAGTTTTTTCAGACTTTTGGGCTTAATAATGGCGGGCTTCAAAGCATTTGGACCTGAAAAGAGAGAAAGCATATTGCTTTATATATTTAATCGTATGGCAGAGTTATACGTCGAATACAGCTTATATATCCATACTATCCATACTAATATTATAAATGCGAAAGTGTGTCTGTCTGTCTGTTACCTCTTCACGCTTAAACCGCTGAACCGATTTAGATGAAATTTGGTATATAGATAGTTTCAGTCCCGGGACAAGGACATAGGATACCTTCCATCCCAAATAAATTTAGTGTTCCCGTGGGATGAGCGGGTAACACCGTGGGGCACAGCTAGTTAAGTTATATATTGTTAGTATATTGCTTAAGGACAACATAACATACAGAGTATTATTTTATTATTGTTTGTGTGATGAACTCGAATATGTGTTCTTGGGTTATGGATGTTATATCTATATATGTATTTATATATAATATTATGTATATCGTCGTCGAGTAGGTACCCATTACAAGCTTTGCTTAGTTTGGGACTTGGTCGATTTGTGTATGATTGTCCCATAATAATTATCTATTTATTTATTCAAATAATGTCTCAACCTTAGAATAAATACGCCCAGTAATCCAGTCCGCGTTTGAAAGTGAAGTCAGTTTTGGTTAGCCACGGGATAAGTTTTGTCCGTGTGCGCATCTGTCACAACGTCAAGCTCACAAGCAACACGTCTCTATGATTGGTTCGTAGACACGCACACATAAAACCAAAAGCGGCTTCGTCTTTCGCAAATCTGTTGTATGAAGACTCGTTCAAGGCGTATTTATTCCAAAATCTCAATGCTATTATCAGACTTTTTGTCTTTCAGCACAACCCACGTATATAGCACACAGAATGCATATGAGCTTGTACAGCGTTGCACTGAAAAAACTCTTACACTAGTGGCTAAGCAACTGCCTACTGAGCCGACGGTTCTGGGTTCGAATCCCGGCAAGGGCAAATATATGTGTGATGAACTCGAATATTTGTGCCTGGGATTTTATTTGTGTTTAAGTATGTATTTATCTATATAAGTATGTTTATCGTCGTCTAGTGCCCATAACACAAGCCTACTAGGCTGCGATTAGGTTTGTTTTGATGAATTCTTGCACCACTTTTTTTTCTATTGCGCAAAATTTGCCAAGTTAAGCCGCGGCCGACCAAGAGCAGTTGAAGCTACTAAAGTCAGCTACCCGTCAGAGTTTTCAATTTTATTTATAAGGTAGTGTCTCTTGCAGTCGGACTATACATCTATACATATAATAAATCTGAAGACTGTCAAAAGTCTGTACATGGAAGATATTCGAAAAAAACATTGTCGGGGGATACTTAGAATCCATAATTAAATATTCGGTTTTGGCTGTTTTGGCGGGAAATTTAAAAAAATCTGCGGGTTGTCACATTTGTGTAGTAGGAGTTATAGTTTTGATACTAGAAAATATTTTGTAATTTCCATGCACACGTAAGGTAAGTACCGAAGGAAATAAGTTAAAGTGCACGTCAACATATATTTAGTAAGCTGACATAATTTCTACCACTATGTCCAGTAGGTATAACACAACACAAGTCAACGACAAACACATATGTTTACACTCACTAACCATATACAAGACGAAAAATTAAATGTAGTACCATAATGAATAACACCTAGCTTGATAATACCATAATATTAATCCATCACCAAAAAAATTACATAAGTACTATGCCAAATTTCAACTCAATCGGAATTTTAGAACTAGTATATGTAGGTACTTCATGAAGTATCAAAATTATTTATACTAAATTGTTTTAATCATAGACAATTGGTGATGCCACAAGGAAATATCTGTCAACATTATTTGGGTAGCCAGACTAACAGAAAACTTTCCAACAGTTTTTTTGAATTTTGACTATTTATCTGTTTATTTGACGTGAAAACGGCTAAACGCATTTTGATAAAAACTTCATTAATCTGTCCAGAAAATTTCGACCTATTATAGGCTATTTATTTATTTATTTAAATTAGTTACACAGCATAACAGTAAATAAACCAAGGCACTGTGAACTACAAAATTACATTACAAAACAAAAAAACTTAAATCTAATTTGATTTAGGTGACGTAACAGCATGGCTCCGTTGCGTCGTCTGATCTGGTGCAGGATTCGGCAGATTGCCCCGGAACTGCCGAAACACAACACCCTTCGGCCAGAAGTCTGCACTTGCGATGGTGTCCTGCAGCGGCCGCGGCACGCGCACCACAAACGAGCTGAAGTGCACGTAGTACTATACAAAAATTACCAATAAAAGGGAGGGTAGCCACGATGCTCCATTGAGTTAAGTTTGCACCTGAGTCTTATGGCGCAACTTAGGAAGGAGGTTCACACTTTTTGGAGAATTGGAGTGTAGGTTTTTTTTTTTATTCACAGACTGACCGGCGATTGACCTCAGTATCACCTGATGGAAATTGACTACGGGGTCGAGGATGTAGCTCGCCGGTTCAGAAATAGCCTATTCACTCTTACCTTGAAGATATTTTACATATATTACATTATACCTAAATTATATTTTTTTGGAAATACACACGTTGGAAGCGAGTTCCATTCCTTAGCGGTTCGCATTAGAAATGATGAAAAATCGCGTCGTGCGAATGAGAGGCAAACTGACAACATAAGGGTGAAATCGCTCCCCTCGCCTGGTTGTCCGATGTTGAAACGGGGATGGTGGAATTAAATCGTGCAATTCCTGCGCACACTCTCCAAAATATAGTAGTATAATATATAAATATATATTTAGTGGTAATTGTAAAATATTGAATCCGGACGATAGTCATCTATCGTATTCACTTTACATTACTTCAAATTTTGGCTCCAGGAGAGAGGGAGAGAAATTAGGCGTGAATTAATCGTTTACTGACACAGACAGATTTACACGCGTGCGGAGCCGTGGGAAAAGTATACAATTTATATTACTCACAATCTGAAACCAATCCAACATGTTGGTTCTTCTCTTGTCTCGAGTACTCTACCGCCGCTACATAAACAAACAAACTCACTGCAAGACACGTTCGTAACAACTCACAACTAGCCATATTAAAAAAAATATCTTCAATTTCGTTAAATAACTAAGTTGGATTTTTTACTATTTTAATATCTGATGGCCGTGCCGCGCCGTTTTTTTACTAAAAGAATATACGTCCAAGAAATAACAACGCCAAAGCTCCAATCCACATATGTTTGACGTTCGCTGTCCTTTTATAATGGAGGGTTCTGATCATACAAAAATGTTGTATCTTGCTTAGCTGTCCTGAGTTACGTCGTTTTGAGTTTGTAGCAAAATTGATATTTGTTTGTGCGTTACACGCACCGGTTTCGGCTTATAACAGTTGGGTTGTCAATGCCATGTATTTAAAACTAAGAAAACAGTGCCGACTCATCTGTTCGGATGAACAAATGGAGGAATAAGTACACCATAATATTACCACGAATGCTTTAGTTCTTCGGCCACATAGGTATCTAAAAACGAGAGCTCTATTGAACGTCTGGTGGCATAAAGTCATGCAGATGAACCTTAGGGCCTATGCACACCGCGTTTTTTTAACGCGCCTTTGAAGCGCATTTGTAATTTTGTATCGATACACACGCGATTCCCACGCAAGTTAGATGCAACTTGTAGACCTTTGCACGCCTACATCGATGCAGATGCGATGGTAAACGCACGTTTGTATCGACAGACGCGATGATAACGCGCGTTTATCAATGCAAACGCGCTTTAGTATCGCGACAACAGAGTCGACGCGTGTTTCAAAAACGCGCGTCGACAATACGTTAAAAAAAACCTGATCTGCAAGGGCCCTTACACGTTACCTTATACAACCAGCTTCTCAGTTCCATAAAGCAAGCACTTACCCGGCTATAGTGAACCTTATAACTTATAAGTAATATGTCGGTGATATAATTAATGGACTGCAGCCTAAAGACTGAAACATTTTCTTTTTGTATACAGTTTAAATTAGATACTAGCGACCCGCTTCGGCTTCGCACGGGTGCAATGCTAATAAATTATGCATGTATCATACATATAAAACCTTCCTCTTGAATACCTATTAAAAAAACCGCATCAAAATCCTTTACGTAGTTTTAAAGATCTAAGCATATGTACCTACGGACAGACAGACAGACTTTGTTTTATACTATATAGTGAAGATGCCGAAGGGTGATCAGGCTCTTGCCTAGTCTTTGATATTAAAGGAATTATTTAAGTAAATCTTTCTTTGTTAGTTTGCGTTTACATCGGAATTTCAAAGCTCAATATAAAATACTTAGTTTAAAAACATTAAAAAATACATATTTATTTTTAAAGCTATATTGCTAAATTTGCGAATGCATATCCTTATTTCTAAAGAACTAACAAGAAACACTTTACAAAATAAACACTACCATCCTGTAAAACACGTCAACACTGCCGTGGTGGGACCAAAGACATATGTTAGTATGGACTTAATAGAGAGATACGTTCTTTCGAGCCTGTATTGGCCAGTGGACATGAGATATGTTTGGTTGTTAAACACAATACGTCATAAATACGTAAAATAGGTCGTTTGCTCCTCCGTCCTCATAAGGAATAGTCATGACAAAAAAAATACTTGAGGATGTCAATCGATTCAATTTTTAATTGGGATCAAATGTCTGTATGGGACTAACTACACTTAAACTGCTCCAAAAGTCAGAAATTACCGTCAAAGTTCAACATCCTACGGAGCGCTAAAAACGCTCCATGCTAATCGTGACGTCATTTTATGTTATAATAATAATAATAATACACTTGATCGACTGCGCCTGGAGGTACTGGCCGCTCGCGCGTCTTCCACGCCGGCTCGGGATCCGCCTGCTACGTCACCGGTTTCGGCGCCAGCGCCCAACCTGGTGCCGGAGGTGCCGCGGACGGATCGCGATACCGACGAGGAAGACTGTGCCAATGAGCAACTGAGGAGGGCTTTGGAGGAGGCGATTATTAGGCGCTACCCGCGCGAGACTCTAGGCCGCGATTACCAAGCTTACCGATGCATAAGCGTAACTTAGCGTTAATGGGAGCCCTGGACGCTTTGCTAGACCCGTACCTTCGGGCTAGCGAAGACTTAGCTGATACCCACTCAATCATGTACTGTGGGGCCATCGCGGCGTGCCACATTGCTCGTGTCAGATTCCCGAACACTGACCGTGCACCGCGGACCACCGGGGGTGTTCCTGCCTGGCAAGTACGGATCGAGCGGCGTATCAGCTCGTTTTAGGCCTCTCATTGCCAAGCTAATCTGTTTTAGGGGGGCCCGTGTGATGCGCTACGTGACACAAGCCTTCGCGGGGACCGGCACCAGGCCCTGCGATTACATGGCATGTATCACAGAGCGCATCGACTACCTAAAGCAGAAAGTTTATGCATGGGCAAGCCGTATTCGTCGCTACAGAGAGCCTTTCAGCAAAATCACCTCTTCCAAAGTGACCAAAGGAAGGTATACCGAAAGTGGGGGGGAACCGATCAATGTGTAACCGACGGGCAACTGCCGGATCCTACTGCCATGATTAATTTCTGGCGTAGTATCTGGTCGGTGCCAGTCGAACACACCGAGGGCGAATGGATGAATGTTGTCAGACGTTAGTGTGAGTCGATCGAAGTCATGGGGGCTGTGACCATCAGCCCCGATGATGTGAGTTGTGCTTCCCGTATGACCCAGAACTGGAAGAGTCCTGGGCCGGACGGGTTGCACAACTTTTGGATCAACTGGTTTCGATCCTCACACGAACGTCTGGCAACACAATTTCAAGACGCCCTCGAGCTTGGTTCCCTGCCATCTTTCATGACTACTGGTGTTACCTTCCTGCTCCATAAGTCCGGTAGTACCACGGAAGCGAAAAACTATAGACCCATCACGTGCTTGCCCACTTTATACAAGCTCCTTACGTCCATTCTTAGAACAAAAATTAACACGCACATTGTTGCGAATAACGTTTTGGCCTTTTCTCAGAAGTTCATGATTCGGTGCCTCATTCATGGCTGGAGAGGATCTTAGAGCTGTATAAAATTGATACAGCTCTAAGATCCCTCTTAGGCGCGTGTATGGGGCAGTGGACCACAGTCCTTCGTCAACCAGGTGGCGGGGATGGCCCCCCTGGCCCGCAGGACTTGATAAGGATTGAGAGAGGTATTTTCCAGGGTAACAGTTTGAGTCCTCTGTGGTTCTGCCTAGCCCGCCGCTCAGCACTCTGCTGAAGGATTCAGGACTAGGTTGCCGGCTTCGAAGAGGAGGTGAGGTCATTTCTCATCTGCTGTACATGGATGATCTTAAGCACTGTATGCACCAAAACGCCAGGATCTGGTGGAACTACTGGAAGTAACTGAAACCTTCAGTAGCGCCAAATTGAGTTTGGTGTAGACAAGTGTGCGGTCATGCATGTACAGCGGGGGAAAGTCGTAAATTCCGCGAGCTCCGAAGCTGAAACCTACAAGTACCTTGGTATGTCACAGTCATTGGGTATTGCGGACGGAGACATTAGGCAGGCGTTGAAGGAGCGTTTCTTTTGCCGCTTGACAAAAGTACTTAACAGTCTTTTGTCCGGTGGCAATAAGGCGCGCGCCTTCAATGCTTGGGTGATGCCTCTGCTCACTTACTCCTTTGGCATACTAAGGTGGACTCAGACTGAGCTGGACGCCCTGGATACGAGGGTCCGTCAGCTGCTCACTACACACCGCATGAGGCACCCACGCTCGTCAGTTATGAGAATGTACAACCCGCGTAAGTGTGGAGGCCGTGACTTTTTTAAACGCCAAGGACCTCCATAACCGCTTAGGGAGTATTTTCTAAACAACGAGTGTGAGATTCATCGCAATGTAGTAGCAGTTGACAAAGGCCTCACCTCTCTCTCCTTAGCAAACGAGAACTGGCGCAGACCAAAGGTGCTTAGCACCGACGACCGCAAGGCTGTATGGAACAGCAAGGAGCTTCACGGGCGGTTCTATAAGGCCCTTACGGGGCCCGATGTAGATCTGCTCGCATCGGTGAACTGGCTACGCTACGGTGATCCGTTCGGGGAAACCGAAGGTTTTGTCTGTGCAATTGCGGACGAAGTAATGATGACGAACAACTACCGGAGATATATCCTGAAGGACGGTACGGTCGACATTTGTCGGGCATGCCGCCGTCCCGGTGAGTCACTCAGGCATATAATCTCCGGTTGTTCTCATCTTGCTAACGGTGAGTACCAGCACAGACATAACCAAGTAGCCAGGATTATTCACCAGCAACTTGCTCTTCGATACGGTCTTGTGGGGTCTGAGGTGCCGTACTATAACTATGCACCGATGCCAGTTCTCGAGAATGGTCGTGTCACGCTCTATTGGGATCGATCTATTATCACGGATAGGACTATTGTAGCCAATAAGCCTGATATCGTGTTGGTAGATCGATCCAAGCGCCAGGCAGTGCTCGTCGACATCACCATCCCCCATGACGAGAACCTCGTGAAGGCCGAGAAGGACAAACTCAGCAAGTACCTTGACTTGGCTCACGAGGTGACCGCCATGTGGGATGTTGACTCGACGATCATTGTCCCGATAGTCGTTTCGGCGAACGGTCTTATAGCGAAGTCTCGACAAACATCGTAAGAGACTCTTGCTAGATGGCTGGATCAAGGGCCATCGTCAGGAGGTTCCTCTCTATGCTGTAACGTAAAAGTTCCATGAGGACTTTGTAGTTATCAAATTATAACATTTATATTAAAATAAGTATAATCTAATAGTAAGAAGTAAATAAATGAACCTTTCGTTTCGTCTTATTTAGTTCCGCGCGGACCCTAAGCGATCCTTTGTTCGCAAAAAGACGTTGAATAGATAAGCTTCCCTGCCTCCCGCGCCGCGCGCCGCGCCGCTCTGGCCGGTTCTAGTTAAATTTTTAACGTTACACTCTGTACGGGCAGCCATCAAGAGCGGACGTTCATCCCAGCGCAAGCGCGACATATTTCGTGTGCGCGAGCTCTGCCCAAATTTTAACTTTTTATTTTAATTCCTGCAATATAATAATATAATTGTCCTTAGGAAGTTGTTAAATTAATGTGAGTGTGGTAAAACCCCAGATAGGGTAAGTGATCATGAGTAATTAAGTTATTTCATTATAGCAGGTAGTTTTAAGTAGGGTGTGTCCGTTTTATTACGCTAAATTCAGCTTATTTGTGCATTGAGGGTTGAGGTATCGGGCAAACAAATTAGATCCACAGGAAGACTTAGGACAGTTCCGCGTCGCCTGGCGCTTGCCTGTAAAAACCCGCGCGTTATCGGTCCCACGTTCTATAAACGCCTACCCGCGGAATTACGAACCGAGCCATCTGACGACAGTTTTAAACGACAATTGAGAAACTTTTTATTGGATAATCCATTATACTCAGTAAATGAGTATATGGAAATGTAATTTATATTTATATTGTATTGACATTGTTTTTATTTCTACTCCAGTTTTGTTAATTATGACATTATATAACATTAATTACATTATATATTGACAATTACCTGTTACTTTTGACCTTATTTCTAATTATTGCCTTATTTGACTTTTTAATTTTCAGTGTTATTTTTACCGTGTTAATTCTTGTATTTTGACAATCCATTTGTGAGCTTCTTTGACATTTTTATCTGTTTGTTTAAAATTTTAACATGTAATTATTTTATCTGTCTTATTATTGATTCCGCTGTTATTATTATCGATGTCATCATATTTTATCTGTTAGTTTTAATATATGTGACGATCATAGTATAAGTGCATGTAAATTGACTTAGTGTAATTTATATTGTCATTTTATATTATGAAATAAATAAATCTAAATCTAAATCATAATTTCATCTTATTATTTGCCTTGTAACATTCTTGCAGCATTGATACATGGAATTGCGCCTATTTTCATTTCTTGTGTAATTTAAATTAAAAGAACTTAATTGCATATTTATTTTTATGAATATGTTTTCTTTGTTAAGCCTTTTGCACTATGCAGCAGATTGCATATTTAAACCATAATGTTAATATTAATTAATATCAGCTGGCAGTTTGGTTTAATTTTGGTTAACATATTTGTAACTCCGTCTGATTGTGACTTTGCACTACCATCATAATATCACTCTCGCACAGTACTTATTGTCGCTTCGCTTACGGTCACAATCAGCGGGGTGGAACTGTGGACTTTATTCTCACACCGTTCGTGGAACATTCCAGGGTGCAAAGTTACGGCTGTAGACGCCGACGGAAAGGAGTTCCGGAACTGCCGAGTCACCGTGGGTGACATACCGCCTTCACCGCCCGTTCCTGGCTGATCTGCACGTCTGTCCGTGACCACCGGCCGCGCCCCGTCCCAAGGCCACCATCAGGGCAGTACTGTCTCAACGGACAGCGAATTTAAAATTTGAAAATAAGAACTTGTAACGGTCGTCCACCGAATTGAGAAACCAGACGGGCCTTAATACCCACACCCTATTTTTATGCTGGCAACGGTTGTGCCGTTATTTTACATATTTAAAATTTAACGGATTAAACGCATTTTTACATTTTTTAAAATCCTTTGTTTCATTTACACACCCGGACGCCGCAATGCAGCCCTAACCACCGGTAGCCTGGGCCCCGCCCCGCTGCCGGCGGCACCCTAGGTTAGGTTTTTTTATAATGTATTTATATTTTGTGATTATTTTGTTGTATTTTACTTTTTATATAAATTTATTGTAAAAAAAAATTACCTAAGAAATTAAATGAATATACGAAATAATAATAATCTTTATTCATAAAATCATAGTAATAACAAGTCATAAGTTATGGACACAGACAACCCCCACAAGACGGAGCATGTAAGGCGACCCGCGCGCACCAACGGTATCGTACTGCGTACCATATTAAAGTAACAACCATAGAGTAAATTATATATACTGAGACAGAGTCATCAGCTTCCTTTGTGTACTAGCGCCATCTATTGAGTGAGTCTCGAGTTATCTGAGTCATGTACATATGTATACATAGCAATCGCTATGCACTGTACTGTAGGTACTTTCAATACATATTCCATGATTCATCTGTACCTCACACTTAACATAATAAGTGGGCTTTAAAACTAGTTATGTTTGTAGGAAGGTATAAAAAAGACACATTTATAATTAATTATTTTTATTTCATATTAGAACAAACGCTTACCACAGGTAGACACACAACATTTTTTACTGCTACCATGACTTTAAAATAGTTTAAAACGAGGCAATCGGGATCCATTACACAAAGCCGCGATCTAAATCCTTCCTGGAACTTCTGTCGTCGGAATCCAAGTTAGCGTAAAGGTCAACAACGTAGAGCAGATTCGCTAATAGTAATAGGTATCCATAAAGCACAGCCGAAGTAAATTTCTTATACCCGTTTTGAATATCCACCAGAAAACAAACTTGTCCATAATCCATAAAGTAAACTGTCAAACAGCACTACGCTACGCGTTCCTCTACAACGAATTGTATTAACTAAGTAGTATTTTAGTTTTCTTTCTTCTATTGTTTTTTTGCATTTAAAAAAATGCGCATTTATTATTTTCACACTAATTCAAATATTGAATTCAGCTCCATCTATCGAGCGAGTCTCGTACTAAACGCACGCAAGTTTTAATGTATGAAATCTGTAAAGTACTGAATGAAATGCCCCTGGTAACAACACGGCGGCCACCGTTTAGTTGCGTCCATGTTTACGACCCGAGCGTACGTCAACGAAAAAAGAAATTAAATAAATAACATGCTAAAACATGGTAAATTGTAGTGTTAAGTGGTGTGGAAAGACCTCTAGGACTACAAGTCATTAAAAAGATTGTATAACATTCCATTGATGAGTCTATTTCATTTGTATAAAACGAAGATTTTGTTCCTAACCAGTCTAACCACGATCTCTTTACATTGGTCACTTGGAACTAGTGAACGTCACGTCAATATGTCTATCCCTTTGGATCAAATGAACAAAGCAATTTAGCTATCGCTTTTCTACCGATTCTTAAGAAAGCACGTGATCATTAGTGATGTCCTGCAGACAGTACTAAATCGACGTTTAGCTGTACCGAATTTTATGAATAACGTATTAATATTTATTTTTATTGTTGTATTAAATAGTAATTTCGCAGTCGCTAGCAAATACGATCACTGTAAACTCATGGTAAGGGTATTGGTATGTATGGCACCGGATACAAATGTGGTGCAAAGTTAACGCAACTAAATCATGTTGTAATGGGAGCCATCATCATCATCCTCCTAGCGTTTGTCCCGTCCGGAGACGCGGTCCACTTTCCTGCATTTTTGCTTCCACTTCGCTCTATCCTGGACATCGTCTTCGTCTAACCCGCAGCTGTTCAGGTCCTTCCTTCCTAGGCCTTCCCCTCCGCCTACTACCTGGCAAGGTCAGGTCAAGTGCCCTGTTACCGACGTATTAAGACGTCCTTCTACATGCCCAACCATCGTAGTCGACTTTCTTGGACCTTGTCAGCGATATCCCTTACTCCAAGGCTGCCACGGATGTTCTCATTTCTGATCCTTTCAACCCTGGAGACTCCAGACATCCACCTCAGTATCTTCATTTTAATGGGAGCCCTACTTAAATATTTATTTTATTCTGTTTTGAGTATATGTTGTTATAGCGACAACAGAAATACATCATCTGTGAAACTTTCAACTGTCTAGCTGTCACGGTTCATGAGATACAGCCTGGGTGACAAATGGACAGACGGACGGACAGCGGAGGCTTAGTAATGGGGTCCCGTTTGTACCCTTTGGGTACGGAACCCTGAAAACAAATTAGATGTTCATGTTATTTTTATGTTACACTAGCTGTGCCCCGCGGTGCTACCCGCGGGAACACTAAATGTATTCGGGATGAAAAGTATCTTATGTCCTTTCCTGGGACTCAAACTATCTTCATACCAAATTTCATCTAAATCGGTTCAGCGGTTTAAGCGTGAATAGGTAACAGACAGACAGACAGACACACCTTCGCATTTATAATACCTATTAGTATGGATTATACACTACTAGCTGTGCCCCGCGGTGTTACCCGCTCATCCCACGGGAACACTACATTTATTCGGGATGAAAGTATCCTATGTCCTTCCCCGGGACTGAAACTATCTATATACCAAATTTCATCTAAATCGGTTCAGCGGTTTAAGCGTGAAGAGGTAACAGACAGACAGACAGACACACTTTCGCATTTATAATATTAGTATGGATTAGTGCCCTAATATAAAATTAAAATAATAAACCAAAGGTCAATGTTGAATATTTGATGTTAATTAATAGGCAATCTATGCGTAGGCACGGGTCGACTGCAATCGAAAACGTGCCTTTTTAAGGTAAAAATTACACAGTATTTTTTTTTACATCGATTGACAATAAGGAACCAGCCTGTCTAGTACAACTACCCGTCGCTCTCTCGCATTACTGCACAAAAAGAGACGGTTAGTTATCTCGCACGAGAAATAGTCGCGTCTGACAGTTGTGCTAGCCCTTCCAGTGGCAGAAACCGGAAGCCGGAGCCAACGTCAAGTGGCAGGCATCCGGAAGCCGGACCTGACATAACCAGCCGTTGAGTGGCAAGCTTACTGATTGAATGACAGGAGAATTGGCACGGCCATCTTCGCAAAATATACCGTTAAGTGGCGGGCCCCCCACGGGTGGTCATCGCGAATTTTCCGCATGTTACAAAAATTATCATTTCTCATAAAAAATGTATATTTATTTATTTATTTATTTTAGGAGAACCAACAGCTAATACACTACATATAGAAACTTAAATAGAAATACAGAGCCAATTACAGGAACTCACAAATAGTTGCTGTACATAAAACATAAACTTAAGTAAACAGCGCACATCGATGTACCGACGCGCACTTGCAGCAAATATATGTAAAAACTATGAACATTCGTTAATCTACAAACTTAAACTTATAAACCTTAACTTTAGAGCCTTAATGGGCTGACAACCTAAGTACCTACCTAATACACAATAACAATACTGCACAAGCATGTTATAAAAATCGCTCAATCAAAAAACACATTAGCTAAATTTCGCCTCACGGAAGGAATTACACAATTAAATATATCAATATCATGCATGCTCTTTCGTCGTATTATTCAAATGGCGACTAGCGCGGTTAAGGAAACTATTCCGTCTGTAATTGGATGATGTACGCCTCAGTGAGATAGGGTATATGTGAGAGGGAAAGGTGAAAAGAAGTAAACAATATTTTAAATATAAAATATCGGGTATATTTCCAGCAATAATAAGCACTAATTACAACAATTAGACGATAAAATATCTTAATTTGTAATTAAAAGTAATCAAGCAAAAATATAGCATAAAAGAACCATAGTGTAATAAATTTACCTTAGTTTACTCTAGAATATAACACACAGAATTATTATTAAAGTATTTTATAGTGACAATAATATTGAAGATAAATTGTACATAATTTACCTGACAGGTCAGAGCACAAGTCGTACTGTGTCCAAGGCAGGACAACTTCTGATCTGCCGACAGGGGGGGTAGCCGTTTTATAGACAGCTCGATGACGTCGTGGGAGAAATCGAGTGGCGCGATGCGCCTTCAACAACAAGTTTTCTACCCTCTTTTGTAAATTTTTGATTTAGAATTATCGAATGATAGTTTATTCTCCCACACGGCCATTCTGACGAGCAGCCACTTGGCTCGCGAAAACAATCATCAACTTAGAACACACAAGTATTATGATATAACTTCATCCCATGGAGTCATCAACATAAATCATCAGTGAAACACACAGTTACTGTTAAATCGTATCTAACACTGGCTAATTTTCATAACCTTAAACTAATAAAATTTGAATGGAAAATCACTAACAGTGGTCAAGTCATATGACCATAAAAACTAGCGCCGAATCACAGTGGCAGTGGTCAAATCACATGACCATAGAAACTTAGTGCCAAATCACAGTGGCAGTGGTCAAATCACATGACCATAGAAACTTAGTGCCAAATCACAGTGGCAGTGGTCAAATCACATGACCATAGAAACTAGTGCCAAATCACAGTGGCAGTGGTCAAATCACATGACCATAGAAACTTAGTGCCAAATCACAGTGGCAGTGGTCAAATCACATGACCATAAAAACTAGTGCCAAATCACAGTGGCAGAGATCAAATCAAATGACCCTAATTAGATCGGATGTCAAATCATTGCGATTGATTACGGTATAATGTGGTTTACCAATAAGACCGCTTATACACAGGATTGTTGGCCAGACAATCACAGTATACACAAGCAGCTATTACAAGTAAACACAAAAATAATTGTAATACCCTAATTCAATTAATCATCAGCTAATTATCATTTAAATAGGTCATATCACAACTCATCACTATTTAAGGAATCAGTTAACTCATGTCCCATTTCAGGAGACATTAACCGTAAATTTTCATGAGACACATACAATTCATTGCCAGTCTCGTAGACCCTAACGGTATATCTATCATTGTCATTAATATGTGTGATAACGCATGGACCTCTATACTTGCTATCTAATTTATTAATAGCACGCGGATTCTGTTTAACCAAAACAATATCTCCGACTTTAAATGGAACAATTTTTGCTTTTGTTTTATCAAACTGTTTTTTTTGTTCTTTAGCACGCTCGTCCATTCTTTCCTTTGAATCTAAACGACAAGTATCCAGGTCCAAGCGTTCCACGTTATCTACTAAAGCTGATATAGCTGGAGGCGACTGATCACAACCGATGAGTAGTTGGAAGGGTGTGCGACTGGTGCTTTTGTTAAACGTACTATTTATAGCTAACTGTACTTCGCCAACTGCATCCTTCCAACTTCTCCTAGAGGTGTTCTCAACAATTGTAAAACAGTTTGTCAGAACCTTCATCATACGTTCCACCTGTCCATTCGCACGACTGACGCCACTAGCTATAAAATGTAATTCGATGGACCATAATTTGCAAAAAGCCGTAAATTCCTTGCCAGTGTAAGAAGCCGCCTGATCACAAACAATACGCTTCGGTGTGCCAAAAACATAGATAAATGATTTTAAGCAATTAACGGTTGCCGCGGCCGTAAGATTGTTAACGGGTTGCATGAAACAATATTTCGTAAAACCATCAATGAATACGACGGCATATTGCTTAGTGGGTTTATTCCCACTCAGCTTTCCTGTCGTATCCATATGCAATGTATGGAATGGCACAGGAGGTTTGTCAATAGGATGAAGCGAAATTTGACGTGAACCAGATTGGCTCTTATTTAATTTGCACGTAAGACAGTTCTCAACAAATTTTCGAGTACATTTAGACATGTTCGGAAACCAAAACCGTTCACGAATTTTTTCAAGTGTCTTTTCCCATCCGAAATGTTTAAGGGAGTCATGGTAAATTTGTATTAGATGCCAACGATAGCTTTTGGGAACAAACAGACACTTTTTTGTTCTTTTGTCTTTTGTTGTAAAGATTCGGTACAATAACCCATCATTAATTTCATAACTAGACGCTAAATCTTTATCAATTGTACCACTTGTAATTGATTCGATGATGGCTTTGGTTTCGGAATCATTGTTTTGCTCTACCTCTAACCAATCGCTGTAATTATGAATGTTGTTCACGTTCAAAGTGGTGGGGTTGCGACTCAAATAATCTACGTGTGGTATGCGTTCTCCTTTGCGATATTCGATTTCAAAGTCAAATGATTGTAAGTATGCCCACCACCGATGGACTCTGGGAAGCAATTCCTTCTTATTGCGTGACGCTTTTAAGGAATTTCAGTCAGTAACTACTTTAAATGGGCGTCCAAGCAGGTAGTGTCGAAAATGTTTGATGGATCTCACGACTGCAAGCGTCTCCAACTCGTAAGAATGGTATCGGCTCTCGGTTTCGGTGGTGCGCATACTAAAATATTCTACGAGTTTTAATTAGCGTCGGATCAAATAACGTTAGAATCGGTTCTGATGAAAGATAACGCAGGATAGTTTCTCTAGCGAGCTCATGCTCCGGTGTCCAGTTCCACGGAGTATTGTTACGAGTCAGGTTATACAGTGGGATCATCGTTAAAGAAAAATTGGGAATAAATTTTCGAAAATACCCGGCTAGGCCACAGAATTGGCGGACCTGCTTAACTGTTGTCGGGACTGGAGAGTTTAAAAGGGCTTTTACTTTACCGGGGCTTGGTCTAACCTGGCCATTGGAGATTATTCTGCCTACATACTCAATTTCCTTTTGCAAGAATCTACACTTTTTGATATTAAGTGAAAACCCAGTGGCCCGCAAAGCATCGAGAACTTCCATTAGGTACTGAAGGTTTCGTTCAGGCGTTTCTGAATAAATGACCACATCGTCGATATAAATCAGTACACATTTATCTATGAACGGTTTGAGTGCAATATTAATTGCTCTTTGAAACACGGACGGAGCATTGCAAAGGCCAAATGGCATGCGTAAGAATTCATACTGCCCGTCTGGTGTCACAAAGGCAGTTTTTTCGATAGAGTCAGAGGCTACGGGTATTTGATGAAATCCCGCAGCCATGTCAAGTACGGTAAAATACTTAGCTTTGGACAATTTACTAATGTGATCATCTATTAGAGGCAAGGGGAAGTGATCGCGGACCGTGTTACTGTTCAGTTCTCTGTAGTCTACACACATGCGATTACTTCCATCCTTTTCACCGACAAGCAAGGACTTGCAAAAGGAGGATTGCTTTCGCGGATTATGTTATTATCTTTAAGATCTTGTACGAGTGCCTTAACATGTTCTCGTTCCGCCGGGGCTAAACGGTATGGCCGTCGCTGGACAATTTTATTCGGATTTTTTAACCGAATGTTTAACTCACCGGTAGTGACTTGGGTTACTGCATTTCCCGTTGTAAACATGTCTGACCGAGAGTTAAGCATTTTATAAAGCGTTTCTACATATTGGGGATCAACGTGTTCATTAATATTAAGTGAATTTGCATCGAACTTTTCAACAATATTTACGTCATATGAATCACGTGATACTTTTACGCAATCTTTCATAAAAGTGACCTTAATTCCAGGTATATCAAACAAATCTTGTCCAAGCAACATGTCATACTGAATATACCTATCGGGTACGAGAATAAACTCTAACGTAATATTCAGACCGTCAACGCAGACTACACACTGCTTTTTCCGTGAAGAATGGAAAGCATTCTCTCCTACTCCTCGTAATAAAGTCATCTCATAGATTATTTTGCCTTTAACTGAATCACCTACACTATCACGCATTAGAGAACATTCGGCACCGCTGTCCAATAAACATGAAAAGTCACGACCATCTATGTATTTGCACAGTGTTGCATTTACTGTTATTCATTATTAGCGTGTTAACGGACTTTTCATTTTTATTTTTCTTATTCAAACGTTGAAAACAGTTTTCAAACGTGTGCCCCTTTTTATTACAGAATGTACATGAAACTACCGGGGACTTCGTTTCTTTTGCAGTAAATGGAACGGGTTTTTGTACTCCGGGGCTAACGGAATTTGAGCGGCAATCCTTTTGTATGTGACCAAACTTGTGACATTTATGACAACGCTTTAACTGCTTATTATCAGAGGTATTTGGTTTTTGTCGTTTGGGTGGGATGCTGTGATCAGTGTCCCTATTAGGCCTTTTTCTCTTATAAGAATTAAGACTTTGAATCAACTGCGGTAAGCTTTTTGGCGTCAATCGTAACAGGTCCGAACGTATACGAAAATCCGACATACCTGAGATTACAGCCTCTACTAGTCGCTCCTCAGTCACCGCCACACCAACCGCCTTTTTCGCCAGCTCCCATTTCCGTGTCGCGTATTCAGCCAAGCTACTAGCCTGGTCGCTGGTGTACTCCATAAATAGCACCAGGTCGTCGTAGTATCGAGCTTCATCTGCAAACGTTTCAATAAGCCGGTCTTTAAGTTCTGGCCAAGTGGTTAAAGAGGCATAATTACGACGCGCCCATTCGGCGGCACGCCCACGCAAGTGTTTACGAGACAAGTTTAGAGTTTCGCGTTCAGTTAAATCAAATTCAGTTTTGATATCGTCTAGGTTACGACACCATATTTGAATTGTGTCAGTTCTATCATCGGGGTCGAACGCGGGTACATAAATATGTTCCAAGTTGCGAACACGCGGAACCGGTTTGGATATTGGAGTTCCAAATGCACTGGCAGTGGTTTGTATAAGTTTAGACATCATTTCCTGCATCATATTTTGCATAAAATCAATTGGAACGAAACCTGTCCTTGTGTTTTCATTCCTGCCAGACAAACAGCCGGCCCGCCCGAGGATTGGTGACGCTGTGCGAGCCCGAAGCTCAGGTTCGGCGCTGCATGGCGTTTGGGGCTCAGGGTCGGCGCTAGACGCAGCACGGTGTTCAGGCTCGGCGCTAGACGCAGCACGGGGCTCAGGCTCGGAGCTGGAAGGCGCTCGTGGCTCATCGGGTGGTTTCATACTGCTCATGATCGTATCACACCTGAAACATATATTTTACAAGCGTAGAACGTGTTTACGATCCCTACTTCTGATGTGAGAGGGAAAGGTGAAAAGAAGTAAACAATATTTTAAATATAAAATATCGGGTATATTTCCAGCAATAATAAGCACTAATTACAACAATTAGACGATAAAATATCTTAATTTGTAATTAAAAGTAATCAAGCAAAAATATAGCATAAAAGAACCATAGTGTAATAAATTTACCTTAGTTTACTCTAGAATATAACACACAGAATTATTATTAAAGTATTTTATAGTGACAATAATATTGAAGATAAATTGTACATAATTTACCTGACAGGTCAGAGCACAAGTCGTACTGTGTCCAAGGCAGGACAACTTCTGATCTGCCGACAGGGGGGGTAGCCGTTTTATAGACAGCTCGATGACGTCGTGGGAGAAATCGAGTGGCGCGATGCAGCGCCTTCAACAACAAGTTTTCTACCCTCTTTTGTAAATTTTTGATTTAGAATTATCGAATGATAGTTTATTCTCCCACATATATATGTTGTGTATAAACTATATATCAAGGGATTCATCGTAAAATGTCTTATTTGATCCCACCAAAACATTTCATGTAAAATTGGCGGCCAAGACTCACATGCTCATAACGCTTTCACTGTAAAAAGTTATCAGATCCCAGGAAAAGCCAAGCCCCTAAGCCCTGACTTTACTAACCCTACACCTTGGTTTCAAAAGTATGGCTTGGCTGTTTCATAGGTTACCGTAATAGTACATTACGGCAGAGACCAGTAAGTAAGCCATACTGGCCGAGTAGGAATTAGACGGACCGAGCCGTAGGCGAGGTCCGGATATAATACGAGGCCAGGATGGCTCTTACGGTCGAAGTAAGTATAGTGCTTTTCTCAAAAATTAAACAAGAAAATTAGATTAAAATTATATTTTGTAGGTGCCATTCATATTCTGCCATTTTCCAATGAATATTTTTGTTATATCCCATTTTTATTATTACACATTGTGATATTCGTCGTCGCAGGCACCATTAACTCCCATGATAACAACCTATAACAAAAATAATTATGAGTTTATACTTGGATAAAAGATATAGTTATATCGTTATCAAATAGTGGCAGCATTTATTTACCGTTATCGCCAAAATGGTTATCATCTAGAGCTTGATTTAAGAACTTTTCTATATTTTGCTGCTGAATATTTGTGATTTATTTCCTTTGTAGCCATCCGATTGTCTCAGAAAGATTGTTGAAATATTCTGACCAATTATTAACTTGATTTTCTTCCTTCCATTTAATGAATCTCTTGTATTTTTTTATATCTCCTTGGATTTAGTCGGAAGTAAATTATTTTAGCTAACTCTGCCTCCGCTTTTAAGTATGGAGGAGTGCCGTCTATTCTGAATCAGACTCGTCTGAACTCATTTTTGCTGAAATATTGTAATAGGTCACACAAACAAATTTGAAATTTTTGTCTTTTAATTAAAATCCCGCCTTAATTTCTTTTTTTATAAATACTGCGTTTAATTATTTGCACTGTCTTACAAATCTAAGTCTTAATGATAAAATTAAAACATTGTTGTATTTCTAACTAATTTTCATATCATAAAGCTTACCTTCAATTTTAACTCTGAGGTTTTTTCCAAACGACACAAAAAAGGAAGGAATTCCGAAATATCATTGTCATTTTACACAGCACAATTATGAACTAAACGCTGCATACAAACTTCCGCACTAAACCTTGTCGCTACTTTTTTTTTTTAATATGCATCATGAGTTACGTTTATACTGCCAATAGTGCTAACCTATTTTTATTTTACATTTGCTCTTAGTGTAAATTGCAAGTGTATACTGCAATGTCGTCTCTTTCTATTTAATCTATGAAAAACAGATGCCACTTTTTTAATTTCTACAATTTGCTGTGGCACTGTAGGTACTTATAATTAAAACAATTTGTGGAATGCATCCTTTTTACATTTATATACGACCTCATCGCCTTCACATCCTTAGTTTTTTTATAGGTCGGTGACGATGTAAATCGTGTTTCGATATTCAAATATCTTGATACGTAATAGGAATTACATACTTACTTACTGGACAAATATTGATTCCAAATTTAAAATCTCGCTATTTACTGGACACTTCTAAAAAGTCTTCGGTATGTTCCACTTACTGTAGTCTATCTAGCGATGGTAAGGCAACATTACATGCAATTTTTGAGAAAATATATAAACCGTAATGGGCCAAACGGTCCGTTGGACTTATTTAAGGTACTATGAAACGGCCAAGCCATACTTTTGAAACCAAGGTGTAGGGTTAGTAAAGTCAGGGCTTAGGGGCTTGGCTTTTCCTGGGATCTGATAACTTTTTACAGTGAAAGCGTTATGAGCATGTGAGTCTTGGCCGCCAATTTTACATGAAATGTTTTGGTGGGATCTTATTTCTTTTTGTAAGGTGCCCTAGCTTTTTTATTTATTTTGGGCTGTAGCGTTTCTTGAGCATCAGTCTTCAGAGCTCTATCTTTGCATATTTCTCTTGTTGATATCATTTCCTCTTACGCATTCGTCTTACGCTTAAATCTGCTTAAGATGGATATAAAAATCATTGATTCAACAATATAAAATATAAAATTCCGCGTGTTAATTGTGCTACATTTATTATCGCATTTTGGTAGGTCTATAAAGAAATATTTAAAATACGAAGTCAGTGTAGATACAGAAGTAGTAATAATTGTGTATTTAAGAAATACCTACTTTTAGCCCCATATATATATATACACTTTTATCCCCTATTATGGGAACCCCATACAAACTTACATCCCCTTATTTAAAGGGTGGGGGGTGATTTTCTAAAAATCCTAGAATATTATGTGTTTTATTTATAACAAGGAGTCCCTATACCAATTTTCAGACCTCTAGTATCAAAATTTGCAGAATTCTCATACAAACTTCCATCCCCTAGTTTAAGGGGTTGGGGGGTAAAAGTTCCAAGTTTTAGAATTATTTGTTGTTTGTGTACTAATACTAGCTTACATACCAAATTTCAGCTTTCTAGGTCATCGGGAAGTACCCCAGAGGTTTTGATACGTCAGTGTATAAGTGAGTGGCAAAATCGGCGTATTTTAGGTACCAATAAAACCTAAAGTATAAAAGCTAGATCAATGATCAATGATCCTTTCTTACTACAAAAACGGGCGCTAAGAATAATGTCCGGTAAGCCTTATGATTTTCCGGCTCAGGCGTTATTTAAGGAGAATAAAATCCTCACGCTACCGTGTATATACATATTAACAGCCTGTCAATACGTGAGAGCTAACCTAGACCAGTACACGAGCCGCGGGCAGTGCCACGACAGGAACACCCGAGGCGCGCACCTGCTGCTCGTCCCACGTCGAAGACTCGCGAAAGCGCGAAAGTCACTCGGCGTCCTTGGTGTTAAGATTTACAATACACTTCCGAGTGAAATCGTGAACGCTGCAAGCGAAAAAATATTCACTCATAGACTAAAACTATTGTTAATCGACCTCGCTTGCTACAGCATAGCGGAATTTATGTCGAGGTAATAAAATATACAACACACCTTGTTTTTGTGTATTAAATTAGATAACACCCTACATTATTCGCTTAAGAGGTTTGGATGTTTGGACATAATATGGACAACAGATAAAATGTTAATTGTAAAATTATTAAAATGAAGAATTATAATTAAACACTAATAAAAATGAAACCTGTAAATAATTTAAATGAATAATAATTTCAAGAACTTAGATGAATATTAATAATCTCATTGCATAATATAGAATTTTGTAAATGAACTTACTTATATACTATTTATGTTAAATAATGAACTGACATGTAAAATTCTATAATTTTATCAATAAATATCTCACTCACTCACTCACTCACTCAATGAAATTTTGTACATTTTATATGCTCCCTAACTGCATCTTAACCTGTGAATTTGGGCGTTCTGGTGTTAACTGGGACGAAACTATGAGGGTTTGAAAATGAGACGAAACGGTTCGAGAAAAGGTAGGTAGTGCCCCCCCTCTTTTTTGTTCGTCTTGGCGGGGGCACTACCGTGCCCCCAGATTGTATAGCTATAGATTGCATTCCATTTATGCAAATTTTGCTAGTCTTGATCAAACGTCAGATGACTAAATTTTTTCGACTTTTACTCGTAGGTAGTTATAAAGTGTATGTAGGGTTGTGGAAACTGTCCTAACGGTGGGATCTAAGTTCTTTAAACCCACCATCCAAAAAGATCTCTGATCACACTCTCAAGCTCATGAAGGAGAGGCGCGGTATGGTTCTGCATTCCCCTGATGACGCTTCTCAGTACCGAAGGCTCAACAAACAGATCTCAAAGTCTCTGACTCGCGACCTGCGCCAATTCAATACAAATTGTATTGAAGAGGCTATTGAGCGGAACAAAGGCTCCAAAGTGTTTGCACGAGATTCGTCTATGGTACAGAGCCAGCTGCCAAAGCTGAAGATAGGGGATGGTAGAATCGTGTCGTCTAGGCCTTAGCTCCTGGGGGAGGTCGAGGCGTTCTACGGACAGTTATACACGACAACGCCGACACCTGTCATGAACCTAGCCAAAGATCCAAGAGCTAGGTTGACCCGACACTACACAGAAGAAATCCCGGATGTCAGCCTGTACGAGATTATTATGACTCTCAAACAACTTAAAAATAATAAGGTGGCGGGTGATGACGGAGTTACCTCAGAGCTTCTAAAAGCAGGTGGAAAACTGGTCTTAAAAGCCTTGCAAAAGTTATTTAACTCCGTCATACTCGAGGGGAAAACGCCACAGGCATGGCACAGAAGCGTAGTGTTACTGTTCTTTAAGAAAGGCGATAAGACCCTTTTAAAGAACTACAGACCCATCTCGCTTCTGAGTCATGTTTATAAGCTGTTTTCGAGAGTCATCACGAACCGTCTCGCACGCAGGTTTGACGACTTCCAGCCTCCCGAACAAGCCGGCTTCCGTAAAGCTTTAAGCACCATAGACCACATCCATACACTGCGGTAGGTTATACAGAAGACCAAAGAGTATAACCAGCCATTATGCTTAGCGTTTGTGAACTATGAGAAGGCTTTCGATTCAGTTGAGACCTGGGCAGTGCTGCAGTCTCTCCAGCGGTGCCAAATTGACTACAGGTATATCGAGGTACTAAGGTGTTTATATGAGAATGCCACTATGTCAGTCCGCGTCCAAAACCAAGACTCGAAACCTATCCAATTGCAGCGTGGTGTGAGGCAAGGAGATGTTATATCTCCTAAATTGTTCACAGCTGCATCGGAAGACGTATTCAAGCTTCTGGATTGGGACGGACTTGGCATCAACATAAACGGCGAATACATCACCAACCTCCGCATTGCTGATGATATCGTGGTCATGGCTGAGACCCTGGAAGACCTCGGCAAAATGCTCAACGACCTCAGTAGGGTCTCTCAACAAGTGGGTCTTAAAATGAACATGGAGAAAACGAAAATTATGTTTAACTCCCATGTGGCACCCACTCCACTTAAAGTTGGAAACTCTGCGCTCGAAACTGTAAACGACTATATCTACCTTGGACAAACGATCCAGTTGGGTAGGTCGACTTTCGAAAAAGAGGTCACTCGTCGAATCCAACTCGGATCGGCAGCGTTCGGGAAGCTGCGGAATGTCTTCTCGTCCCAAATACCGCAGTGTCTTAAGACGAAGGTTTTTAACCAATGTGTGTTGCCAGTGATGGCATACGGCACTGAAACGTGGTCGCTTACAATGGGCCTCATAAGAAGGCTCACAGTTACTCAAAGGGCAATGAATACGAATTAGAAATGACGAGATACGCAAGAGAACCAAGGTTGTAGATATAGCTCAGACAGTCGCCAAACTTAAGTGGCAGTGGGCAGGGCATATTGCTCGTAGAATCGATGGCCGTTGGGGCAGAAAGGTTCTTGAGTGGCGACCGCGGACCGGAAGACGCAGCGTTGGAAGGCCTCCAACAAGGTGGCCCGACGACCTGGTTAAGATCGTGGGTAGAGATTGGATGAAGGCGGCGCAAGATCGATCGTTGTGGAGAACTTTGGGGGAGGCCTTTGTCCAGCAGTGGACGTCTATCGGCTGATATGATGATGATGATGTATAAAAATAACTAGGTATAATTAGGAAAAAAAAAGTGAATAGTAGAAAAAACAAATTTAATAGCACGTCTATATATTTATTTACACTTATAACCCTTTTTATTACACCTCACTATACAAAATTTTCGAACTACAAGGTTTTTAAAATGCTCACGGCTCGACGGTCGACGCGTGGTCGACGCGTAATGGTCAGGGGGGTCGGGAAGATGACGCAATTTCTAACGAACTTTGCTTTGCGCGGCACTTCGACCGTTAGTGAATGCCGTCCTTGTTTATTGACGAATGCATCTTGCAAGTGTGAGCAAGCAAGATATACTTTAGACGGTTTTATTTCGGGTGCGAAATAAGACATCGCACAGTGTCCGGGAGCTAGACCCTGCCACGCAACGGCTTGTTTTGTCCAGTCCGGCTCCCGAATCTCTGCCACTTGACGTTGGGTCCGGCTACCGGTTCCTGCCAGTTAACGGTATATTTTGTAAAATAGACGCGCCATTTCTCCTGCTGTTCAACCGGTGGCGCTGCCACCTGAAGGGCTAGAGGGGAAAATAAGACCAGTAGGTACCTCTAGCATAAATGTCATACGCGACTGACAATGTTCAAATTTGAACTCGTCAAAAGTTAAACATAGAACCACAGAAGAGATAGAAGTCGGTGCCTAACCTCAGGTGAACTATAATATATATTATTATTTATTATTATTCGTTCGGCATCTCTTGTGAAATACCGGTAGACTCAGACATGTAAAAGTGCCGTAGTGGCTAACTTATAGAATAAAGTTCATTATTTATTTATAAAATTATAAGTGCTTTTATCACTACATAGTATAAAACAAAGTCACATTCTCTGTCCCTATGTCCCTTTGTATGCTTAAATCTTTAAAACTACGCAACGGATTTTGATGCGGTTTTTTTAATAGATAGAGTGATTCAAGAGGAAGGTTTATATGTATAATACATGCATAATTTTTCAGCATTGCACCCGTGCGAAGCCGGGGCGGGTCGCTAGTATATTTATAGAATTGTAAATAATCATTTTAAACTTCTAATTGTTTAGCTAATAAATCTCACCATCAGACAAGTTCAAAGGAAATACTCGATAAAGCGCTTGGTGCGCAAGCATTTCTTTTGTAATGTTTTACTTTAAATAAGTACACATAATATATGTAAGTATTTTAGTCAGTTTATGGAATACATGTAGATGTTTTCTTGAATAAAACCGCCGAATCCCAATATGTAGCACTTTATTTACCCATAAACCAATATTATTTACAAAAATAAGAAAATTAAATAGAATTCAGTAAGCGAGATCACAAAGCAACGTCTAGTCTTCAATCTGTCATTCGTCTATCTCCTAGTCCTTCATTCATTCGTCCCATACGTCATATTCACTCTTACATTCAATCAGCTGTCACTCCGTCATCAATCTCATTCCTACAGTCGGCCGTCCTGCATGCTAGCCTGCCCTCAGGCAGTCCTGCCTCTTTACAACAGCTGAATCTTACATACTATAACACAACAACATAGTATAGCATGACAAAAATCATTTAAACAAAACAGTAAATCATTATATGCAGTTAACGACTCTACATAATTATAATCTATCAAGTTATGAATACAACAGTAACAATTTAAACGACATGGTCTATATTATGTTTCATCACACAACAAAGTGATTCTACTCTTATGTACAACATAATATACCAGTCTTTATAAACAAAACAAATCTAGTATACACAAATAAACAACTTGACATAATATAACAACAATATTCTAAACACAATAATAAAAAGATCATAACGTCGTTATCAGAGCAGTCGGTTTACAATATGGTGAAAATAAACCTTACCATATGTGGTGTAGAGTTCACTGACCCCGAGGCCATGGCTTCATGTTATCCGCCGACGTCGACGTGCGGACTGGTCCTTCTGACGTGCTGTCAATTTTCTCTACATCGTACCGATCTTGTCCTCTGATAGCTGTTACCCTGTATGGTCCAAAGAACCGCGGCTTCAATTTTAAACAGGTGCGTCCTTAAAATAGCAACTTTATCCCCAATCTGGTACAGGGTACTCTCTTTACGCTTCTTGTTGTACGTCGATCGATTTTCTTGTTGTGTCTTCAGTATCTGCCGTTGAGCCGATTGTCGTAGCTGTTCTCTTTCTTCCACGAAACTGTCGTAACACTCTTGTTGTAACAGTTCAACGACCTGTACGTCGTCCTTGGACCGCATCTTGGTTCCAACCATAAGTTCGAAAGGCGTTGTATCGATACTTCGTTGGTACGTACTATTGAGAGCCGTCTGTACTCTCGCCACGTGCCGGTACCATTGTCCTGGTTCTGAAATACAAAGTTTAGTTAGCACAGATATAATAATACGATGAATACGTTCAACTTGACCGTTTCCTCTGGGTACGCCCGTCGTAATGAGTACGTGTTGTATATCTTCTGTATTGCAGTATTCTTTGAAGTCGTTGCTCGTGAACGCCGCTCCACGATCGGTTATCATTCTGACTGGGTTCCCAAACGTCTGTTGATGCAAACGCAATTTATCGAGTGTCTCTTTTGCCGTCGTACCCTTCGTCGGATACACCCATACAAATTTGGTGAATGCGTCTACCACAGTCAATATTATAGTTATATTGTTTCTTCGTCTCTGTGAGAGGTCCGACATGATCACAATGGATTGTGTGCAGTGGAATGCTGCCTTTATCAATACAGTGGAGAAATCCCTCTTGCTTTCCACTCTTCTTTGTGGCCAACAAACATGGAACACATGTGACAATAAATTCATCTATTTTCCTCGATAAGTCTTTTATGTGGTAATCTTTGTTCAACATTTCCAACATTTTCTTCTTTGCAAAATGTCCTTTTTCATGGACTCTCTTGATGATGTCACCTTCCATACCGCTTGGTACCATCAACTTAAATCCTTTATACAGTACATTATTTTCTATCGTGTAATCCAAATATGGTTTCTCTTCTAATATCTCTCGGATTGCCATCAAGCCTCCGTCTTGCTCCTGGGCTTCTCTTACTCGCTCATGGAGTTCCCTTGTCACCAATCCGACATAAGGTGATCTGCTCAAAGCATCGACATGTCTCATCTGGGATCCTGTGCGGTGCTCTACTACATAGTCATATTCTTGGAGAATCAGAGCCCATCTTGCCACACGGGTCGACAGATCCTTTTTTCGCAAGGTCAACTCGAACGCTTGACAGTCTGTAACAATTTTGAATTTGATACCATATAAGTACTGCCTAAATTTCTTTACTCCTTCTATTATAGCTAAAGCTTCTAACTCATAGCTACTATATTTCTTTTCTGCATCACTTGTCTTCTTACTCATATAATACACAGGATGCAATTGGCCGTCTTCTGTGCATCGTTGAAGCAATATACAGGCCAACGCTAACTTAGATGCATCGGAATGCAATTCTGTATACAATGCTGGATTAAATATTCTTAGTACTGGCATACTAGCTAGTTTCATTTTCAACTCATGAAATGAGGCCTTCTGAGGTTCCCCAAATACAAAATCAACATCTTTTTGAGCAACTCCGTCAGTGGTCTTGCTATAAGAGCATAGTTTTGAATAAACTTTCTGAAGTACGACGTCAATCCTATAAATCCATGTACTTGCTTTACATTAGTTGGTTGTGGAAATCTTACCACCGCATCTGTCTTGTCGGGTGATGGTCGTACTGTACCATTCTCGACCACATGTCCGAGGTACTCTACTCGTCTCTGCACCAACTGTGATTTCTTTCAGTTCACATCTAGGCCATACTGGGATGCTCGCTGTAGCACTTCCCTCAGTCGCTCAACTGCTTGTGTCTCGTCCGCTGCAAGAATTATCACATCATCAATAAATATTAAAACCTGATCCTTTTCGATGAAATCCCTGAAGATATAGGTTATAAATCTTGTAAACGTCTTCGGGCAAACTGACAAACCGAAAGGTGCCTTGAGGAATTCGTATTGTGAATTGTGCGTCACAAATGCCGTATACTTTATGGACTCCTCATGTACTGTTAAGTGGAAATAACCATTCTTCAAATCGAGTGTACTGAACACCTTCGCCTGTGCAAGTTTATCGATATGATCCTCTATGACAGGTAATGGATACTCATCCTTGACCATTTTCTTGTTTATTAACCTGTAATCCACACATATCCTTATGCTGCCGCACTTCTTTTTCACGAGAACCAAAGGACTAGCATATTCAGAGAAACTTACCCGAATAATTCCCTGTTCAAGCCATTCTTTCACCTGACGTTCAACCTCCTTTTGTTCTGCAATCGCCAAACGTCTTGGTCGTTGTGCAACTGGTACGTCATCCTTCAGTGTAACACGTAGTTGAACCGGAGCCTCACACGTCTTGTTCGGTTGGTACGTTTCGACTAGCTGCGTTACCTCGTCCTGTAACGCCGTGTCGCTCACATAACCTACAACGTCAGAAACACATACACCACACATTAGGTTATTAAGCCAACTTTCACTAGATTTCAACAATAAAACACGACTGCCCTCCATAACAAACGTTACTTCCTTTAAGAACTCTTGTCCTAATATTATATCAAAAGGCATAGCGTCTCTAGGCACAATATATAACATTATATTTTCAAAACACTGACCGTCGATAGAAATGTTTGTTTTCATATACTCGTAACCTAACGATTTCACTCGCGTCGATCCAAGCAGGGGGATGACAGTTTCTTATAAGTGACATTTCACATAGAAGTCAACGCCATCTACCAGTCCGCCCCGATATTAGTAGCGACCAACTAATTGCTAATGTACGTCAACAGATGTCGTGCTTTCCCACTGTCAACAGGTTCGATTAAGATGTTGCTAGCAGTAAAATATATTTTTTAATGTTGGTAAAATAAGTATAGTAATATTACATTTTAGAGCAAATTTATTACATAAATATATTTTCGATTAAAGAAAAAACATTATTTCTTCAGCTGAGTGACTGTGAAAGAATAAAAAAAAATTATTTGATTATAATGCACGTATTTAACCATTTTATTTGGGAATTATTATTTTTTTACCTGGTAATATTATTGTTATACCAACTTGAAAGAACAAATGTGATTCAAAGTTTGGCTCAGAAAGTTTTCTTTCCCGTTGGAGCTGTACAAATTATTGTATCGTTTCCTTATTATCGGATATTAAAACCTCCAGTAAGTGCGTTGAGTAGAGCCGGGTGTTCCTCCGCCTTCCTGTCGAGACTTGTGTTCGATTACTTCGCGATTTGGACGCTTTTTGTGTTTGTTTTACGTGTGCGATTTGGACGCTTGTTGTGTATTTAGTTTTAGCATGTTATTTTGCTAAAATGCCACGACTTTGTGCTTTTGGATGTAAGCCTAACGGTGAGTACGACTGATTAGATACAAAGCCAACATAATTTAAGAATTACTAAATGTTCTACAGCCATTCATTTTGTAGTTTCTTATTGCTACCAAGAACGCAGAAATTAAACGTTTCACTATGTAACAATGGCACTCCGTGTTTTGTGAGTAAAATGAAACAATTCATCGTACATACCATCTAAACTAAGTCCCTAGTTAGGACCACTTGTTAGACTGGTATTCTAATTTTTAAACCGTTTCGTTTATCTGCCTCGGCCACCCCAACAGCCGCTCCACTCTTAACGAAGTTATTCCAATGAAATAATAAACATATTATGTTTTTTTTTTCTCATTTCCAGATGCCTCAATGCACCAGTTTCCAAATCTAAATAAATTTCCAGAACGGTTTAAAGTTTGGGTCAGTCTTGTTGGTGGAAAATTGGAAACTTCATCAGACTATGAATATTACAAAAAGAAGAGGATTTGTGATATCGTCGGCCTAACTCGCATACCTCGTAACTCAATCTGACCAAATTTTACAGGAGGCACAAAAAACTTGATTACCAAAAATTTTGCATGAAGACTTGCTTAGTTCTTTTTTTTACATAATGTTAAGTTAAATTTAGCCGTCAGATTGATAAAACCTATTTTTTTGTAATCACCTGAACCTGGAAAATTTGGAGTTACGAGTTTTTCTTGAAAATTTTAGAAAGCTAATCGGGAGTTAAGAGCTTTGCTATAAAAATCCGTATATAAATAGAGGATAGGCTTTTGATCTGAACAAGGTAATTGTGGATAGAATAAATAAAAAAGTAGCAAATTTTTTTTTTACTTTAAACAGAAAAGCCTCTTCTGGCTTCAGAAATGTGGGTAGCTAAATTATAATTATACATTTTTTTTTCAACTCTAAATAGGGCTAAAAATGTTATAAACTACAACTTTTCTCAAACAACAAAACAACGCTTCTATAATAATCATGCTCACGAGGTGACCGCCATGTGGGATGTTGACTCGACGATCATTGTCCCGATAGTCGTTTCGGCGAACGGTTTTTGTAGCGATGAGTCTCGACAAACATCTTAAGAGACTCTCGCTAGATGGCTTGATCAAGGGCCAGATACAAAAGGCGGTACTCCTGGACACCGCACGCATCGTCAGGAGGTTCCTCTCTCTGCAGCCCTAACCACCGGTAGCCAGGGCCCCGCCGGCGGCACCCTAGGTTAGGTTTCTTATAATGTGTTTATATACTTTTTAATTTCTATATTGTATTTTACTTTTGATATAACTTTTCTCGCATAGAGAACGGTTTGTATGAGGTTGGTAGCAGACTGATAGGTGGATAGTTGTTTATATCGGAAGGATCTCCCTTTTTGTACAATAACATTATTTGAGACTCCCCAGCTCCTTGGAGTTTTCTGGATATCCAAAATTTTATTAAATAGAGTTATTATTGAACCTATTAGTATTTTCTGCCCAATTTTTAGAGCTTCGTTTGGAATATTGTCATGGCCCGGGCTTTTATCCTTCTTCATTTTTTTTATTTTTTCTATAATTTCTCTGTAGTCAAAATGTATAATAGGTGTATTAAGCTGTGTTTCGTGGTTTTAAATTACGAGTACATTTTCTTCGTTGTGTTCTTCGTGGTGAAGATTCCGGTAGAAGTCTGTTGCAATGCTTATTAGCTCTTTTCGTGTTTGTATCTTGCCTGTTTCTTTTTGCGCTTTCAATGGGTATCGATGTTTTCTCTGTATTTAGTTGTTTATATGCTTTCTTTTGGCTTTCGGTGCTGACAAGGTTTTTTTCGATCACTTCCATTCTGTAGTTTCCATAGTCCCTTTTTAACATTTGTTAGTAGTTTTATAAAGATTCGCTAGTTCTTTTTTCTCTTCTTTAGTTTTTAATGGATTCGACTGTAGTAGAGTCCACCTTTTAAGTTGTTGTTTAGTTTCGTCAGTTAGTATTTCTTTATAATTTTTTTCGAGGTGGCAGCCTTAAGACTTTGTTTCACGGCTGTCTCTAACTTAAAATAGAAGGTCTCTATATCGTCGCTACTTTCCCACTCACTACGCATCTTTTCTAGTTTTTCCTTTAATGTCCTGAGGTATTCTTGTTGATTTTTGTCGATAGATCGACTCTATGTTCGCTGAATGTCGCTCGACTTCTTCTAGTTTTTTGTAGTTGAACGGTGCCTCTCACTAACCTATGGCCGCTGGGGAATATTCTGTTATTCAAAATTTCTATGTTTGTGAAGAGCTGTGAGCAGTTGCTCAGTACATATTTAGTCAATCTGATTTTTGTGTTGTTTATCCGGCGTGGTCTAAAAGTCCAAAGGTTTTTGATTTTTTTTTTAAATATTATTATTTATTACTTTGAATTTATTGGATAATGCGTATTAACGTCCTACGGTACGTTTTTGTCTAGTTATGAAAATATTTTCTGCAGTCTCGCTTTCCTTTGTTGATTCATTTTAGTATCCGCCTACAAAACAAAACAATGTTATTAAGTAAAAAAACTTAAAGCACCTATTTTTTGTAGATGGGACTCGAGTTCGACTAGATATAACATAAATTAAAATAGTGACAAAAACAAAACAGATGTCTATTCGAACAAGTCACAACTGTATACTTGAGTTTATTGCCTACATACATTTTCATGACTTTTGACCAGCGGCAAAACCACCGGGATCGGTTTTACATTACGGACATAACTTCGTATTAGAAACGTCGGGATTTATAAATTAATTATTTAAACACGAGATAAAGTCTCGACCATAGTCACAAAAAGATTAAATAATTTGCGTAGAAGACCACGTAACTAATCTTCATGCGTAAAGATCCACGCAAAGCAAACCTCGTATGTCCACGGCACGCAACCAAACGACATTTTCAATAGTCTAATGTATTTAAATATGATAAATATCTATCAAGAATACACAATCAGTAAAATCGTAGAACCTTATTACACATACCTGTTATTCAGCACCCGTTTTCTTCCTAAATATTTACGCAAAACTGACGTGCAGTCACAACGCCATCGCAAACTGTACTGAAGGGAGTGGCGGGGTGGGAGATACGAGGTATTTCTTTTACAAAATGGCGGTCGGGAGTTGCGAGGTTTTCTATTTTGATTTTTAAACGTAAACGGTTTATTTTTGGTATTTAAGAGTTTTGCCGTTAGATGCGTTCAGAATAGTACTATCTAATAGTATCAAAACATGATTTTCAAAAAAAATTGAGTTACGAGGTATGCGAGTTAGGCCGACGATATACATTTCACTGATGCAGACAGAAATCGCAACAACAGATTAAATGCATTAACAGTTCCATCACTGCATTTGCCGGGTAAGTTAGCCATTTGCTAAAATAATTAAATAATACAAATTGTAATAAACATGTTATTCAAAGGGACGTGATTATGTTGACAGGACAGTCAAAATATTGTTTCACCATCTTTGTGTATCTTTTATTTGATCAGTTTTTGTGAAACTATTCCACGGCCTTAAGTTTGATTTAAGATAGATGTATTTATTGCAATAATAATAAAAATTCTTTATTGCACCAAAACTAAAGAGAAGCGCACAAAGGAAATAATAAAAACATTAAATTGCATTATATTAGCATTACCAAATGCCTGTCCGAATGTTTATGTTTATGACCATTGGCTTGGTCATTTTAGCCCGACAGTGACCTTAATAATGTTTCCATACTAGTGCATATTTATAAATATTTCTCTAAAGGGGAAATGAAAATTAATGAGATAATTAAACCCTTATTACAAATGTATTTGTAATATTTTTTCTATATTTTGTCATGTTTATTTAAACATCAAAACTTGGATGTTTGCGTATCAAAGTAATAAATGTACTTGTTGCTAAAAGGATAAATTAGATTATTTTTATTTATTTCGATTATAAATTACTCATGGTAAATTTACACAAATCTGTATGGTGATTTTGAACATACAAATTCAGCAAGTCATAATTCAAGAGATAATAAATAAAAACGTAAAAAAGGCAAATTAAATTATAATTTAAATAATGTAGAATAAATATGACATTAAATTCACTTACGTTATTACTGTAGTGTTTGTGGTAGTATCTATACATAAATAGATATACGCTGTCTCGGGCGCACGTCACATGGGATGCTGCGTTAGTGACACGCGAGCCGTTGGCGAGAGTGAATGCTAGACATCGCTGTGTGTGCGTGCGGCGAGTGAGCCAGTGTTACGAACATATGCCTTCTACAGGCAGATCCTACATTTGGCGACGAGTGAAAAGGTAATCAACGTTTATTTTGTTACAAGAAAGGAAAACAAATAAAAAGAGAGAGAGGAAACCTGTAAAAAATAGTGAAATAAAGTTATTTACGGATCTAACCACTTTTGTGCGAAAGGAAAAGTAATAAATTACAAAAACTATGTCATTATGTTAGTATTTGGCTTAGTATTATTTGAGTATCATGAAATTACTTTAAGAAGAATAAAGATTCTGATTTGTGTTTGCAAGTTGTATGGCAAATTTTGAGGTTATGTTCGTACAATTTCGACAAAGCAAAAACGCGTCGGAAATTGTTGATATTTACATTTTATAATCACGGTGCCATTATAAAAAATATATAATCAATGCTGCTTTGTGTTTGCAAGTTGAAATTAGTTTGATATTTTACATAAGTATACTTACATGTTTTAATACGGCTAATTTTGAGGTTGTGTTTGTAGTTTGTACAATTTTGACAAAACAAAAATATGCGTCGGAAATTGTAGCAAATAAGTCTTAAAAGTGTAAATTGTAGTATCACGATGCCATTGTATAATTTAATTTATTTTGAACGTAATAAAGGATTGGATTTTGATTCCAATTTGTAATGCACATTTGGAATCTATTTAAGTCAAGATCATTAAAGAATAAATAATCCAACGTAGCAATTACAGTCTGATTAATATTATAAAGTAGAATGTCTGACTAGGTATATAATTACATACAGCAAGATTATTTAGTATAATACATCACTACAAGTTTCTAATGATAATTGTTATGGTACGAAATTTAATATTTTTTCATTATAATGCTATCCATCTTACCGATTTATAGATGATATGCCTAGGATAGGATACTGTAATCATATTACAGTTTTCATTTAATATTACATAATATATAATACATCTTGCATGTTATGCATTGCATGCAGGCTTTATAATAAATATGTTAATCTTACTATTGATGATTGATGATATTTTGCTATGTGAGAGACGAATAGCCTATAGTAACGTGAGACTTATTAGCCGACGTAAATATTAGATACGTTTATGGTAAATAGAGTCCAAAGTTAAGTACGTGAAGAGATCTCCATATAAGAATATTGATTAGTTAGATAAAAGTAAATGTTATATAACAAATATATAGTCAAATTTGTTTTCCTTTTTGTGGCAAGTAGGCGTTGAGGACATTTTTATAAGATTATCGTGTCCCATTAAATTGGAATAAAGGCCACCATTAAATTGGTTTACGATACTCCATTAAATTGGAATACAAGTCACCATTCAATTGGTTTTCGAGACTCCATTAAATTGGAATGACAGGCTCCATTAAATTGGAATGACAGGCTCCATTAAATTGGAAATGCAAGGCTCCATTAAATTGGAAATGCAAGGCTCCATTAGATTGGAATAACAGGCTCCATTAAATTGGAATGACAGGCTCCATTAAATTGGAATGACGGGCTCCATTAAATTGGAATGACAGGCTCCATTAAATTGGAATGACAGGCTCCATTAAATTGGAAATGCAAGGCTCCATTAAATTGGAATGACAGGCTCCATTCAATTGGAATAACAGACGCCATTAAGTTGGCATGACGGACTCCATTCAATTGGAATGACGGACTCCATTCAATTGGAATGACAAACTACATTACATTAGAACACCCGACTGCATTAAATTGAAACACTAGACTTCATTAAATTAGATAACAAAAGACTCCATTATATTGGATAATTAACTTCCATTACATTGAAACCCTTGTTTGACAAATAGTTTCAATATGTCCCTTCAGTTATGTAATCTGTGGTTTTAGCTTCATGTTTCTTCAAATACCATTTATTCAATAGATATATTTGTTAAGATAGTAAAGCCTGGTAGCAAATGTTGATGTACCTAACCCGTATTGCGAGAAGAAAGAGATATGAAAGGAGTAGTAGAAAAAAGCTGTATTTGAAAAAAATATACTCCTAATTATCAATCTTAATCATGGTTATGTAAGTAACTTCATGAAATAGTTAGGAACAGAAACCATACCTTAATAAGATACAAACCTGATATGAGTAAGCAATGCATATACATTTGTATTTATAAAGTATATCGGTTCAAGTAAATTTTGAAAGTGATAGATGATATTCGTACAATCCTACACTCGCATTAATAATTCCCTCAGTCGATAAAATTTAGTCTTAAATATCAACCACTTTATCAATGATGTGGCCGCCCGAAGAACCTCTGATTTGATCGGTGGTCGACTATGGTAAAGAAATGATACCTGACCTGACCAGATCAGCAATAATAATAAAATCTGATTGGGTGCTGGCCTTTATATAATAACGCTGACAAATAATATAAAACGTGTAATAGACAAAGTACCTAGTAGATAATTGAAATGTTAGAAATAGATCTACTGTTTTATTAGTGATTTGGCATCACTCCTGAGTAGAAGAATAGAAAGCAACAGGTCAGTTTCGATGTAATATCTCAACAGATTAGTCGTTTTAAAGTGCTCGAAATCGCTTATATTCCACTTTGATTGGTAATGGTAACCAACAGCATTTATTCAGCTGTTATATATTAGTGGCAACGAAGTAACCATAGGTACCTTATTAATTATTAATGCGTGTGATGGGAGTCAAGAAAACTAAACATACTGTTTCGTTGCTTCAACGAATGTGATTTTATATTGTCGAAAGCTACATAAGCCATATTTTGATACTTTTACTTACCTAATTCTAAAATTATGGTTGCATTTTTACAGCATGATATCATTTTTTGAGTGATTTGATAACATTTATTCGACTTGAAAAATGGATACTGAATCTAAATTGCGGTTTCTTATATTTCATAAGTTTGAGTCGTATGTAATCAAATAAACTTACTAGGTACTTACCTTGTTGTCTACCTTTTGTTTTGTAAACAACAAGAGAAAATCGAGTTGATATCTATATTGGATAGTAATGTTTCAAATAATAATAATAAATTCCAAAGGAATCAGATACATTTACGTACTTATATGTTACTCAAATTCTGATACTTAAATAGGACTCCGGTATCCGGATATTGTCGAATTTGGCGAGATACAGGTTTTTATGGAGCTAGTAAGAGAAAATCTAAATAAAACATCTTACAACCAATTCTTATTGTTACCTTATAAAAATGATAAGTAACAGCAATGTTATAATAGTAGAAACAAAGGAAAGGAAATATATAATATTACGCGAAGAGTGTTCATTTTGTATATTACATCTAATAATTATTTTGATAATTAATTAGTATATAATATATTTAGTGTAGATATTTCTCAGTCAGTGACACTAGGTCTACGCCATTTAGATGAGGTGCGATTTTTTGCTTATGTAAAATTTGGTAAATATACATAGGTATTCTGTGGTAGTCATAGAAATAGAGATCTCAATTGATTTATGTGACGGAATCGTCGATACGTGACTTCGAATTGTATTTGTCTGGTATAAAATATTGAAATGTTACGTTGTGGCGTTATGACGGAGTTCAAAGGTCGTTTATTTAACTTTTTGTGGTTTTAAAAGAGCATTTTTAATGGTATAAGTTCTGTAACTGCTGAATCGAGAGCTTTGGGAAATGTAAACTTCAACATATCAACAAATTTAATACTATATTCCGTGTTTTAAAGATGCTACTTACTCACATGGGTGATGTTTATAGACCATCAGTGATTTTAAAGGAGCATGGTCAAAAAAGTGCATAAGTTCAAACTTCGAGAATACTGATTTGTATGCATTCCATTCCATTAATTTATACTCGACTCGTACTTACGACTATTTCTCGGTCATATAGTCTTAACGTGTCATGACTATTTTGCGAGTTGATTTATTGGGTTGTTGGTGATATAACATATTTCCCAAATTGAAAGACTATAGAATATGGATGAAAAGGCTAGAAAACTATCATTTCAAGAACAACAGGACCTCTATCACAATATTTATCTTAGACTTAGAGTTAAAGCAGTAACAAGGAGAAAAGGAGAAGGGAAAGGAATATACTTATAAGAGATAGCAAACAAAGAAGGATGATTTAGAGAAGTAGATGTATCTTATATTAAGGAAATGGAGACAAACCAACGTAAGTTTAAATTGTATAATCCACAGGGTCTAGTGACACGCACCGGACCGGTGGGGATGTCACGGTTAGGAATGAACAGTTAGGACAAACACTAAGGCTACATCTGAAGAAGGTAGACGAATAGAAAGCAATCGTAGAAAATGAGACTGAGTACACATTTATATGTATATATTCCTTATTTGTTGCACCAAGGTTGTATTACGACAAAGCTTGTATTACGGGTACACTGTCTGTCAACTTTAGGGCAAGGCAGAGGAATTGTAGACTAACTTAAACATAATTACAATACTTACCTACTCACACATAACTGGGATTCTATAGATTCCCTGTAATTAAAACACATTATTGATATGCAGTTAGGCATAAAGTGAATTCTGTGAATTTGAGTTCAAATAATTAAAAGCTTTTTAACATGGAAGGGATGTAGTGTTTGTGGTAGTATCTATACATAAATAGATATACGCTGTCTCGGGCGCACGTCACATGGGATGCTGCGTTAGTGACACGCGAGCCGTTGGCGAGAGTGAATGCTAGACATCGCTGTGTGTGCGTGCGGCGAGTGAGCCAGTGTTACGAACATATGCCTTCTACAGGCAGATCCTACAATTACTAATCTTATTTATTTAACTGCAACAAGTTTTCTATGAATATACACTTTTCTGTGTACATGTAAACTACACAGTACATTCAGTTAGGCTCTTGAAACTTTTATTACTAACTAGCTGTGCCCCGCGGTGTTACCCCGCTCATCCCACGGGAACACTATATTTATTCGGGATGAAAAGTATCCTATGTCCTTCCCCGGGACTGAAACTATCTATATACCAAATTTCATCTAAATCGGTTCAGCGGTTTAAGCGTGAAGAGGTAACAGACAGACAGACAGACAGACAGACAGACAGACACACTTTCGCATTTATAATATTAGTATGGATTAGTCAATGTCCACACCTTAAATTTTTTTGATGATCCTTATTTTTACATTTACAGTTGCACGCTCAAACGAAGTAATGGTGGAACAGCCGTCAACTTCGTTGCAGCACACGACACCAGAAATAAGAACAGGTAATATACTAATTTTAAAGGTTCAATATCGGTAATGTCCAGTGCGTAATTACTATCATTTAGCCACAGCAAAATAATCGTATGGGGCCCTTCTCTCTCGAAATAAATAAATTGGTCCTAGTGCAGGCCTGTGATATTTTACCCATCTTACCCATACGCCTTTGATAATGTCGACAAATTTTCTATGATAAATGTATGAAAGAATGTGTTGCATACACAGTCTCTTTCTTTGATCAAATTACAATGGTTCCTTGGCGAATATAAAAATAAGTTATGGATTATAAATATTTCTTCTATCTGAATTATGTTTTTAAGGGTTCCGTACCCTAAGGGTACAATATTAATTAATTAATTAATACTAAAAATGCTAATGTCTGTTCGTCACCAAGCTGTATCTCGTAAACAGTTGAAATTTTCACAAATACTAAAAAAAGGCCGTGATCTTGGGGCTTGTGCACAAATCACGCGAGGTTTTTTCAGCTGTTTTTTGACACCCCCCCCCCATCCCTCTGGTGACATTTGCTGAGGAATTTTGAAGTAAGTACAAGTGAAGATTTAGTTTTAGCGAAACCGGGACAAAAGTATCTACTCATGTGGTAGATTTTTTCTTCGTTCACTGTACAAAAATACACTCCCCTATGTAACCTCGCGTGATTTATTTGTGCACAAGCCTATTTAGATTTGCTCTTATTTAGAATGGGTTTTGTTGGTGATTGTTGTTTTTTTACTTGATTTTAGTTTAAAAACAGATTAAAATACATAATTATGTGGGGCTCCCATACAGCAAACGTGATCGGTTGCGTTAATTTTGCAACTCATTTGTAGTCGGTGCCATACATACCAGGTACAAACATTACTTAACCCGGCCAGTTAAGATGGGATAAGTATTTGTATTGGACCCTCGACGGGCGAGTCGGACTCGAACTTGGCCGGTTTTTTTAAAGTCTATTTGCTTTAGTTTATCTGTCAATTTTTATATTTACAGATGCACCTGTCAATAGAGTAGTTTTGGAGGAGGAACCTTCAACATCTACGGATCATTCAACATTACGGACACGAAATAGAGGTACCATATAGTAAAATAACAAAATGATAATGTTTTAATAGTATTTTATGCAATCTTTGCACAATGAAAGTTCTTAAAGTTGAGTATAGTTGCCAGCAAACTTTTAGAACAGAAATGGCGGATCTGCGCATGTACATTTGTAAGAAAATCTGCTTCTGCGCAGTCAAGGTTATGCTCTAAAAGTTTGCCGGCAGCTGTACCGCGTTTAGGTCACGAGGCTTGCTGATTACAGATACAGATCTATATTATAAAAAAATATAATCATACTAAATTATAAACTTGTATTGAAAAAATATTTTGTATGAGAACAAGTCATAATCATAGTTGCGGGAAAAATCTTCAGCAGGGCAAAACACGCTTTCTTCTGTTTCGCATGGGTATTAAACTATTTATATCTACTCAGAAATTACAAACAGTTTATTTTAATGTGGGTATACGACACTGGCAACACTGGTCTTAATCAGTCTTTTACCACAAGTATACTTGTAAATAATTTTATAATAATAATTAAAACCTATTTTCAAAATAATTATAGTCGTAGCTCGTAGCTATATACCTGTGCTCATTGAAAATATTGTTTTACGACACTAAATAAATCGCTTGATGAGGTCAGTTATTAAGCGAGTTCAACAAAAGGAGTATGTATGTATGTATGTATGTTTGTCTGCAATTATATCGCGTTTGGCTGAACCGATGTTAATACGGTTTTCAGAACAGTATTTGTTACACTTAGAAGAAGTTTTTGCTATTTTAACTGACTTCAAAAACAGAGATTCTCTGTTTGAGCCGTATAGTATATAGAATAGAATAGAATATTGTTTATTTCAGGCATATTATATATGTTTGTTTGTCTGCGCACTCCCACACACTAATCTTGCACAACCTTATCTTGAACAACTTTTTAATAGGCTAGTTGACTCATGTCAAATTGTAATATACTAATGTTTATTCCGTATAGTATTAAGCAAAGGAAACCAAAAATATATATTTTTCAATTCATAAGTGAAAGATGGCTGAAAAAATTTAATTTGAAAATATGGTTTTTAATCTGTATTTTGAAATGCTTAAAACGCTGTCCGCCATTTTCGCTTATGATAGTGACGTCATCGGGTCCTGTAAAGACAACTGAAAGTCTACTTTGACGACTTCGAATCGTGCCGTCCCTCTGGATCTCCTGTCAAAGTATATTGGAGTGAGCGGAATGGCACTATACGACGGTCGAATTTCGAATATTTACAGGTAATTCTACGTCACGCCACAGATTAGAGAAAGGCAAAAATGGCGGCCGGCGTTTTTGACTGTTCATGAAATTTCTAATTTTCAATTGATAAAATTTAGCTATCTAGCTTTCACAAAATAGAAGACATTTTTTTCAGAGCTGGTAAGATTATTATTAACCATTTCAATCAAAACTTGGTCTACTAGCCTTTTTTCGTCTGATAGCCATCAATCATCATCTTCCTATGCCTGATGATGGAAGCTATAACTCCTTAACAGTTAGGAGCTAGGGGATAATTCAAACGAGATGCATGCAAACAAGACCTCCCTCCCCAATCACCCCGCTATATGTATTTTATTTGAATCAATAAAAAACCGTTTTTGTACAGATTAAATTTGAATCACCTTTTGAAGTGCCTATATGTGGTTCAAATCGTACCTTGAAAACCGTAGTCAGTATGTGCAGATTGATCACCTTTGCGAAGACTCCGATGAAGCTAAGGAAACCCTATCCAATGTACGGGGCACTTCATGCTCAATACCCCAGGGAAGCGTCGCAGGGTGTATTTTATTTATAGCCTATGTAAATGACCTCCCTAAAATACTAGACACAACTTGTATAATGTTCGCGGACGACGTCTCTATATTATTCAGCTGTAAAAATAATACGGAGTGCAATGAGCGATTACGTGAATTATATGCATGTACCCAAAAATGGCTTGATGATCACAATCTCGAAATAAACGCGAAAAAAACTAAAATAATTCAATTCAGACCGGCACAAAAAAGAGCATTACAAATGACATTAGAAACTAACAACTCGACTATAGAAGAAGTGACAGAATTTAATCTACTGGGAATAAAAATTGATTGTAACCTAAATTGGAAACCTCATATTCAAAATATTAAAGCAAAATTATCCCGATTCATATATGCCCTCCGCGTTCTGAAACAAAATACAAACTTCGAAACAGCCTTATCAGCATATTATGCTTATGCGAATTCTTGGCTTAGATACGGTTTAATTTTATGGGGTGCCAGCACGGACGCACATCAGCTTTTTGTATTACAGAAAAAGTGTGTACGCATCCTCACGAACACGCGAATACCTAATAGCTGCTGTCCACATTTCAAGCAACATAAAATACTTACCTTACCAAGTATGTACATTATGGAAGCGGCAATGTTCGTAAGAAATAACCCAAACTTATTTCCGCTGCAAAAGGTCACCAGCAATAGACGGAATAAAAACCAACTTTTCCTGCCACTTTCAAAATTAGCTATGCATAGAAATAGTCCTTACTGTCGTTGCGCCATTATAACAAATAAATTACCGGATCAGTTAAAACAAGAAACTAAGGACTCTCTGTTTAAAAGTAAGTTAAAAAAGCTGCTCATTGACAAGTGTTATTATACAATCGACGAATATTTAAATGATGATACATTGCTAAATGGAATCCATGAAACATAAGACATTAAAATCGCCATCTCTTATGAATAATTTAGGCCAATGATAAGTAGTAACTTACTTTAATTTATTGAATTTATTGTAATTAAACGACATCATTTCGATAATTGTAATATTTTATTTTATATAGCATTATTTTGACATACTTATAGGTACTGTATTTTCTAATAATTATGTAATCCCCATATGCATGAATGGATATTTATAGAATAAGGCAAGTTCTTATTACCTAATAACTAACATTAAATGCCCTACCAGGGTGTCATGTATCAACTACCTACAATAATTAACATCCTCTGTAATAAACATGGCTTGTAATGTTGAATAAATGAATGAAATACAAATAAAACAACATAGCAACATAAAAGTCGTGTAAACTTCTTTATCGAACAAAAATACTCGTAAATACCAAATGGTAACCATTAAAGGCTTCATGCGCGGAATCTGTTCTCATAGTAATAATTTAGTGGATTGGCACCGTGGTGTACATGAACGAGCTAGTTTTGACTTTGTTTTTCAGGTTTTTTAAGTTGGTTCTTTTTTTTGTTAATATTTTTTTTTACTACAAATGATTGATCTGCCACATATCTTCCACTGTCTCAAACTATATCATAATGTACAAGTTCCTATGCTTTTCTTTTCAGATACATCCTGTGGGCCTACTTCGTCAGTCCGTGCGGTATTGGAACACAATTATGCCACAACTAACCTGACTGATAAACCTGAGCCAGAAAGGAAACCAAAAAAAGGTACATGTTCTTTTAAGTCGACAGAAGGTACGCGTCGTAGTTCTATGTTTGTGGGTATGTATGTTTGTCCGACTATAACTGGAGTACCTTGAAATTAGATTGAAAAAAATCGAATTTATATAATGTTTTTTTTTTGTCTCAAACTGTCGCTCCGGCTACATTACAGAAGGAGGAAAGATGGTACTTGAGCTTTCGAAGTCGCGAGGTCAGTCTTCGCTACGAACTACTAGTTATACAATATCATTTACCCGATTACGGTGTAAAAAACGGCTTTAGCTAGTTCACTCTATCCCGAAGGTTTACGGGTGACTTTCAATTTAGTTCATAAATTTACAACGTTGTTTTTTTCAGGCATGTCGGCTCCAATATATAATGTCGTCCAACCCCTGCGCAACAAAATCAACAGTCTACGGAAACAAATATCTCGTCTGCGTAAGGAGAAACAGTCTTTCAACACACGATTAAACAACGCAGAACAAATATCGAACGATGTCACTTTTCAACAGGTTGTTAAAAATATGACAAAACCGGCCCGTCTTTTCGTTCATATGCAACTACAGGCACCGAAAAAAGCAAAAGGACGAAGATTTACTGTAGAAGATAAAATACTTTCGCTGTCTCTTTATAAGAAGAGCCCTAAGTGCTACGCACTAATACACAAATATTTCACACTGCCATCTGCAAGGGCGATGAAGAGACTTTTAAGCGAAATTAAAATATCTCCCGGAATAAATAAAATAATTTTCGACAAAATCAAGAAAACGATAAATGGAAAAAATGTTTCCGATCGTCTATGCAGTCTCATGTTTGATGAGATGCACTTAACGCCTCAGATATTTTTTAATCCCCAAGCAGACAAGTTAGAAGGGCTTGCTAGCAACAGAAAGCATGATTTTGCAGACCACGCACTGGTTTTTATGGTAAAAAGCCTGAAAAATAACTTTAAGCAACCAGTCGCTTATTATTTCACCAACAGGCTTAATAAAATTGAGTTAAAAGAAATGATTAAAACCGTGGTCACTCATATTCAGGATTCCGGTTTAATCGTGTTAAATACGGTTTGCGATCAGAGCAACGTAAACGTTGGCGCAATAACCGAACTTGTAAATGAAGCGAAGGCGGAATATTTACGACATAGAAAAAAATGGAGCTGTGATGTAATGAATATTAATGGGAAGAACATTATACCATTATACGACACACCCCACCTGATAAAGGGACTACGCAATAATTTGCTCACAAAAGATTTAGTGTATGTTAGTGGTGGAGAAGAAAAAGTAGTCAAGTGGGAGTACTTCCAACAGATCTATGCTGCTGACAAATCGTACGGAGAATTAAGACTACTCAACAAGCTGACGGAAGAACGCGTGGTCCCTAATAAAATAAGCAAAATGCGGGTGATGTCGGCGACACAATTATTCAGCCACAGCGTGGCTGTTGTTGCCGAACATTTAGCAGCCAGAGGAGATCTCCCCATCGAATGTCGCCAATTAATTGACATCACGCTACTACTAGATAATTTGTTTGATTCCTTAAATGTAAATTCATTTCAAGTACCAAATGGGAAAATGTATAAAGGGCCTGTCAAAAAACAGTCTCCTCACCATCAACTGTGGAAAAATGCCAAAAATGTGCTTAAAACTATTAGATTTAGGCAAAGTAAAAATATCGGTACTAAAAAAAGGCTGGTTGAGGTCACTGTACCATCTGTCAAAAATTTTATAAAAACGATTGAAGGCATGGAAGCGATTTGGGACGTCGTATCGACTACTTATGGTTTTGATGCTCTATTGACTAGGCATTTAAATCAAGACCCAGCCGAAAACTTTTTTGGGAATATCAGAAGTTATGGCGGAAGAAATAATGCTCCAAACATTGTAGCATTCGAGGGAGCATACAAATCATTGTTATTAAACAATTATAGCTCACCTCACTCAACAAGGGCAAATTGCGCAGCAGACAATAATAAATGCCTCCAAACATTTGAGTTTTTTCTAACTGAGAAACCCGAAAAAACTTCTGATGTTCCCAAAAAAGACCATGAGGAATATCAGTTTAATGAAGAAATGTTTAATGTATCAAGTTGTCAGGCTGATTTAGGGCAGAGAAATTATGTATGTGGATGGGTCTTGACAAAGTGCTTAAAAAATATTGTGAAGTCTTGCCAAATATGCAGGCAAGACTTAGTAGATCAAGATCGAAAGAATAAAAACAATGCTTTTATTAAAGCTAAAGACTATACAAATAAAAAAGAAAATAAAAATAACAAAAAAAAACAACAATATTTATTGTGTTATCCGAGCAAGGCGATGGAAAATTGCTTCCATGAACTTCAGGACATTGTTTGTGCCAGATTAAAAAAAGATGTTCCCACAAAAAATATTAAATCTAATATAATGTCACTATCAAATTTATTAATAAATTACCCATTCAACTGTCAAGAGCACAAAGAAGCTCTAACAAAATACTTTAGTGACATAAGTATTAATATTCTTTTGCACAGTTGGTGTAGGTCAATCAACCGCATTCTTGGTGGCAAAATTAGGTATGCCGGTGACGATGAACTGAAATTGGCAGCTCAAATTTATTATGATAAGCACAGACACAATAAAAATAAATAATGATCGAGTAGACTTGTTTTTTTATTTGGATCCCTTGTTTTATTAGCGAAATGTGAATATTTATGTTATACATACGTAAATATGTACATTGCGAGTGTTATGTCGTGTTTTTCTAGCTAGTTCGTGCTGTTTTGAATTAAATTTTGTATGAAGAATCAAATATACCTGAGGATTTATAGAATAATGTTTAATGTTAGTTTCTATTAATTTGCTTGGTTTGGAGTAAAAGTGATCGAAGTCGTATTGTTGGTTACCTCGTTCGACATTTGTATATAATTATGTTTGTTTTAATATAAATTATATACAAATAATAACGAACTGACAATGCGACTTAGATCACTTTAACTCCAAAGCAGTTTTAAATGTCATCTAGATATCATTAGTTTAGGGGCGGATTTGTAGATGGCGCTGTCAAATAGGTTGCCACTAAAACCGGCAAGAGGGCACTCTTTACCATATATATTACTTTACTCTTTGGATCCAAGTCCCGTCAATGATATTTCGTTACGTACGTAATCCGGAGCGTTTAATGACTGGTAGCACTCGAGAGTTATTAGATTTATATCACTTCCCGAGTCTATTAACGAAGAAACACGCTTATTACACAAAATAACGTCTTTCATCGGTTTAGAAGTAGCCGTAGTTTCATTTCACTCGTTCCGCCGCCATTGTTGTTTACATTCATTCCAGTCGCCTCATTCGCCGCCATGTTGCTCTCCTCCAATCCGGTGCTAGTGTCGTCGCCGTTCAGTCAGTACGTTCCGTTCGCCGTGAAGTTCGTTCCGTTCTCGGATTCGTAGTTCGTTCCGCCGCTCGATCCAATCGCAGACTCACTCTCGCTCGCCGCGAAGTTCATTCCGCTCAATCCATTCGCAGACTCATTCTCACTCATTGCGAAATTCATTCCGGTCTCCGTCGTTACTTCTTCGTTCATTCGTTCCTTCTGAACGCAAATCTGTCTTGCCAATGAAGAACCGCCATTTTTGTTCAAATATGATGAACTCGAACTCTGCGCTTTTGTTCCCGTCGTCGATGATGAACACTGTGATGAAATGTGACCAAATTGATTACATCGGAAACATTTTAGCCCCTTCTGCTTATGCGGACAATCGCTGGAAACATGACTGCTCTCGCCGCAATTATAGCATTTCCTCTTCGAATTCTCAGGATGCTTCGGTCGGCTATTTTTCATTCCATGATGCTGATACGTACTAGTTTGTGTCTTCTCTTTTATAGCTTCGTAGATTTTCAACTTTCTTTCAGGTCGCCGTACGCCGTAACTCCGTATAACATCATTTTATTTACAGGGTTGTCTGGAATCCCCTCGATGATGTATTTTATAGCCACATAGTCAGGCATCTTTCCTCGTTTACCTAACTCTTTCATAGTTAACATATAGTCCAAACATGACTCATCACTTTTCTTTGTTCTCGAACTCATAAGTTCGTGTATGGTCTTTATGTCAACGGTGTCCGGGAATTATTTCACAATCGCTGCTTTTAATTCTTCCCACGTCTTAAATGTTTTCTCAGCCCGTAGCCAGAGCGCTGCAGTACCAGATAATGACCGCCTCGCCATTAAGAGTTTCTGCACTGGACTCCATGCAAACAGCTCGGCATTGTCTTTAACGTCTTCAATCCACCTGGCAGCTGGATACGTCTTATCCTGCCCTGTGAACCTTGGTACAAGATCTTGCGTTAGGTGTAACATTGATGTACCGCTACGTACAAATCTGTCGTCGTCGTCGAAATCAGCTTGTCGGCTGGTGTGTCGTCCGTCTTTAGGCATATTCGTCGTCGTCGTAATTGCCGTTCTCCGTGAATAACGTCTGCACTCGCTTACACGTCGTAACTTGGTTGGGTTTCTTTGTTCCACGTCGTCGTCGTAGTACTTAGCTCGTCGAAGTCGTTAAATTCAATCTCTCGAATTTTCTTCAATCACGGTCGAGCCCCCAAAACTGTAGATGTTTTCTTGAATAAAACCGCCGAATCCCAATATGTAGCACTTTATTTACCCATAAACCAATATTATTTACAAAAATAAGAAAATTAAATAGAATTCAGTAAGCGAGATCACAAAGCAACGTCTAGTCTTCAATCTGTCATTCGTCTATCTTCTAGTCCTTCATTCATACGTCTCATACGTCATATTCACTCTTACATTCAATCAGCTGTCACTCCGTCATCAATACTCATTCCTACATACATATATTACATTATTTAGTTAAATGAGTTGAGTTTGTATGACTTTGTTTGCACCGTTAACTGTTAAATCCAGTGATTGACTGGTAGAGAATGCCTCAAGGTATTAAATAAGTCCGCTATTTGTATTTCTTTTGTATATCATGCAAATTATTGCCCGCTACCAAGTCATCATTAGATGACCTGGTGAGGGTAGCGGGTCATTAATGGATGCGGTCTCCACGGGATCGCACTTTGTGGCAAGTCGTGGAGGAGGCCTATGTTTAGCAATTGATCTCTGTGGTTGATTGATAGATAGATCATGCAACAAAGTTTAATAATTTTAGTAGATACTTACTAGCATTTAAAACAAAATACTAACCTACTTTAAATCCATACTAGTATTATAAATGCGAAAGTGTGTCTGTCTGTCTGTCTATCTGTCTGTCTGTTACCTCTTCACGCTTAAACCGCTGAACCGATTTGGATGAAATTTGGTATATAGATAGTTTCAGTCCCGGGGAAGGACATAGGATACTTTTCATCCCGCATAAATTTAGTGTTCCCATGGGATGAGCGGGTATCACCGCCGGGCACAGCTAGTATTACATAAATATAAAATAATTACAAGCATTTTTACTCATTTGCCGCGCGATTATGAAGTATGTTTTTATATCGCTTAGACATGGGAAACGGTAGCACGCGTACGAAAAATCAACATAGACTCGTCGAATAAAGCAATATTTACTTATATACTTTTGGATTTCGTTTTTTTTTAGATAAAAGTCAATTTCAAAACTCAATTTGAATTTGTACTACATAAGTAATTATGTACGGACTGACGAGATTAAGTAAAATTTACTATCGACGTGTTTCTGAAATGTATTAAAAAAAAGTACGAGGACAGATCAAACCTCCGCGCGATCTGGTACTATAACCATTTTTCGTAAAATGATGGATCGCGAGAATAAGAGACACAGCCTTCCCCTTCGACAGGTAGATTTACACTGAGCTCGCATCCCAGGGTGCATCCCATATTATATACAAACTTTTGGTATAATTTCAATTTATAAACATCCAAAAGATATAATGCACGATATATATAATAAGAAATACCATATTTTCATGAAATATAAGGCTTGATAGGTATAACATTCAATTCATATAACGCGCCCCCAACTACTCATCTTTATCTACAATTAATAACCTAAACCAAAATGACGGAGTAGTGGTCTACGCAAAAAGCTATCTAAACGCCAGTCTTGAGGAAATTAAATTAGAACACGCGTCTTGTATACAAGTAACACTCCATAATCAAATTCTATTAGGCATATATCGGTCACCGTCTAACACTAATGCCCTTGATTTCATAATCTCGCTAAACGATCACCTACAACTCATAAAATCAGCAAACTCTATTGTGATTGCAGGCGATATCAACATAAATCTTTTATCACGACCCCTAGAGCCAAGCTATGAAACTACAAATAGGGAAAACTACCTTAACATGCTCAGCTCACAGGGGATTTTACCGGGGCTACTTATACCAACAAGAGAGAATAGCTGTTTAGATCACTTCATGTTAAAGTTAAATAGAAACACAACAATTGCATCAACTGTAGTACTTCACACATCTATAACAGACCACTACACCACCCTATTGATCCTGCATAGTACCACCAATAAGCTAATTACATCAAAGTCCATTGATATAATTAACTATGAAAATGCTGCGGAAAAACTTTTAAATAAACATCTAGACACGCTTTTAAATAGCAGTGACCCATATTTCATTATAGAGCAGCTGATCCATAAATTAAACGAAGCAATTCAAGATAGCATAACCACAAAAACTATACCTAGGAATTTACGGAATATAAAACCCTGGATAACCCCGGGCATCCTGCGTTGCATACGAAATCGGGATAGAATGCAGTTAAACCTAAAATGAGATACTGAAAATCACCTACAAAAGATATCGGAACTTTACAAATAATTTAATAAAAAAATTGAAACGTGGATATGAGAGGCGGCTACTTGAGGAAACTAGAAAGGATTCAAAAGCACTATGGACCACGATTAAAGCAGTAACTAATTATAAAGGGAACAAATCAAGCAACCTTGACCTACTCTAAACATAAAATTGACCCACATGATTCTGTAAACAGCACGAATTTTTTCTTTTCGAACATAGGAAGTAACTTAGCAGCTAAAATCACTTCTACACACTTGCAAAATTCACCACATGACTCACCACTGACATGTAACACCCCACACTCATCCTTTGTGCTAATGGAAACAGATCCCAAGGAAGTCTCTGGTACAATTATGTCTCTGAAATCGGGTAGTGCTGCTGGCCATGATGGCGTTCCCACTATTTTCCTAAAGCATTGCAAAGACCAAATAGCTCCCATCATCAGTCACCTGATAAACCTATGTTTCACGTTAGGTGTTTTCCCTCATTTACTGAAAAAGTCTCTTATAACACCTGTTTACAAGAGTGGTGAGAAGACTGACCCTAACAACTATCGGCCAATCTCGGTACTGACTGGAATCTCCAAAATTATAGAAAAACTAATTAATGTACGACTAGTGAAATACTTAAACAAATTTAACCTATTATCAGACACACAATTTGGCTTTAGGCAGGGCAAATCAACGGAAGATGCCGTTTTACATCTAACGACTCTGGTCACTGGTGAGGTTGACAGAGGAAACAAATGTCTTGCAGTCTTCCTCGACTTAAAAAAAGCATTTGACACAGTTTCTCTCTCCACTCTTGTAAACAAGCTGAAAAAGAATGGTATTAGAGGTAAGCCACTTGACTTACTAAAAGACTACCTAAGCAATCGGACTCAAAAAGTTAAAGTTGGAAAATATCTAAGCAGTGACTCACAGGTGTCATATGGTGTACCACAAGGGAGTGTTCTCGGGCCAACCCTATTCCTAGTATACATTAACGATCTTACTTCAATAAACATCCCGGGAAATGTGATATCGTATGCTGATGACACTGTAGTTGTTTTTTATGGCAGAACCTGGGAGTCCGTATGTACTGATGCTGGCGTAGGGCTTCGGAAAGTCTCTTCATGGCTTATACACAACCTGCTTACACTTAGCATAGAAAAAACAAACTACATTTGTTTTTCGAAAACTATTAGTGGGCAGCCTTCTGCTGATCTAGATATAAAAATACATAGCTGTAACCCCACAACTAACAGTACATGTAGTTGTAAACAATTAAAAAAAGTTGCCTCAACGAAATACTTAGGGGTCTTCATTGACCAGAGACTTTCTTGGCACCAACATATTGAAAACATTAATAGTAGGATACGCAAGCTCATCTGGATTTTCAAAATGTTAAGACACATCACTAACACGATCTTACTAAAGCAGATTTACATAACCTTAGCACAGTCTATCATGACGTATTGTATATCGATATGGGGTGGGGCTACAAAAGTCAAATACCTAGAAGTGGAAGGGGACAGAGGTGCTTACTCAAAACTATGTTCTTCAAACCATATCGATATCCCACGTCTGATCTGTATAATGAGTGTCAACTCCTTATCTCCACTCCACTTGGCATGTTTGCTCTTTGGAGTAATACAGCACAAAGCACCATCTTATCTGTATGAGAAGTTGTCATGGTTCTCCAATCACAGAACTCGTGGAACCCGCCAGTGCAGTTTACAGCTAATGACTCCACAACACGCTTCAGCTGCTTTCAGAGGAAGTTTCCGATATGTCGCCACGAAATGTTGGAATAATATTCCACCGCCAGTTAGGAATCTGCAACATTATTCAATTTTTAAAACTAAACTTACAAACTTCGTATATGAACATCAACTTAAACAGGAAACTTTGAGACTGGATACAAGCTGTTTCTAAATAGCGCCTTAAGTAGTTGTAGGTAAATGTACTTACTTTTATGTCCAATATTTTGTGTGTTGGTTTCATTTTATCATTTTTTCTTTGTTGCCCCTGATATTCACTGTATTACTTTATGGTTTCGCTTGTTTCTTTTGTCCATGTGTATGTCTATTTTTCGTGTGTAAATATTAATAATAATTTTCATTATAATAAAGAATTCTGGGCTGTTTAAAGTTATAAGGAAAGTAACCTGAGTTACTGCAATGCAATTTTATTATTGACAGTGACACTAGTGACAGGCTGACAGCATTTGCTTGTCGGACGTCGCGTTCAGGTTAAATGCAATCTGAGCGCGATCTGTATATCGTGTGTGCCGTGCCGTGGCGCCACCTATGGTCCCACCGGAAGATCAGCGCTGGCTCTCTCGGGAGCTAGCATTATGCTGAGGTGGGACCGTTTCGAGGCACTCATAACATAATGAGCTTAAGTACTTATTTATAGTTTTTATGTTTAGTTTTTTCTTTGTTTGTCACTTTTCTACGCAATTATGTTTTGTCCCCGAATAAATGTTTTTCTTTCTTTCTTTCCTTAGTATGCGAAAACTATATGTCGTCACCGTTGTTTTGAGACTTCATCATGGGCTTCCATACAAAAATGCTGTACTGAACCGTAGACGAGCTCGTGCTGTAGCTCCTGTACCCTCTTGTAAGTCTGCATTTGCAGCACGACAATTTGAAGCACAAGCAGCACACATGTACAACTTAATTAATAATAAGGTTAACATATATCCACTAAACTACCATAACTGTAAAGAGACTCTAAAAGGCTGGCTGACAGGAATGACATACAATGAAGTAGAAGATCTCTTACTTATAACAACCTAATTTTTGTTCGTAATTTTTTGCATGCTTAATGAAGTACTTATAGGTACGAGGGTGACACTGAAAGTTTTTAGAACAGGCCACTTGTAAACGATATAATAAAAATATAAGTTTAGATATTGAAAATTCATCCCTCTGCGAATATTATGGTGTATGTATTTAATTCGTTTGTCATTTGTTTTGCGATTTGGCGGTAAATTGAAAATTGTCTTTTTTCCGTCGGCATGAATTTTTGGTGAGAAAATTTTCGTGCAGTGATTTTTTATTACTTTCGATGTCATTAAAGTCAACAAGAAAGTTATGATAGACTTCGATTGGCCTTTCATGATAAAGCCCCATTTCGTGCCACTGTTTATAACTGGTTTAATGAGTTTAACCGTGGTCGCACTAATTTCACCGATGATCTGCGTGGGGGCCGTCCTTTGACTGCGACGACTGAAGACAATATCAGTATTGTGCGGCGTGCGATAGAGACTGACAAAAGAATGTCCTATCAGCGGATTCAGATGAGCTTAGGCATTGGTATGAGTCAAGTGCACAAAATCCTCCATGCACATTTAGCAGTCAGGATTCTTTGTGCCCGGTGGATACCTCATAATTTGACAGAGTCCCAAAAACTCTCTTGTGTTGATTGGTGCCGTGAAACGGTTCAAAGATTTAACGGAGATGACTCAAATGCTGTTTTCAACATGCTTACGGGTGACAAAAGCTGGATTTACTGTCATGAACCTGAAACTAAAAGGCAGTCTGCTCAGAGGGTATTTCCTTCAGAGGAGTTGCCAGCTAAAGTGAAGAGAGGTCGAAGCGTGGGAAAAAAGATGGTGCCGTCGTTCTTCGGAATGACAGGTCATATCGCAACAATTATTATAGAGGATCAAAACACAGTTACCGCAGACTGGAACACTAACAATTGTTTACCACATGTCTTGGAAAAAGTTCGGGAGAAGCGACCTCGCAGTAGAGTCCTCCTTTACCACGACAACGCCTCGTCGCACACCACCAAGCAAACGATCGACTATTTGGTGACGTCAGACGTGGAATCACTGGGTTACCCACCGTATAGCCCCGACCTCGCACATTGCGATTTTTATTTATTTCCGAAAATAAAATAAAAACTTCTAGGAAAACGTTTTATGAACGACGAGGAAGCAGTGGCTACATGTCAAAGGGTAGTCGAAGAGAACCCTAGGGACGAGTGGGCAAAGCGCTTTTGTCAGTGGTTCCATCGGATACAGCGATGTATTGATGTGAAGGGAAACTATTCCCAAAAGATATAATAACACTAATAACTTGCTAGTTTGTTCAGTTTTTGATTTTCTAAAAACTTTCAGTTTGACCCTCGTAAATTAAAGTGTTCACTATTAACAAAAAACAGGAGATATTGCTACACACTGCACTCACGCACTCGCAGGTACACACACACAAACAGACACACACTCACGCACGCGCGCACGCGCGCACAATCACACGCACACACACACACACACACACAACTCACACATAATTTTAATCTTAATTTCTAAATAATAAGATAAAACCTCTTAAATTGTAAGGTGTATAACAACTATTTAACAACTATTGGATACAAAAAAAACAACTGTACTTACCACCTCAGGAAGAGCGAGTCCTCCTGACACAGGTAAGTATCTACTTACTAGGAGGATTCAAAAACTTGTAACTAAAATTAAGTTGTTTATGAATAAAATTATTATTATTTGTTTCTCGACTCATAGTCTCGGGCTTATACGTCCCGGTCTTTTGAAAGGCTTGCGTGGGGATATGGATCCAACACGTAGAGGCCCCTGGGAGAAATTTGCTGTGGCTGTAGCCCTGCTGGGACCCGTTCCTGATCATATCAATAGGATGATACATCCATGAACAGGTCCCAGCAGGTGATTGAACTATTGCATTGATATGGAAAAGAAAAAACCGGGCTATTAAAATGGAGTATGGGTGGATTCTTTATTTGGGCTATTGCAATAGTAAAATGTCACCCGCCGTAACCATCAGTACGACTGTTACCTCTGGCGGGTGGTGACTCGCCCCTCACTAGGTGGGCCCCGTAATGCCGTCGTAAAGACGGCCGGAAACAACACGAGCGTGAGGGCTCAGGGGTGTCGAGAGGTGTGCTGCGCTTTCTCCGAAGTTACTCGCGGCGTGATGCCTTTAACACTTCCACCCCTGGAGCTTATAGCTCTAACGCTCCTCTCTGGACGGCCAATGAAGGCAAGCCAGAGCTGAGAGTCCTACGGGTCCTCTTGGGTTTCCACTCCGGCCGATGAAAGCACACCGGAGACGAGGACCCTGACCGACTCTCTGGAGATCTCGGGTCCGTGGGGTCGTCACTCCCCAACAGCTCGCCACAAGCTGCCCTGCGGGCTTATTATTATTATTATTATATAATATCATATGTTATAAATTATAATGGTTATTTTGTCTAAAATTTTTAGATATAATATGTATTTTCTATAACAATTATGAAATGTAATATAATATCATTAGAAGTATCTATCATATAAAATAATATTACTAATATTTATGACATACCTAGTACATATAATTTTATATCAACACCCAAATACTCGGAAATATTTTATTTCGATTTTGCTTTTTCATTATTCCTAAGAAATAAAATTCCGATCGTTAAAAACCACGATATTCCGAATTTCAAGTCCGAGTTTTTTTATTTCCGAGAATTATAACATCGAAGAGTTAAAAGCCCGCCGTGGCTCAAGCCCGAAAAACAGAATTCCGATTTAGAATTTTCCGAAATTTCGTATATTTTTCGGAATTTTAACATTCGGTAAAATAAACATTCGTATTTTCAATCATCGCAATTTTCACTTTCAAAACTGATAAATTTCGGATTTTTGAAATTCGGAATAAAAAAATCGGAGTACTTACCTATATCTGTAAGAGCGAAACGAGCGCAGGCAAGGCAGGTAAAGCAGGTCCGACTTGGCTTAAGTTAGGTACGACGACGAGCGAAGCGAGGAGGAGTGTTAGGTTGAACTGAGACCATAACGAGCGAGCGAGCCGCGCAGGTCCAACGTGGCTTACGATTTCTAACATTACTTCGATACTTCGATTGTTTCGATGTTTCGAGTAAATGTATATTATATGTAATACTTATTAAGTGTTTTAAATGTTACACCACTAGATGATTATACAAAATTTCATAATACCTACTACAGTTCATTATATACTATGAAAATATACATTTCATTGTTATATGTTTCGTTCAGTATACAAATTTAATATTATACCAATTAAATTTATTCCAATTGAGCCTATGTCTAATAGTAATGAGTGTTATATCTATTGTTTATATATGTTTTTCCGAAAGAGCCTTGTAAATATCACTTGTAGTTTAGAAGTCATATTGAAATAAAAATTGAAAACGACCCTATTTCAACATTATTTTTGGCATAGTATTTATTGGTTTTTAAAAAATCCGACTATATCTTTTTCCGCTGGCTAGATTACGAGCCTTAGGACTTTAAAAATCACCATTCCACATACCTACTCGGCTTAAACAAAAATATTTTTTCTATGATTGTTTACTAATACATGTGGATGTTTTTAGCGCTCCTATGTTTCATATATTTTCCGGAATCATCTACATAACTGGTTGTATTAACATAAATAATATAATTAACCTTGAAGGACGTGAACTCATTTAGTAGTGTAGAGACGTGCCTGACTATATGTGTCGTTGTCTTATGCAAATTAGGTTTGGCTTACTGCCATCATACAGTGTATCCCTGGATAAAATGCACAAACGAATAGGGATGAAACTACACACCATTTTATCGACAAGAAAATAGTAAAAAAAATTACCGCCTTTTTTTATGATTAATAAAAGTAATTGTACGCAGAGGACCTCATCGGAACAAATCAAGATATTTAGGCTCCTGTGGGCTCTATTGATTTGAATCAATCGGAATTATAATCATAAAAGGTTATTTGTGTCAATGAAAATGGAAAAAATGCGAAAAAATTACGTAAACCCAAAAATTTATGACTTTTCCTATGAATTTTGGAAAATTAAAAATAATCGTGGTATTTTTTTTTTTTTTTTTTGTCGACAAAATGGTGTGTATTGTCATCCCTATTCGCTTGTGCACTTTATCCAGGGTCATACAGTATATTAATAACAAAAACTTGACCGGTTGCTGCCGAAAAAAAATACACGTGAGGTTGTCAGGGGAAGGGGGGAGTAGCAAAGAACCTCACCAAATATCACCAGAGGGGCAGGGAGGGTTCAATTGATTCTGTTCAATATTCGAAAGAGCGCCATCTCTCTCGCTGATCTAACACTTGCTCGAAAGCGGTAAGACAGGGTACGTACGAGATCGGCTAATGCGCTTAGCATTTTAAACAGAAAAATACAGAGGGCGTTTTAATAAGCGGAATTAGAAGACATTATTTCACGCTATCCATATACAGGTTTGCCCATTTAGATCTGTCTGTTTGGAAAAGTCTGAAACTATAAGACATACGAATGAATAAATTAATAAAATGCATTGTTTTCATATTCTTTCATTTATTTAAGTAAATGTTCGAAATTACCACCGCCTTTTTCAATACAATATTCAACACGTTAATTAGGTAACGATCTTACAATTGCATGTTGTATCTTCATGTGGTAAATTTGCGTTGAAATTGACTCTATGGCTGCTTTTAGGTCTTCAACGATACCGTTGTTTTGTAGACTTCATGTAACAAGTTGCAATAGGTACCAGCAAAGAGCTACAAACAACCATTGGGACAGTTTTAAACACCTAAACGTGTTGAATATTGTATTGAAAAAATAGTAGTTATTTCGAAAACTAAAGTATCTACTTACTAAAATAAATTAAAGAATATGAAAACAATGCATTGAAATTATAGACATCATTTTTCATAGTAAAATTGACTGCTTAAGACCTACACAATTGATATCTAAGTAGAAATAATGTCAGTGTTATTATTCAAAACGTCCGGGTTCGACTCTAGAGATGTTCGTATGTCTTATAGTTTTAGACTTTCCCATACAGACCGATCTAAATGGGCCACCCTGTATACAGCGGTTCTATAGCAGTTCTCCGGTCAAGCAGAGGTCTTGCGTTCGATTCCCACTTGAACTTACTGAAGTCACGTGAAATTTTGGCTACTTATTTATCGTTTATACCCATTCATGTATAAATAATAAATGGGGTATCATCACATAAAAAAATAGGATCAACATTGATTCTGTTAAATATCTTTAGAACAGATGAAGACGATATAAGTAGGTAATACAAGAACATAACTTTATAAAGACTGGATGAGAAAGAAAAAGGAAAGATTGATGTGGCAGAAAATACATAAAAATAAGAAAATTGATTACAGGTAAAATAATAAAACGATCAGTTCATTTTCAATGGTAGGTATTTATTTCTACTACTTAAATGCACATTATGATTAGTCACAATAATAACGTAATTGTTATTTATTTATTTAAACTTTATTGCACAATACAAAAAAAAGTACAAATGGCGGACTTAATGCCTTTAGGCATTCTCTACCAGTCAACCCCTGGGTTAAACAGAAATATGTAGTCGGTGCAGGATCAAAGTTACAGAGAAACAAAATAATTAAAACACAAATCAAAATATTGTTATTCTAATTCATCCTGTGACGATTTAGGTTTAGTTTAATGAAACTACATATTACCTAGTTACTGCATTTATTTTAAAAGTCCTGATCACTCTTTGTGAAGCATAAGCTGCTGAAATCTTTTTATAAACTTTATGAATATAGAAAACGTTTACCGTACCTACTACTTTTTAAGCCTCTTTTCCCAAGGAAATACGGGTACCTATTACTCGTTGCCAGATAATAAATACCAGGTTTACTTCTATCAATATTTAAATCCATTGTATTTGTTACTAGAGGCTTATCAAAGCAGTCTCCAATCCTCGCCTTTTCAACAGAATCGCACTTCACAGCTATAAAACCACCAGGATTCCTAAGTGCTGATATCCAGAGATAGTATGCTCTCAAGTGACTACACATGACGTCACAAGGTAACCAGGAAATCTCTGCTTGTTGCCACTCGCCTCCATTGATATAAAATGAGGCAGTTCCAACTGGAACGCCTATCCCAAAACCGTCAGCATTTGTTATTATTGCTAAAACAAAATCAGCATCAGACGGATCCAATCTTTGATCTGGCCCATAATTTCTAAAGCAGGGACCACTAGCATCAATTCCTACAAGCATGGATATGTTCTGGCCTGTGATCCTGCGATAGTTCTTGGCTATGAAGCTCATGGTTTCCCCTCCGAGGCTGAGTCCAGCTATTTCTAGTGTTTTTGGATCGAGCCCGAGCGTTGTGAGGGTTGCTAACATCTCTGCTGCGTGTTTGCCGACTTCGCGCATCAGGCGTGAGGCCCTGAAAATAAAATGGAAAATTAATACAAATTTACAAAAAACAGACGTGCACATCTTTCGAAAATATAGGTCAGGCAGAAGTAGAAACTGTAGTCGTAATACGAAATTGTTTCTATAACATGTTACTGTCATAGAAAAATAAATATCAGTAATAGACGAATAACGGTTAACGTTGTTTTATTTGCCACACAGGCAGCGCCTAGTGTAAGGACCAGGGCAAACTCAACTTATTAAGTCTTAGATAGATAATTTGTCATTTAGTTGTACTGTGGAAAATGGTTTATTGTAAAACTTGAACTTGAAGGTACAGAGGACGATTTCCTGCTCGATTAAAATTCTAAAAATAGTGATCAAATCTCTCAAACCGCCAGAAGTGGAGAACTATTGCAAAAGAAAGCATCAAGTCGCCAAACCAAGGAAACACTGGAAGTAAAGATCAACTATAAAAAGTAAAAAGTAAAAAAGTATTTATTTTCTCCACCACATAGTATACAGTTTATATACAGTAAGTTATGGTATTTTTCTTATGGATAGGTATACAACTAGTGCGGTGGAGACTGGTGCCCGAACTAGGGGGAACCTGTATGTCAGGTCACCAGGTCTCCATCTCTCAGGTATCTATAAGAACAGACTTTGTAGATGAGTTTAGTTATATAAACTTCACTATATACCTAACCTACGCCATTCAAACAGCCACTCTGACAAGGGTGTACGATTCAGAAGAAGAAAGATAACTCAACATGATTTTACTTTACATTGTACTTCCATCGATCCATTACTTTATTAGGTACCTTATACGATAAACAGATACTCACTCAGCAAAAGACGTCGTCGTGAAATACAACGTATCCAGTAGAAGCACATTATATCCAAGCTGCTTATAAAGACTGCCCAGCCTCCGCCCGAATCCCCACGTCGTGGAGTCCCAGTATCCACCGACGTACAAGAAAGTCTTCTTCGTAATATTGAAGTCGGGATGGGTGGGTATTTCCTTGGATCGGTAATAATGGTAGATGGTCCAGTTGCCCCCATCACCTAGTAGCACCATGAAGAGCTTGTTTAGGCTCTCAGGCTTGATTCTGGCTGGTTTTTCGGAGCCAGGGCCTAAAGGGAATAAATTAAGTAAGTAATATTAGTAGTATTTGCACACCCGCTGCGTTAAAAGTATTGGATGACCCCCAGGTCAATTTGAGTGATGTAAGTATTGTGTAGTCCAATTTGAAATTTCGAAATCAGGTAATTGATAATTGTTTTTAATATTATGTAACGCTAACCATCACATTGAGTAGGTGTAAAAATATAGTTTAACAGAAAATTTAATTAATTGCAATGATGAACGAATGATACTTTCAGAGAATTTTATTGCAAACGTGTACTAGTACTAGTTGTTATTTTCTTGTGTTTTCTGCTTGTTTGCTGGGGATTGTCATTGGTTGGAAATAATGGTTACTTCATTTAGAAACTGAAAAAGAGGAATATAATGTAAAAAATTACTTACAGTCAGCAGCTAATCCCGTATTGGAACTGTCTTCTAACCTATTGTTTTCCACTGCTGTTATAGAAACGGAAAAAATCACTGTCAAATAAACTATTGGAAATTTATTCAATTGCATCTTTCTTTTGTTTTTATTTTTTGTTAATTTCAAAAATAGAACACATTTAACGGTGTTCTGATATTCTAATTGAAAAATGATGTCCAAGTTCTGCCAGTCTTTTGTTTGTTTGATTTCCAAATCAGTGCTGTTCTAATTTCGAATATTCAATGGTGAAGTTCAGTTTAGATCATCATTTGTTTTATTGTTGTAGATCCAGGTTAGGTAACATGTACTGTGATATTGCAACAAGACTGTGATGTGGGTCCGCTGCGTTCTTTTATAACGGTTGTGTGATTATTTACTTCGATACCTACGTATATAGCTTTTAAGTGAAAAAAAAAAACCGGCCAAGAGTATGTCGGGCCACGCTCAGTGTAGGGTTCCGTAGTTGCCCATCCTTCACAATAGACGGGCTTAAAACAGCGGTTCTAAGCCCGAGGTTAAAATTACGAGAAATATACCTCTATAAAAAAGGTCGTAAACGCCAAAGTATCTGTAATTACTTATTACCTTCTGGAAGTTATCAAATATACGCGTCAGATTGAGCGGAATGTTAATTATGTATATATAATTTTGTCGATTCAGTTTTTCGAAATTTTTCAAAATGTCGGAGAACTGGGGATTGAAAACGTAAAAAATTACAAATTCAACCATTACGTAACAAACTCGCAAGGTCCACAGCTCCACTAGTTATACAAATGACCTTGACAGATTTATGTGTGTTACATAAGAATAATGGGTTGCCCGCATGTGACAGTATTTACGGAATGTAAATTACATTTGGGTAAATTAGACGTGTCGAGTGACATATGTCCGATATATTCCCACTCTGTGTACTATATAGCGATGTGCTTTATTCCAGGTAGGTATAGTCTGGCTAATGAAATATTACTCGAAGTTTTGGCGGGAATTAAAAAATCTGCGGCTGGATATTCTTTATTCAAGTAGGCCTAGCGAGCGTACCGCGGCAGCGGTCGGCGAAGCGCCCCAAGACTGGACTGCTACCAGTAAAGAAGATTAGGGTAAGGCCGCGGGAATTTACCAATGTGACATAGAAGTAACATAAAAAGATATACGTTATGTTATCATAAAACGTAACATAAGTCGTTATAAAGCTTAGATCAAACTGGAAAATATTCCCATTAAATAACGTAGCTAAGAAAAAAAAACAAGTTATAAAATGGTTACCTTTATATTGCTTGTAAACAAAATTTTCATGGCACATTAAAATCAATATAATCAAATACGCGTGTGATGAATCTAATGAAACCCAACCCGCTCTAGTGTTTTAAAGCCTCTCATTTTGTACCAGGTGGCAGTAATTACCATTTGTTCACTGCAGGTACCCAATACTATAACAAGACGACCATATAACAGTAAAACAGCTTTAGAATCAATGTATAAGTATTTAGAAAGTATAAAGTATAAGTTTCAGAGCTCCTCCACATAGAACGCGAACTAAGTCCCTATTCGCGGTCCCGATGGCTGCGACCAACGCAGGCGTTCGAGCACCTCTGCGTAGAATGTGTCAGCAATATAATAAGAACCTGGTCTCGGTTGATATATTTAGTAACACGCGTGTCAATTTCAAGCATAAAGTTAACCAAATTTTGTAATAGGTACAACGATGGTTTGTTTCAACAATGTTTTTCTATATTTCTATTACTCAAGAATAGTATGTACTCGTGCTCATTATTTAACTTAGTTTTTGTCTCGTTCTACTTTTACCGTTACCTTAAGTTTGTATAATACGTTTTCATTCAAGTTTTAGTGTTAATCAAGTGTTCTCTTAATGGCAATGCCACCTTATTTACTTGCATAAAATCTCAGTGGGAATTGTGTTAGGATGTAGGCTATACCTAACTTAAGATTTCTATTCATATTATGTAACTGTTTTTGTCTATGTCTGTTTTTTTCCCCAATAAAGAAAAAAAAGAAAAAAAAATGATTCTACTGTGACTTGAGGTCGAAAATAAATTATTTTCTTCTTAAATCAGTTTTTTTTATTAAGACGTTTTTTTTATTTATTTTATTATTGTACACGAGTTTTGTTCGACTTTGTATATTCCTTATGTTACGTAGAAAATACGTAACATTTTGCAAAAATGTAACATATTCGTAACGAAAGTGTAACGTATTATTGAAAAAAAAGTGGATTTTCATGGTGTAATAAGGACATTTTTAATACAATAATACGTGTCTCTTGCGCGAAAACCGTTACGCTAGTGTATAAAAAAAACTGATTAAAAACAATCACTCATTACCTTTAAAATCACACACGACACTTTGGGGGTACTTTCACGAAACTATGACTGCGTCTACTTTGAATTGCGTTTGTTGAAAAACTGACGGGTTTGGAAGTCCAAACCCGTCAGTTTGATGAGCAAGTGCTCATCGGTGTTGCCCTACTAGAATATGAGTTGCTAGTGCATGAAATCTATTTCTACCAAAATTTATTTAAAAACAAGCTACATAAAGCGTCACGAAAGTTTTGTAACATAAGTGTGGAATGCTGATCCATTAAAATAATGTAAGATAAAAAATTCAAATGATTATAATTATTATCATTATTCCGTAATCGGTAGAACTATCCCTGTATCATACATTTTAGTTTAAAACAAAAATATGCCCATGAAAGTTGAAATATCATAAAATAACAGAGCTTTTAGTACTCGTGTACTCGAAATATATTTTTAGTATTTTTATAAAGGGGTTTATATGAATTATCTTACTTGCGACCACGAGAATTCCTATATCTACATATGATAAAAATATTTTTGAAACAGTAGGGGTTACTTACCAATTTTTTTTAATCAGCTGGGTAAATTTGAAACGTCCAAATTGATAACTTTCCGCGGCCTTACCCATTAATGGGTTGGCAATATATTTATGAAAATCTTATGTATGTACTACATAACACCATTGCCAATTTTAAAAAGAAGTGTGATATACATAATATAAATAAGCGGAAGCTCGCAGTGCCTGCCACTAGGCTCCATAAAATAAGAAAATCATTCATGGGTAACTGTGTAAGATTTTATAATAAACTTCCTAGAAGCGTAACTGACTCGTCTGTTGGTAAATTCAAAAACTGTGTAAAACGTAAACTTATTTCTAAAGCTTATGATAGCACACAAGACTACATGAATGATAACGTGTCGTGGGATTAGTCAAAATCAAAGCAATCTTGTGTGTAATTATTTTAGGAACTGATATTCTAATTTTAATTATTGTTATTATATACTTTTTGACATTTAGAATTTTATTCTAGAAACATTCTAGCCTCTGTTTTTTATTTGTATAAGTTTTTATTTGTTGATGATACTTTTTGGGATTTTCCTTTACTTCTATAATGTTGTTTTTATGTTTTTATTTCATTTTAAGTAATAATTCTATCAATAAACTGCTCTGCTCTCTGTAACTGACGATTCGAAAGTGCTTGTAGCTAGGCCTACTTGAATAAAGAATATTTTGACTTTGACTTTGGGTTAGGTTAGGTTAGAATTTTTACCACAACAGCACGCGAGCTGATCTCACAAAGCGAAAAGAGAAACGGTAGTGTTTAGATGGGGATCACATCTAGTGGAATAAAAATTCTTGTCATAAATTTGATTGTCATAACTCATTTCACATAATGGCTTTTCTCATACATGTTATTTGTCATAAATTGTTATTTGCATAAAATTTTATACGTCATAATTGTTGTTTGGCAGGCTTTTCATAAGCATAATTTAGTATGGCACAAAATTTCAAATCATATTATTGAATGTCATAATAATTGATAGTATGAAGAAGAGTAACACATAAATTATGGCTTTCATAATTAATGGCAATAGACATCATATAGTATAAGTTATATCACATGTACCAAATATAACAGAACATGAGCAGAAAACTAAAAAGGGGGACGGGGGGGCGCCGCATTAAGAAATCCTTCTCCACACTGACCTCTTGGTTGTAGGTTAGGTTTGGTTAGAACTGTGAACCTATAAATACGAACATTGGCCAGAAAAGTAGGTAAGGTTAGGTTTGAAAGAACTGCGACCCTCTTAGAAATGAACTGCTGCCAGAAAAGCAGTATGATGTTGATATAAAAACATTCTGAGATTAATATTTATGTTCTTCAGTATTATGCGCCAATGCACGATATGCATAAAAACATTATGAAGATTAATGATTATGATTCAGGTTGGGGTTCCCTCTATGTCGCATACTTTTGTTTGTCCGAAACTGTTTTAGCATAACAGACTTGGCATATTAAGTTTTCGACGAATGGTAATGTGGCAGAAACCTTATTTGGCATAAGTTCTAACTTACCGAAAATGTGTTTGCCCGAAATTGTATTCGCATACTATTGTTTAGGCCGATTATATTTACGAATAATTTGGTTTAGCATAGTGGTATTTGGCATATTATCTTTTGTCCGAATCTATCTTGGCATACTTAAATTGCTACAAGAAAAGCAGGTTAGGTTAGGTTATAACTGAATCCCTCGCAAAAACGATCAGCTAGCAGAAAAGTACGTTAGGTTCGGTTAGAATTGCGTCCCTCAAAAAAACGAACTGCTAGCAGAAAAGTAGGTTCGGTTAGGTTAGAACTACGTCCCTCGCAAAAACGAACTGCTAGCAGAAAAGTAGGTTAGGTTAGGTTAGAACTTCGTTGCTCAAAAAAACAAACTGCTAGCAGAAAAGCAGGTTAGGTTAGGTTAGAACTGCGTCCCTCGCAAATACGATCAGCTAGCAGAAAAGTGGGTAAGGTTAGGTTAGGTTAGAATTGTGTCCCTCAAAAAAACGAACTGCTAGCAGAAAAGTAGGTTAGGTTAGGTTAGGTTAGAACTACGTCCCTCGCAAAAACGAACTGCTAGCAGAAAAGTAGGTTAGGTTAGGTTAGAACTTCGTCCCTCAAAAAAACAAACTGCTAGCAGAAAAGTAGGTTAGGTTAGGTTAAAACTACGTCCCTCGCAAAAACGAACTGCTTGCAGAAAAGTAGGTTAGGTTAGGTAGACATGATTCGGACAAACAAAAATATGCGCAAATAAAATATGACAAATGAAATTATGCCTAGTTATTTTATGCGTAGAAATGATTCGGACAAACAAAAATATGCGAAATAAATTTATGACAAATGAATATCTGCGTAATCAAAATATGCGAATCTTGATTATGCCAAAACAGTTTATGCGGAAAGTCAATTCTGCCTACATAGATTATGCCATGCAAAATTATGACTAAAAATATTATGCCAAAACAGGGGGAACCTTCAGGTTGATATGCTCCAAAATTATATGACATTCCTTACTTATGCGTAAAAACATTATGGTCATAAAATTTATGCGGATCAATTAATGAATGACTATACACCTTATGCGCAAGAACTATTATGACAAAAGTGGTTATGCACATCGACATTATGGCTTTAAAATTTATATAACCCAATATGGAACCGTTTAGATGGTTCAAACCTCCACCTTCTGGTAGTTTTAAATATAGTAATTTATATGGCGTTTGAATTGTCTGGCTAATAAAATAACGGTTAACAAAAATATGGAAAATAAAGTTTCTAACATACATATCAATACGAGTATGTCATGTAAAAATTCGGGGATATGTTATTATTTTAATTAACATTTATGGAAAAAGTAACGTTCTAGCATGCAAAACTTCGGGCAAATGAAATTCTGGCCTATGAAATTATTTTAAATAAAATTCTGTCAAACATTACACAACGAAATATTATATATAAAAAACCCAGGAACAAATGTGACTGTTTTAGGGAAAAGGTCCCACTTAGTCGATATGGAGTTATGAGTAGTTCCTTATACTACAGAACATAAGCTATCTTTTGGTAAAAGAATTATGTATCTAGGTGCTATAGTTATTTTTTTTTTATCTTCATGCAAACGTGAAAAAGCGACAAATGAGAAAACGTTGGTTAAAATTTGGGACGGCGAAAAACCCACTTGTACTTTGAAGTTACGGAGTGGTTGGTATCAAATTATTTGTCATATTTTAAGAATTTTAAATTAGTCAAAATCATATATGTAACCTTAGTAGTTTGAATGTTACGGAGGCATGAACATAAAAACTGAACGAAAATATCTCAATTTGAATATGGGTTTTTTTCTATATTTATAACACGACACGCAGATTTATCATTAAAGTTGTATTAATAAATGTATTTTCATGCTACAAACGACAGAAATAATTCTATGGATCCCTTTAGGTAGTCATTATGTTAAAAAGTTAATAAAAAATTAAGTGAAAAATATAGCATAATAAAATACAAATGACGTGTGTGTTTTAATATACAACATACGATTACTTAAAAAACATACTTATTAAGGATAAACAAGTATGTAAATATCAAATATTAGGTATTTTTTATGCAGATGAAGTTTAGTGATTTTCTGTAGGGAGCGTCCCATTTTGTCGATTTACTAAACTTTAGTGTTTGTTCAATGAAATGTATGTGTTTGGTGTATTAAAAAGGTTTGTTATTTTTAATATAATAGTCATTGATACTTATGTCATTTGTTTGATGTTTTTTTTACGGAATTTGAACTAAATTTATTTCCGACTCAAACATAGTGTCCCACTTTGACGATTTAGTGGTCCAAGTGGTCCAAGGTAGACAAGTATCAAATCAGCTTTTAAAATATAGCTGTAATGTTTTTCGAGTTAGTATTTATATAAGTGTTATTTTATATCTATCAAAAATATATTTAAATATAAATAGTAGGGTTCGGTAACTATTGATAATTAGACGAAGAGACGAATCGAGAATTGACAACATTTCATATTTATTACAGGTGGAAATTAATATAGAGATCGACAGGGCTTTATGTCGTGTACCTTAAAAAAAATCTTTGAATTTATTCTTCTGCATTTAAAGAAATATAAGAAAATACATCAAATATCTGCAATCTAAGACAATATGGGCTGAATAGAGTTGTTGTCTAAACCAAAGAGCGAAAACATATATATTTTTTTTATTTGACGTTGACAGATGACAGATGCATACCGAGTTTTATGAAGTTTTTTTTTTTTTTTAATAAGAAATCCGACTTAAGTAACCGTTCCATTAAGTTCTGGTTTTGGTGTTGCCACATTTTAAAATGAGTATGTTTTTATAACTTAATAATAAAAAAAAATGGTTGCCTGTAAAGTCGGTTTTACGGGCGAAGGAAGATTTTACGTGACAACGTCTTTTTCTCGGTAGAATATTTATTTGTATCATATCCATTCACAATTTCCCTAACAACATTTTAAGTGTTACTTTTTGAACGCACCCATCACATGTGTCATTAATGTCATTATAGTGTCTTTATTTTACATGTTTTAAATCTAAATATGCGATAATCAGACTATTATGCATGTATGTTGTCGATTCCAAACCCTTATTTAGTCTAGATCTACATGTAATTATTCTAAAAATACCGAACCGACGGAACAAACATCATATGTTTGACAGGTAAGTACGAACAGTTTGTATTTGTATGGGAATATAAAATTATCGTTTTTATTATTTTCCACTCATTTATTCTATATTTTCTCACCGTTTAAACCTTCCCTTGACTTCCACGAATATTTCAATACTAAAATTAGCCAAATCGGTTCAGCCGTTCTCGAGTTTTAGCGGGACAACCGGCCCTCCTAACAGACGCTAGCGGGCGTTACACTTTTTCATGAGTGACTCCCAGCGTAACCTAATTTAAGACGTTGTCACGTCAAAATAAATAATCATCTCAGAAAATAAATAAAAACAGAGATTACTTCATCTTTTTAAGCAGAATTCAGAAAAGTAATAAAATGATAGTCTTAAAAATATGAAATGTTGTCAATTCCGCTGGATAAAAAAACAGTATAGTTGAAAACCAAAATTTCTAAACTTATTTTTTTTTACTACGACAATATTGAATGAGATGTAAATAATTATAATAAGTATCATTAACTAAAATTATTCCGCCACACACACAACTACGTACTGAACCTATAAGTCCTATAACAAACGAATACATTTATATTCAAACTACTAAGGTTACCTACATATACGATTTTGACTCATTTTAAATCCTTAAAGTATGGCAAATAATTTGATACCAACCACTCCATAACTTCAAAGTACAAGTGTGTTCAGTACATTTCCGTTAGATATCGATCGCTCAGTACCGCAGTGGTCTGTCAATAGAGGGCGCTTTCATCAACATTCACATTGACATCTGTTGAACATCGAGTGAACTACGCCGCACTCAATTGATCACGGCTACCAAGTACTACCTTTGCGTGCCGTAACATCCAGAGCCTTTTCACTGGTTCCCATAGAGGGCGCCTATTTCAACAATTATCATATTAGTCTCGTGAATCAAACTCTAAAAATGGTTTGCGGCGCTTGTAATAAACCATGCACCGGCACATTGGGCACCGATCACTTCTCTTGCTGCAAATGTTCAACAAATTATCACACTTTATGCCTAAACCTAAGCCGAGAGGACCATAAGCTCATGAGAACAAAAAAGCAATTCATCTGCCCTGAGTGCAAACTAAAAATCAAGAATATCAAGTCCGACAGCACTCCAGTGAGACCCAAGCAGCCAGAAGTAACTTCAAACCCAGAAGACGGAAATGAAAATAACTGTCAGCCCTCGACTAGGAACTTGTCGAATTTCGACTTTCCACCAGAAGCGACATCTGCGTTCACGGCTGCGATAAAAGAACTATGTGATACAGTTAATTCCATGAAGAACGAGATGTCCGAGTTCACCAGATCCCTAAATTTTTTCTCGCAGGAACTGTCGACTCTCCGGGAGGAGCTGACTGTTATGAAAAAACAGCAAAAAGAGACCGAAAAATACAAGACAGAGGTAGCCAGCTTGCGTGCCGAAGTGGCTGAACTACGTCAATTAATAACAACCAAGGAGCAACGACACCTGCTTAAAAACATTGAGATTTCCGGCCTGCCCGAATTTAAATCAGAAAATCTGCAACAAATAGTTCACGTGATCTCTACCAAGCTGGGCGTACAGCTGGACCCGCGCGATGTAGATGACGTGAAGCGAATGGGAAAACGGGATGAGAACCAACAGCGTTCGCGTCCCGTGGTGCTGACCCTCACGCGCCGCGCAACTCGCGACCAGTTGTTGAAGGCGGCTAGAGTTCGACGCGGCCTCACGACGGACAAGCTAGAGATGCCCGGCCCTCCTTCAAAAGTATATTTGAACGAACACCTTACAAAGGAAAACAGAATTCTCTTCAGCAAAGCTAGAAAATTGGGTTCTGAGCTGCGTTACAAACATACGTGGACATCAAATGGGAACATTTTTATGCGTCGCTCCGATACCAGCTCAATCACCCATATAGCGTCCGAAGCTGTCCTCCTCAAGCTAAGCCGGCAGCCTCGACCCGTCGAGGACCTTCCAAGCAGCCCAAGCTGTTCATTTGAGGACCACAACAAGCCAAGCTGCTCCACTGAGAACCAACATAGCCAGCCAATTGATTCCTAACACTAAGACACCTATTCAAAGATTGTCATTTACTTTCTCAAAGTCTGCTATCCTATTTGAAAACACTGTAGATAAACACCATTTATATAATTATACCAAATACCGGCGATACAGATACTACTATAAGAGTTGTACTATATTATTGGAATGCTCTCTCAAATTGTTACTGTATAGTCAAGTTACTTTTAATTTTCTAGCAATAGTAAACTTATTTAAAGTAATATCGCAGTTAAATGTCATGATTTACATACAGATGTGCTCTCCACTACCTCTATTATATCTAATCATTATTACTAAATTCCTGCATCAAAACACTAATAAGTTTAATTCTGTGATTGTTTGTAACATCACAAGTAATGGCTGACATTTTGTTAAGCAATGAAATTGATTCAACTGAAGAGATTCAATGCGTTGAAATTGAAAATCCCGAATTATGCTATAATTCAATCGACCCTACATATAATTTTACAGTTATAACGTTTAATATAAGAAGTATCAGTAAAAATTTCAATGCATTACTGGTATGGTTGCACAGATTGAAAATAAAATTCGATGTCTTGATCTTAACGGAATGCAGACTAAGTGAGATTACAACTATATGCGACATTCCGGGATATAACTCATATTTTTCATCGCAAAATATTAATCAAAACGGAGGTGTGGTAGCTTATATTAAAAGCGAGTGGACTGTGACGGTTACCGAAGCAAATCTTCATGATGCTTGCGGATTAATTCTGAATCTTTCTAACTCCATAATCATCCTGGGAATTTATCGTTCGCCGTCCTTCCAAAATACAAATAATTTTCTAAGCTCTCTTGATGAAATTTTACAGCCTTTTAAACTTATAAATAACATCGTTCTGGCAGGAGATTTTAACATTAATATTCTTGAGTTTGACTCGCTGACATACCTGGGATTAAATGCAGAGCACGGCCTGGAACCAGCAATAAGTAAGCCTACTCGCCTAAAAGCCTGTTTGGACCATATTTTTCTCAAATCCAAGCATCGTGCAGTCGGAATTGTTTGCGACACTGATATAACAGATCACAAAATTGCTATACTAGGACTCGCTACTAACACAAAACAAAATAGAAATTTCACTAGGATTCGGACAACGATAGACTATGAAGGAGTTGCTGTGGACTTGAGTTCGTGCGACTGGAATGCAGTGACTTCGATATCGGATTTGGATGATGCTGTACAGCTTTTCATGGATGTGATAGGGGAAACCATTAAAAGACATGAGCGATCTACCACACTCAGCAGATCACAAGTTACGCTTCAGCCATGGATGACGCCCGGATTACTGAGGTGTGCCCGCCACCGCGATAGACTACATGCAAAAACTAAACAGAACCCGAATGATGAGGTCACAAAACTTGTCTATCGTCGCTATAGAAATTTCTATAATAACCTGCTGCGTAAATTAAAAAACAATTACGAGAGCGACCAGATCCAGGCACACTGCAAGGACTCCAAACAGTTGTGGAAAACCCTTAAGAAAATTAGTAATACGACAGTAAGGAGCAGTTTTCCCACCGAGCTCTTGACTGTAGGCAACGATCATAAGGATGCCCTCAATGCCTGCAATCAATATTTTTCTTCGGTCGGTCAAAGGCTCGCCAACGAAGTCCTAGTTCAGTCGAACGAAACCGAGCAGAGCCTTGCCTCAAAAGTGATTGTGAGCCATAGTCCATCCCACTCGCTCTTCCTGGAACCTACATGCAAAGAAGAGATCCTCAATATCATTGCACAGCTCAAACCTGATAGCGCTCCTGGTTTAGACGGTATTTGTCCAAGATTTATTCACCGGTTTAAGTATATTTTATGTGACACCCTAACGTACATCTACAACTTGAGCCTAACGACAGGACGTTTCCCCCAACCTTGGAAAGTAGCAGCTGTCACCCCAATCCACAAAGCCGGACCAAAAAACCGCCCAGAGAACTACAGACCTATCTCGCTGCTGAGTACCTTCTCGAAAATTCTTGAAAAGATAGTTAACGTCCGTATCACCAGATTCCTTGAAAAAATATGGCCTTCTATCACCCCGCCAGTTTGGCTTTAGGTCGAATAGATCAACTGAGGACGCGGTTACGCTGCTGACTGACATGATCTCTGGGAATCTGAATAGGAATCTCAGCTGTACTGGGGTCTTCTTGGATCTGGCCAAGGCCTTTGATACCGTGTCACCCGTAATCCTCTTAAATAAACTTGAACGCATCGGTGTCAGAGGTCTTGCGCTGAATTGGTTCAGGAGTTACCTTTCTGATCGTAGCCAATTGGTTAAGATAGGTGCGCATAGAAGTGAGCCTCTCCCGGTGCATTTTGGGATCCCACAGGGTAGCATTTTAGGCCCGACTCTCTTTAACATATATATAAATGATATACATGATATAGAACTACAGAATGCCCAGGTGATATGCTATGCTGACGATACCATTGTTCTATTTCACGGAGAGTCATGGGAGGATACTTTCCAGGCAGCGGAGTTGGGGATGATTTCAATTAATAAGTGGCTAAAAAGAAACCTACTGAGGCTAAATCAAAACAAAACCAAATACCTTTGCTTTCATAACACCGCTGCCTCGAAACCACCCGACACCCTAACAATTAAAATCCATTCCAGTGACATGTGTCTTTCAGGACCTTGTAGTTGTGATCCCATTGCACGCTCTAACATTATTAAGTATCTCGGAATCGTGATGGATGAACATTTAAATTTTAAACACCATATTCAGTGTCTGTCTAAAAGGCTAAGGAAAACCATTGCAGTCATAAAAACCCTTAGAAACTCGGCGGACCGCAAGGTGCTGACAATGGTCTATAAAGCTATTGTTGAGTCCGTGGCCAGCTATTGCGTCAGTGTTTGGGGCAGTGCAGCAAAATCTATCATGTTAGTCGCGGAACGCGCACAAAGATCTGTACTGAAAGTGATGCTAAAGAAACCGTTTCGCTACCCGACTACCCAGCTGTACAAAGAAGCGCACGTCCTGAACATTCGACAACTTTTTATTCTCCGCACTTGCATCGCGACCCATAAGCGCCTGATCGGTACGAAGCTTCACAGAGAAATGTTGACAAAACGTATATATAAACTTAATCCACCTTCAGTCAAATCCGTATTTGCAAGGAGATTTGGAGACTGTGTGAGAGCATCTGTTTATAACTCAATTGCAAAATACTGCGACATCAAAAACCTATCTGTTTCTGATGCCAGACGACTTATTGGTGACTGGCTTCTGACCTTGCACTATAGTAAGACTGAGAGCTTCTTGAAAATTCGCATGATTTAGTGACACATTGTTTTATTGCATAGTTTTATCAAAGCTTGCTTATACTACGAAATTAAGTTCTTTATATAATTAAATAGTTTATAATGTAACTTTACTTTTAAAATTTAACTTCGGCAATGATCCAAACAATATATATATAAGTACAAATTGGTTGCCCAAGATACAGGCTGCGCCTAGTTTGGGAACCCCTGAATAAGTTATGCCATTACTATTCCGCTATGTGCATGCATTTACTTCATGTTATTGTTATTTTGTATGTAATTCTTTTTTTGTGTGCCAATAAAGTTATTTTTACTTTTTTTTTACTTTTTTTTTTTTTTTGTTTTTTGCCGTCCCAAACTTTAACCAACGTTTTCTCAGTTGTCGCTTTTCAGTTTTGCAAATTTGAAGAATTTAAAAAAAATAACTATAGCACCTAGATACATAATTCTTTTACCAAAAGATAGATGTTATATTACAAACTTCTCATAACTCCATATCGACAAGGCAGGAAGTTTTCCCTAATACAGTCACAAATATGATATCGGCGATTTTTTTAGGTATTCGACAAAGTGGGACGCTAGGCACTAAACTTTGAGGGCCTAAAAAGGTGCTTAAATTGGACATTTATGCATCGACATCAAAATCATAGCTTTATAACAGTATGTTCCATCAGTTTTTATTGAAAACCGATTTTCGGCAGGTTTTGCCATATTTCACTAAACTGCCCGTAACTCCGTAACTAGAATCGACAAAGTGGGACGTTTTACTAATTTCGAGTAGATAAATAATGTGATTACCAAATTGATAGGCTCGTGATTAAAACCGAATAAATTTGACTATTTGATTTATATTGCGATATGCTCATACTTATTTATTACAAGGATGTCCAGTTAACGTACCTAATTATTATCTGATGTATCTTCAACTGATTATGTCGTGGTGCCATGATCTTCTGACATTGGTGCAGTCAGTTGATATCATCGACCATAGACGATCACCATAGTGCTACTTATAGAGTATAGCAAGATTTAAATTTTGTCTGATGCCAAGGAGAATCTGAACTAGAAAAATAGCTAAAATTTATTAATAATTAAAGGCTTTCAAGGAGTATAAAGAAAAAATGGGGTCATTTAAATTACTAATAGTGACTTTTGCAGTGTGTTTTCTTGATTCTGTGCTATCTGTGGAGCAGCATAGAATAGAGGCTGGCTACCCGAAAGGACTAATACCCGAATGTAAGTAACCTTGATCGGATACCCTTGAAATGTCGACATACGCTTCATTTCGTCGAATTTTCATTACACATGATGTATTTCTGTTGCCGCTAGAACAACAGATACAGAAAATAAAAGTTATAAATAATCTAGTTGTACGGAACCCTTGCTGCGAGAGTCCTCCTCGAACTTGCCGGTGTTTTTCTAACATTCTTACCTATAACACTCGCTATCTCGTCATATAACTATTTCTATTAATATAATAACGAAATGTCTGTATACATTGAAGATATTTTCCAAAAAATAAGAAAAATAGGCTAAACAGAGTTCACAGACTCGAAAATAAATATGTATATCTTTGACGCCTAAACAGCTGGACTGATTTCGATTACCTATTTTCGGTACACGGGGAGCTAGCTACATAATATATGATTATAGGATAAAATAGTCATAACCCACTTTTTTCTGAGCGATGAAGGGAACCTGCTATTTTATTTTATTTTATTTATTTAAACTTTATTTCACAAAACAAAAGTCAGTACAAATGGCGGACTTAATACCAAACGGTATTCTCTACCAGTCAATCATAGGGCCAAACAGAGATACTTACTAGAAGTTGGTGCAAATCAGAAATCGAATTGTACACAGAGAATCTAGGGTACAAGTAGAAACCTTATATATATTATACTAGCTTTTACCCGCGGCTTCGCTCGCGCAGAATGACAAAAACCGGCCAAGTACGAGGGTTCCGCCTCACTAAATAATTTTTAACTTTTTTCTTTTTCTGTATTTGCTGTTAAAATGGCAACGAAAATACATCATCTGTGAAAATTTCAACTGTCTAGCTATCACGGCTCATGAAGTACAGCTAGGTGACAGTATCGAGCAAAAAACGGCAATTAAATCACGTTTGTTGTATGTGAGCTTGTGAGCCCCACTTAAATATTAATTTTATTCTGTCTTTAGTATTTGTTGTTATAACGGCAACAAAACCACATCATATGTGAAAATTTCAACTGTCTAGCTGTCACGGTTCATGAGATACAGCCTGATGACAGACGGATAGACGGACCAGCGGAGGCTAGTAATAGTCCCGTTCTTACCCATAGGGTACGGAACCCTAAAAACCGGCCAAATGCCACTATAAGGCAATATGCAGAAAATTAATAAATTGAGATTCAGAAAGAAGAGAGGAGCTGTACTGTCTCGTTGCGATGACGGCTCATACAAATGTAGTTCGACTTTAACATGCGTGCCACAAGCGTGCCATAATATAACTAAATACTTTTAGTTAATTGTTAAAAGTTTCTTTTTAGAAAATTTTCATCATTTGTACTTAAAAATCTTGCTTCTTACAAACTTAATTCTATGAATATAGGCCAACGGGAAGTACCAAACATATTATAGGTTTTGAATATTTCCTTGGCAGACAGACGGACAGACAGACAGACGGACAGAGAGACGGACAGACATATGGACAGACGGACGGGCAATGAATTCATAAGGGTTCTACTTTCCCTTTTGAGATACGAAACGGATTTATTATTGTTGCATGGACAAAACATGTACCTACCGTTAAGAAGCGTATACACACACACAGACACATACACACATTTATTATATTTTGCAATTTGTGTAATTTTTACCGATATCAATTTATTATAAACCTAAAAGAAACTCATCGTAGTACCTCTTTATATACCACGTTAACAGTTTTGCATAGAGGAGACAGTATAATTAAACTCCGTGGTGAGCTTACTCTCGAGCAAGCGACGTAAAACTGTCCGTGGGAGAAGCAGTCCCCCCTTAGATCTATTTCTGCCGTTTTCAGTGACTGGCCCTGTGCTTTATTTATGGTCATCGCGAAACAGACCTTAAGGGGGAACTGCAACCTTTTAAATTCAAAGGGGTATTCTGAGGGTATAAGTGGTATCCTTGGAATATATACTGATTCTTCTTCGATATCAAAATCACCACGTGATAAATCATTCGAAAAACGTAATCGACCTACTACGGGGTTACCCGCAGTACCAAACTTCACATATAGCTCACCATTGCGAAAAACTTCGAAAACCCACGGGAAGAGTTTGCTTGCCGTTACCAACTCGCATAAACCACCGTAAGTAAAGAGGCGTGACATGTCGGTGCAGTATTCAGCGGCACTCGAGTAGTTGTCTCCGTTACTGTCGTGGGACATAACGGCAAACTCCTCCCAGTTGGCCACCACATAGCTCACAATTTGCTTGCGTACCTCCCTAGCCATCAACTGCGCATCATACATTAGATAAGAGATCGCCGAAACAAACAGGCTCTGTCTCCAATCATAGGAACTACAGTGTGAGGCACCTCTGTTCCTTCAATTTTCAATAACTCGACAATCATCGCAAAGGCTATTGAGAAGAATTTCACTAAAAAGTGCAGTTTAATTATATCGGAAAAGATCGCTAAACATAGACGTGTTATCAAGACAACAGCTGAATTTATAGTGAGTCGGCGCGCCCGCCCGCGCTGCTTATACAGTGTGTTACCGCCAAGTAGGCTTTCCTTAAAGTAGAGTAAAGTAACATCCCACCAAAAACATTCTGTAAAAAACTAGCCAAGTCTCGATGGAGCTGCTTGTTTATCTCTAAAAAGTAATGAAATCTAGACAAAGTCGTACCAAGTCTAAGGTTCCTTACTGCGATTTCTTTATTATTATAGTTAATGTTGTGTGACTAGGCCGTTGAAGGGTACAAACATAGGTAGTTACAATAGATATAACATTACGTGAAAACAAAATTGACTTGTAGCGGTTCTGGCGACAGATTGGTGCAATGGTGTCATGGAGCACCTGGTTTTGTACCCTTGTGTACCCTTCAACGGCCAAGTCACACAACATTAACTATAATAATAAAGAAATCGCAGTAAGGAACCTTAGACTTGGTACGACTTTGTCTAGATTTCATTACTTTTTAGAGATAAACAAGCAGCTCCATCGAGACTTGGCTAGTTTTTTACAGAATGTTTTTGGTGGGATTTCACTTCTTTTTGTAGAAACGCGGGCATATTGTTTTATAACAACCTGAAATTAATATTTTGGTGTAATTTGTTTATTTAATTTGTGTAATGTTCGAGTAGAATAAAGTTAATCGTTCGACTATTTCTTCTTGTAAACTTGTAAGTATAAGTATAAAAGCCAGTCTAGTCTTGTCCAGAGTTTTCCTTTAATTTTATTTATATGCGTATTAAAAGCAGAAGGGGAGGCATTCGCCCAGCGGGTACGTATTACGATGCCGAAGTTCAAAATACCGAATATCATAAGACCTATGGACGGAAGGCCGAAAATTAAAATGTCGAATGTTTATTTGACCGAAAGTTTAAAATCCCGAAAGAACGTTTGATCGAAAGGATGATATACCGAATATTATAATCCCGAAGACTGTAATCCCGAAGAATGTAATCCCGAAGACTAAACCCGAAGATTATAATCCCGAAGACTGTAATCCCGAAGATTATAATCCCGAAGACTATGATCCTGCCTGAAGGTTGTAATCCGGAATATTATTTAAACTCTCGAGAATTATCTCGTATTTCTGTAGTCTTACAGATTCTAATGTTTAATTTTATATAAAGAATATTAACCTAAATTACGTAACCTACTTGCCTACTACTATACTTACTATTTATAAGTGAACTCTTCTGTGGAACCGATCTGCTCCGGCGCTTCGAGATGTGCAGCCCCTCCGCCCTAGTACGTTAGTACTCTTTATTATACTGTGGCCCTAGCGTAAGAAAGTGCGGGCATCACAAGCGAGTCGCAGCGGCTGAGGCTGGTCGCCGAAGGTGACTAAATAGCCGAAGCTGCGGAGGCGAGCGTTGACAGCTTCGTTTCCAGACAAGTTCGGTTCGGTTGGCAGTCCATGACAGAATATTTTATCATAATATCGAATATTTAGTGTCATACTTAATTTCCCACTTTCCCGGACTCTTTCCTTTTCTTAATCGACTTGCCACAGAACCGAAGCTGTCAACCCCGATTCCACGTGGTCTTGTCTGCCCTACCCCTAGAGTGTATATAAAAGCCCGGAGGCGCGGAGGGAGGGCAGCCCCCGGCCGCCGTAAGAAAGTGCGGGCATCAAGCGAGGCGCAGCGGCTAAGGCTGGTCGCCGAAGGTGACCAAAAAGCCGAAGCTGCGGAGGCGAGCGTCGGTGCCGCACTTTCTTACGCTCTTTCTTACGCTACGGCGGAGGGGCTGAACATCCCGCAGCACCGGAGCAGATCGGTTCCACGGAAAAGTCAGATTAGTTTAGTGTCCTGACACTTTTAAAGTGCTCATTGACTTTCGGGATTATAAAATTTCTAGATTTTAAAAAATTCGGGATTATGGAATTTCGAGATTTTGAACTTTCGATTTTCTGAAAATAAGTAATTTGAGCTTCGGTATATCGAATACCGGCTTTTTGAACTTTCGGTATTTTGATTTCCGGTATTTTGACCATCACTATTTCAACTGTAGGTATTATGAACTTTCGGGACTGTAATACGTAACCCGCCTAGCTGTGGGACGCTATAGGCTAGATTAAATTAGAAGATGTGTCCCACTACGCTGGATTTTTGCAATGACAGTCGATTTTTTTTATGTACCAATAGTAGTAGGGGTATGTACCAATAGTTACCAATCTCTAATACAGCTGAGACCAGCTGAGGGTTCTTCATCAAATAAATAAATAAATATCGGACAACCTCACACAAATCGATCTAGTCCCAAATTAAGCTCTAGAAGGCTTGTGTTATGGGTACTAGACGACGATATACATACTTTATATAGATAAATATATACTGAAATACATAGAACAACCATGACCCAAGCACAAATATTCGAGTTCATCACACAAATATTTGCCCTGGCCGGGACTCGAACCCGGGACCACCGGCTCAGTAGGCAGGTGTTCACAAACCGAGCCAAACGCGTCGTCAAAATACTTCAGACCTTGGATTTTTGACATCAAATGAAGCGGCCCACCAAGTTCACTATTAAAATACTTAAACGGGTTGACTCACGTCGTAGAAATCGAATAATACTCGACATGTTTCGAATCGGTACGCGATCCATCATCAGGAGAGACGATCAGTCGCGACGGCGGCCAACCGAACACAACAAGTTGAATATTTTTTGTAAAGGCGGTATGTCGATCTCTAATAGTTTGGTTGGGCTCTTGTGTTTTCTAATCAGAGTACTCCAGATCTTCGATTATCCTAGTTTTTAGGGTTCCGTACCCAAAGGGTAAAAACGAGACCCTATTACTGAGACTTCGCTGTCCGTCCGTCCGTCCGTCCGTCCGTCCGTCCGTCCGTCCGTCCGTCTGTCACCAGGCTATATCAAGAACGGTGATAGCTAGACAGTTGAAATTTTCACAGATGATCTATTTCTATTGCCGCTATAACAACAAATACTAAAAATAATATTTAAGGGCTCCCATACAACAAACTTGTTTTATGGTACGGAACCCTTCATGCGCGAGTCGGACTCGCACTTGGCCAATTTATATAGTTTTCGCTTTATATGGCTATTAAACCCTAACTCTGTACCAAATTTCAGCTCTCTGAATTTATGAGAAGTACTAGTTCTTTACTGATGATCATGAGTGAGTGAGTGAGTGTCGTAAATGCGAAACTTTGCTTTCGCTTAACTTCGGAACTAAATGACCTACAGACTTGAAGTTTTGGATTTTAAGTATGTGATTATAGCTTACTGGATGACGAAAATTTCTGCCTTCTGGTCTTATCCAGAGGTGCTCAAATAGGGGCCTGAAAATGCGGCGAAATGGTTCCAGTAAAGGATGGTACGGCAGTGTTTGCTTCGCGCTAGACTTGGCGGGGGCACTACCGTGCCCCCCGATAGATATTTAACGTATCCATGACCTTAATTTAATTAATTAACTTAAATTCAGGCTTTATTAACTGTCTAACAAAATTTTAATTGCCAGTAATGTACAGTAAAGTAAATTGACAAGTGAGTGTTAAGTGACACCGTGATATGAGTAACGACAATTACGCTGTACACCCACTACATTGAATGTGCGGATTTAAGAAATTTAATTGTGCAGTTAATTTACATAATTATGATTAGCTAATACATGCAAACAATTACTAATGGATCATATTATTATCAGTTTTAATAAATGCCCGCATGCCGGTTACAGGCTGTATACTGTCCGTGAGCTGTCACACAAAAATTTGACTATCGGTTACTTTTAATAGCATGTAGCCTTGTAAAATGGAACCTGGGTATTTATTTATTTTTCCATAAATTCTAACGTTTTATTAGTTATATCAACGTCAGCCCTTTGTGATAAAATAATAAATAGCGTTCTTATACAATATTGATAAAACTTTCGGAGGTATTTCGTAAGCGTGAACATACTGTTCCTTGACAAATTTTGTTAGCAAAGGAAATTTTAAAATAATATAACTGCTGGCTGTAAGTACTTTTATCCTTTACTTTTTGGAAATAAAAATAGAAAGATACAGCACGGCCATAAATATGGTGATTTTACAGAACGCTAATGACTAAAAACTTAAAGGTAATAATTGTGCGATGTCTTCAGTTCTCCTTTGCACATTTACAACTACTTAAGTTCTTGTTAGGTGTCCGTCGAAACGACGGGAAAGCACCTATAGTCCTATTTGTTATGAAAAAAAGCTGCACTCTGTGATGGAAGCAAGCCGTTTTGCACAGTGATAATATAGACCAAAATAAACGATTCCACTCGAGGCGAAATTAGTTTCACCCCTTAGGAACAGAGATGCACGTTACAATGCAAAGCCTGCAAAGACTAAAGTGAAAATAAAACGTAAAGTAAGTAAAATATTGATTCAGAAATGCTATTTAGCATCTAATAGACTTGTGATATTAGCAAACAGGTTGTATAAGAGCCTATTCACCCGTTAAAACTCTAATTTAAGCTGTACAAGGGATATAAGTGTGTTGTGTGCTACTTGGGATGATTATTATTTGTACTTTCAATTGTTGTTATATTTTCAGGGTAATCAGTACCTTCGAAACGGGAGAATACTTTTCTAGATACATGTACATAAGTTGCACGTGTGGCGGCAACATCGTACCAGCACCCTATAGTAAAATCTTGAATACCGTTGGAACTGTACAAGTTCTCGATATGCGGTTTTTTATTAAACGATCAATTACCTTTTTTTTTTTTTTTTTTTTAATCTTTTAATTAAGGAGCTTTGATCATTTTTATGAACATGCCAGCTCCAGCAGGCCTAATATACAAAATCATTCATCTAAAAAAAATAGATAAATAAAAACATAAACCGTTTAAACTTAAAAATAACATGTACACGAAAACAACTACATTTGTATACACTATTTAGATAAAAAAAAAACTGTATACAAATTTTGCCGGTTCCGCTAAGGGTTCCGCCAATATTGAATTGAACACTCCTACGTGAATAGAATCACCCCCCCAGTCCCGAAGTAATATCTGCCTTTTAGCTCGAGTCCGGACACATTCCATTAAAAAGTGTTGCACATCTTCAACTTCTCCACACTCTTCACAATTCGGCGAGGCTGTTTTCTTCATAAGATGTGCAAGCCTGAAAGCTCGAACAACAGTTGCCCTACACAACTTGGCGTGATCAAACCAGGGAATACGAGGAGGCTCCGACTGGATAGTCTTATACCAAATCCCCTTAACGCGAGATCGATCATCAAAATATTCTTTCCAAATAGTAAAAGACTTTGTTCTGTATCGTGCGACTACCTCTGAAAAGTCGGGCGCAATATTAATCTCCAGTCCCTCAGAAGCAGCCGTCCCGGCCAGTCGATCAGCCTCCTCGTTGCCTGCCAAACCAATATGTGACGGAACCCACTGCAATTTCAAACTCTTTCCAGAACTCTGAATACAATAAATTTGTTCCAAGATTTTATAAGCCAAAGAAAAGCACCGTTCACCTGAGCCACATCGAGCTATGTGTTGAAGAGAGCTTTTGCTGTCAGTAAGGATCACCACATTAGAACAATTCAGCGTGCTCACATAAAACAAAGCCTCAGATATTGCACAAAGTTCTGCAGACATAATAGATAAACCAGGAGAAATTTTAAACTGTGCCTTGCGACCGGTAAATGGATCAAAAAACGCCGCACCAATCTTATCATCACATTTTGAACCATCAGTAAAAATTTTGTAAAAATTAGAATACTTACTTTCCAACTCTAAGAATACTTCCAAACGAAGAATGTGCAAATTATACGCACGCTTTGCATCAATAACACAATCCAGACTGCTAAACAAAACACTATTTAAATCAAATCTAGAGACCCATACATCCAACCCAAACATAGGTAAGGGATATGAAGAGTAAATACATACGTCAGAAACCTCTTCAAGCACACTAGCCAACAGAGCCTTTTTCTTCCTGCTCCAACTACCGCCTTGGCATAAAGCTGCTAAGTCACGGATAACATCGAGAGTTACATTATTCAAAAGAGACATAGCTTTTAAACAAAACTTAATGGCCAGAAACCACCTTCTGACATGTAAAGGAACTATACAAAGCTCGCTTTCCATGACATGAATAGGTGTTGACCTAATAAAACCACCAACAGCTCTCATGGCCTGATTTTGAACTTTTTCAAGTTTATAATCATATGTTTTAGCACAGTTGTCGTATAAGAAACACGCGTAATCCATTCTACTACGAATCAGAGAAATATATAACCTACGGAGGTGTTTAGGGTGAACTCCCCAAGAAGCGCCCGCTAAAGTTTTTAAAATACTAAGAAATCTTTGAGTCTTTTCTACAACATAATTGACGTGTTTTCCCCATCGCAAGGATTTATCTAACCACACTCCCAAATACTTAATTGTAGTATCAGAAGACAAGTGATGACCACGTATATTGAGATTAACTTGCTGGATCCTATGTCCTTTACTAAACACACAAAATTTTGACTTACTACCCGAGACATCTAACCCCAAACTATCCAAAATACTTATCATACTACTTAAAGAGTCCTGCATCATGGAAATACTATCTTGCAAATTTTTCGCACTAACGTACAAGACAAAGTCATCAGCATACTGAGAAATTGAAACTTTATCTATCTCATGACAAATCTGGTAAGTAACAATATTAAACAACAAAGGAGAAAGTGGATCACCTTGAGCCAGACCCCTGTCAGTCCAACGTATCATGGAAACATTAACATCTTGATTTCGTATAATAAGATGTCTCTCACTTAAAAAAGACCACAAATATTTGCAAAATTTAGCACCAACACCTAAATGATCTAAAATTTCAGTAACTCTACTAACTGACACGTTGTTATATGCTCCCTCGATGTCCAGGAAACATGCTAGGGTTGACATATTTTTAGAAAATCCTACTTGTATATAGGACACAAGGCGAGCTAAACAATCCATAGAAGACTGGCCTCTCAGGAAACCTACGGTGTTCCGAGATAAAATAACATTCTTTTCCATAAACCACTCAAGCCGTCTAGCTAACATGGAGTGAAATACTTTACACACACAAGACATTAGGGAGATGGGTCTTTGTTTCGAAACAGGATCCTGACCAGACTTAGGAATAGGCACAACTTGTATATCTCGCCACTGCCTAGGCACAACGCCAGATACGAAGATACAATTATATAACTTAATCAAAAAAAACAGCAACATATGGCAGATTATAAATCACTGCATAAGTTATACCGTCAATACCTGGTGCAGAATCCTTCTTTTTTAAACATCTACTTAGCTCTTCCAATGAAAAACTCATCTCGAGATGCGAGTTCACAGAAACAAACGTAGGCGACTCAAGTGTAACATAGTCAGGAGTCAGGGAACGCAAAAGTTCCTGCGTTTTTTCCTCAGACGGTACTACTCTACAACGTCTGTAACCTTTCATCCATCTCATACGACTCCACATGTCCGACGCGGATGTAGCTTCGTCTACACTTTGACAAAACTCCTGCCAATTTTGAGACTTAGCCTTTCGAATAAGACGTTGAGCATCTGTGACCTTTTCCTGTAAATATCTCAAATTATCTGGCGTTGGGTTCCGCCTAAACTGACACAAAGCGAGCCGCCTTTGAGCAATAGCCTTTGACAGTAAGGGACTCCAGTAGTGTTTCGGTTTGAAAGCTTGCGTTGGATCAGTACAAACCTTAATTTGAGGAACATTTAATTCTAAAGCTTTTTTAATGCGAAATTCAAAATTGTCATACATATTCTGGATACTATTTTGTGAAAAAGTAGCAACATCAGCAAATAACTCTTTCACAGAATCACAATAACCCGTCCAATTAGCTTTCTTAAAATTTAACCTTTTCACAAAATGGTGAATATCATCATAATCTAAACATACTTTAATGATCAAATGGTCGCTACCCAAATGCTCGTTTGTCACATTCCAGATCAAACCCACTACAATATCCGAAGAGCAAAATGTGACATCAGGAGAACTCTCCTGCAGCGACCCGTTCACAAGCTTTATCCTTGTCGCACTTCCATTATTTAGAGACAGAAAACCATGCTCAAGCGCGGAATCAAATATCTGAACACCCCTGGCGTCAGTCTTGTAAGACCAGTCAGAATGATGCGCATTAAAATCGCCCGCCACCAGAGTTTTACGTGGAAACACTGTAAATATAGAATCCCAATCAAGTTGGGTAGTCCGCACAGTAGAAGGACAATACAAGGACACTACATAATTTAAAAAACTACAATTCAAAATTTTGATACAAACAATTTCGATACCCGAATTATTCAAAGCAATGTGAAACATCTGAGCCTTTACAGAGTTGTGTACAAGAATTGCCACTCCTCCGTACGAGTCCGATCTATCTCTTCTAAATACGTTATACGAACTTATACATAATACAAAACTGTCATCCAACCATGTTTCACTGACTATAGCAATATGAATTTTTTCCCTATTCAAGAGCAGTTTAAACTCAGATAACTTAGGTCTAATACTTTGCGAATTCCATTGTATTACATTCAAGAAAGATCTGGTATTAGACCTAGCCATTTACATTAGACAAAAACAAACGTACAAAATCACCTTCCTTAAAAAAAGCCTTAAATAAATTCAAAATCTCCTTAACAACAACTCCAAACAGCGTTTTGAACTTCTCCTCCCAACTTTCGGTAGAAAACAAAATTTCCTTTGTCTTCTCAACCAACCTTTCAAAAGTAATACGTCTCTTCTTCTTGTCCTTATTTTGTCTTTGATCTTCCATATCAGCCCGCTCAATACTAGGCTGGTTGACCATTAGACAGTCGGACCTCTTCACATCTGTTACTCTTTTTGACTTCCGCGGCTTACGAACCTCTTGTTGTGGCTCGCTCTCTAATCTGTACTGACTTACTGATCGCTGGCCCTCAGCCTGACGGACGGAATCTTCAGACTCTAACGGCTTCGACAAAACAGCATCTCTATATGACTTTCCAAAACTTAAGTCATTCTCAAAAACAGATGGCGCATCCTGACTACTAACATCCGTATTCTTTTTTTCCTTATTTTGCATATACAACCAAAAAGCCCGTTTATATATACATCCCTCAGCAGACATAATCCTGCGAATTTCTTTCTCCTTCACAAAAACCGGGCACGACTTATCTAAGGCCATATGGCTGCATTTACAATTAATGCATCTAAAATTTGTCGTTTCGCAATTGGCATGCTCCCCGCCGCATTTCGGACAAGTAACTTTAGTAGTAGGACAAAACCTGCTCAGATGACCGAACTTCCAACATCTTGAACATTGGGTAACCGGGAAAGTGTACTGATTTACCTTAAATCGACAACCGTAGGCATAAACATATGGCGGCAAAGAGGTTCCCTTAAAACACAGACGAATAGCTTCAGCCTTAACCCAACGCCCATCATGATCCAAACGATTCAGTCTACGCATTGACAAAATATCTTCAGACCCTTCAATATTCTTTAAAAAATCGTCTTCCTCAACCTCCACCTCAACCTGCCTTATAATTCCATAGGTGCAGCATGCCATATTAGACCAATAAGAACGTCTCGTCTCATTGTTAAACTCCTGAGAAGCCAGAAGCTTTTCCGCATCATCCTTAGAGTTAAGCTGTATGCGAACTTTACGTGGACCCATAAACTTGACGGATAAAATTCCTTTTATACCCTTAAATTGCAGCAACTTCGCCAAACCAATCTGTTTCGGCAAATCTTCTTTTGACACTATATAAACTTCAAATAGCTTGTCAGGCACACCGTCCGGCTCCAGCTGCGTTTTGGCGGATCCTAAAACCCGCAAGCGTTTAGGTTTCCTGCCTATTGTGATAAAACTATCACTACTCCCACAGCTTTCGTCGCTCGGACCACATGCACGCTTCGCCGCTGTATGCCGCACATCCGACATGGACTCAGCATCCGATACAATATCCAATTGACTCGGCCCTGCCTTACTATCAAACTCCTCTTCAGACAGCCACGACGGAGCTGCCCGCTGTCTACATTCTAAAAGTGACGTATCACTCACGACACCTCGACTTGACTCACTCATCGCAAAAACAGCGAAAAGGACTCTAAAACTGAATTAACTTATAAATAAAATAAAATTTGTTAAAATTTTCAACCGTCGCCTTTGACAACCAAACGTCAATCACGATCAATTACCTAATAGTGTTATAATATACATAAGTAAAATAAAGCCATATTCATAATTTTTTTTATATGAAATTACATAAAAGCCCCAAAAAAAAATATATTTTTTCAAAATGTATGTTTTTTATGGAAATATTATTACTTTTTGCCTATTTGAATTTTTATTTTATTTTTTTAAACTAATTTAAGTAATTATCTGTCGATTAGCACCTTAATTATCAAAATCGGAATATCCGATGAGGTTTTAGATTTTTTGTAAGATTTTTTGACCCAGCGGCGCCATGTCTGTATTCTTCAATAACTTTGTAATTATACGAGCTAATGATATGCGGTTTTTTTCGTAAATGTAAAATTAGTTGTGTAATATAAATAAATAAAAAAAGTACCATGTATATACATTTTTACGAGTAAAATTCCAAAAATCACAAATTTTAAATATTTTTTTCAGAAAATATTATTTCTTAGGTATCCAAAATTATTATCTACATGATTTTAATTTTTTTCATGTTAAATTGGGTAATTATCTGCCGATTGGCACCTCTAACGTCAAAATCGGAGTATCCGTTCAGGATTAAGAATTTTTTAAACTTTTTTTGAATAAGTGGCGCCATCTCTGTTCCTAAGGGGTGAAACTAATTTCACCTCGAGTGAAATCGTTTATTTTGGTCTATATTATCACTGTGCAAAACGGCTTGCTTCCATCACAAAGTGCAGCTTCCAGGCCAAAACCGTCCATAACAAGTAAGACTACTACTCAAATACAAATATTACAGGAGGAGGAAATGTTTTACTTTATGGCGATACGATACGTTATTACTTTACTTCTCTCAAGTAAGGCAAATAGGATTCTAAGATTTAAATTGCTTGCTTTGTCTGTCAGTTCATAATTGTAATTTCCATTTGCAAAGTATATAAAAACATTACGTTAGTTTAAAAAGTAAGAGTCCATACTCTCAAAATATACCTCATACTCAAAGAATGCTACGTTTCTGATACAAACTTTAATCTTTATATTGAACAATTTAAGGGATGAATTTAAAAAAATGCTGAAATTAGTTTTAATATTTTTTAATGCACGGCCTAAATACGAAATATAATCGCTCTTAATCCAAAACTTCCATTTTTCTCATACAAAATTTCAACCCCAATTAGACCCCTTTACAGGATGAATTTTCAAAAATGCTGAAATTACTTTTCTTCATTTTAAATTTAAAGTGTTTATGCAAAGTATTAAGACTCTTACTCAAAAATTACGCATTTTCCATACAAACTTTCAACCCCATTTTAACCCCTCAGGGGATGAGTTTTGAAATATCCCTTCTTATTCCTTGCCTACATAATATACTTGACCTACTGTAGAATTTTCAAAGTTCTAAGTTCAGTAGTTTCGGCTCTGCGTTGATATGTCAGTCAGTCAGGACAAATCCGTTTATATATATAGAAGATATATATATATATATATATATATGTAGGTATTGCAGTGAATTTAGTTGATAGAAAAATAAGTAAATGAGAAAAACAACACTTTCACTGACACACGTATAATTTATTATTTATAAAGGTCGAATATTAGTGCAAAAAAAAGAATTTAACGATAAATTACACCAGAAATCACTTAGCTGAAGCACAGGTTTAACACAGAAATAAAATTATAATGATTAGACGGGTAAGATTAACAAATAACATAAAATTTATACGTTGGGTTCTCCTTATAGGGTTGAGTTGAAATGATCTAATTATTCGCGATAAATTCAAAACAATTAAACTGCAATTTGACGAAACCTGTCAAAATCCTCGGTCAGAGTATACAAAAGGGGGGCCGATTTTAGGACTTTTTTTTTGTTGGTTTGGGCTTAAATTAGATTGAATCTTGTAGATTACGTAAAAATAAGCATATTTTATTCTTTAAACTTCTTCTCTCAAATCAATATTTACCAAGATATTGGGATTCAAATGCATAACATATTTTGATGTAGGTACCTAATACTAATAGTAGACTATTTACGAGGGTCCATGTAAGCAAGCATTTTGACGCTCCGCTCGCTACGCTCGCTCCGCTATACATGGTTAAAACTAACCTAACCTACAGTTTTCGGTTTTCAACCCATGTACCATATTTTCAGCAAGCATTTTTACCTTAAAAACCTCAATATCTCGGTAATTATTAAGTTTAGAGAAAAGTTGCCCATACAAAACATGCTTATTTTAGCGTCCTCTATACGATAGCATCATAAAAAAGGTGTTATAATGACAGCAACAACCATCGAATTTTCCCAAAAGTCCCAGCTCCCTTGAAAAACATCAATTTTTGAGGGCGAATATCTCCGCCATTTTTGATTTTAGAGAAAAGTTTCCCATACAAAACATGCTTATTTTAGCGTCTTCTATACGATAGTATCATAAAAAATAGGTGTCATAATGACACCACCCCCATCCCCCCTTTGCTAAAGGATTCTGTCTGGGCTGGCGATTATACTGATGCGTGAATTATTGAAGGCAGGTGAGGCGTGAGGAATGGGTGATGGGTGTAATGGTTATGGTCGAAACTGCGACAAATGAGGCTTTCAGAATTTAGGGGAAAAAGCTTTGTTCGCATTAAAAATCTCATTCAACTCGATACAGTAAATTAAAACTAAAGAAATTAAATGTCAAATAATTTTGGATCAGTTTTGGCCGAATGTTATGTTAAAATTAATGAATTAAACTATTTAAAAAAAAGCGATCAGAATGAAGAAGTGCGCGTACCAGTCGCGCTTTGATGTTGTCACCAACCTTCAGCAGACCCTCAAAGGAAGGACTCGTACGTCGTCAGACGGCAAGTTGAAAACGAACCCGTATAGGTCCGACAGTTACTGGATCGCGCACTGTGGCACCCAGCTTAATCTGGGTCGTGCTAGACGCACTTTTAGGAACACGCCGGCCGGCAAGACAACCAGGCACTCAGCGCACCGCTTAACGCTTGCAGCCGTTACAAAGCCTGCACCGCACACCGCACAGGCCCTCTCAAAGAAAATAAGGGAGGCTCCTTATCCTTATAAGATCACTGGACACGTACTGTAGTTCTCAAGTCAATATCATAAAAAACTTAAGCAATTAAAATTATCACGTTGCTTCTCGTCACGATCCCAAAATCTTAATGACAATCCATCATCAATTTTTTCTTGACAGAAACCCAAAGAACGAACGAAATCAAATTTTTGAAATTCAAATATAAAAATACCAAAATGACTGTTTGCCATAAGGCTACGAACTAACGAACGAAACTCATACAATTGATAATAGCGACACCTAACGGAAACTGAGCGAACAATTTCCGAAAGCATGCAATCAACCAAGTGAAACCAAAATTTACGCAAGCTAAGACATTAGAAAAAAAGTACAACTCGTCGGTAACAGATGGCACTGTGCTGTGATGAATTTAAATAAACAACGGATAAGTAAAAAAAAAACACTTAATCTGTAGCGTAATGCTACAGTATATACAAATATATTAGGATATTACCTTTTAGGACTTTGACTTACCTGGCAACCCTCGCCATGGAAACCTTGTTTACAAAGAGCTCCGTGTATTTTTATTTCCGAAATTGAGAAAGCTGAGTGTTAAGGCACGGTATGTTGTGAAGGAGTCGTACGTAACGGGAATCACGGACTGAGTAGCCTGAAGACACAAACTGTGACTGGATAGACATAGCACTTGGACATTTAACTGGTGAGAACACTATTTTTGTTTGTCGTTACACTTTAAAACTGATAATAACCGAAAAAATAACGGAACTTCACTCTCGCTCCGAACAGCTGATAGGGCGATATATGACAGTGAACATTGACAATTTGACACTAGAGTCAAGAGTACCACAACATCGCAGGAAAAAAGTGTTACCAGCGCAGATAATTCCTCGAAGCGACAACCAAAATCAGCGTTTTTAAGGTTGCGCCTATCGATGATAAACGATAGCTACACAACATCAACAAAATACGGATAACAAGAAGACAGCGCCATCTATGATCGTTTTATAGTACTCGAGCCACACTCACCAATCTGCGCGCCGATTACCAATTACGCTGCAGTTGGCCGCTTTTCATTGCTGCGTCGAGATACATTGCTGTGTTTTATTTTATGCTCTAATTTGGAAGGTTAAATAAACTATTTGGATATACGGATATTTTATAATTAATATAGCAACATAATTAGAATGGCACCTAAACCTACTTGCAGTCATTGTAAAAAAACAATTATAGGCAAACATTTTTTAACGTGTTCAGTATGTAAACAATCTTACGATCTTATCTGCACAAATTCAGAGAAACTGTTTAGCCTAATGGACAAAGAACGGAAAGCATCCTGGTCCTGCCCTAAATGTCGTCGAATTAAAGGTCAGCCAAGGAAATCTAGCACACCCCTACCTAAAATAAAAAGTTTTGCCTCTACCTCAAAACAAATGGTAGTAGCAGAAAATGGAAGCGTTATAGAAACATCTGCGACACTCCAACCGCAAATCCAAGACCAAGTACAACAAACACAACAGCAACAGTTGAACTACTCCGTTGATAATGTGACAGTGAGAAAATATAACATACCTGTAAGAAATTCATTCGACTCGTTATCTGATGATTCGACATCATCACTCGATAGTTCTATACTTCGTAATGACACACTTAGCAGAAGCTGCCCGGACTTGACTACAAATTATAAAGAAGAGGTAGAAGGTTTACAAAGCAAAATAGCACAGCTCCAGGAAAAACTCGAGTTCTCGGATAGTTACACTACGAAACTTCTATTGGAAAACGATGATCTTAAAAAACAAATATCAGAATGTACCCGACAGATTCAGCAGCTAAAACAAATTTGCAAGTCTACTCCTAAATCTTCAAAAACAGCTAACAAATCAAAACATCAATCATCACAAATAAGTGTAAGCAAAGGAAATATGGATCTCAATATTGAAAAATCTACCGAACACCTAAATACTCTACCAAATACTCCTACGTTTGTCCACGAGGAAATTAACCATAGAAACCAGGTACTGAAGCAAGATCACAATCACAATATATATATCCTCGGCGGAAAACAAAGCTGCGGACTTGCTGCCGCACTAATAAAATCTAGACAGGAGACCGTTCACGAACCGTACAAAGTATCAGCGTGCATCAAGCCCGACGCTCGCTGTGAGGATATTCTTGACTCGCCTGAAACTTTGAATGCCAGCTCTAAGAATATTATTATAATAAATGTAGGCGAAAATGACAGTAATCCTACAAAATTACAGGCGGAGCTGGGTGCCTTTTTAAAAATGCGCTCTGAGGCTTTTATTATTGTTACTGGTGTAATAAACAGCTTGCATCTAAACGAAAAGAAACTAAATAACTCTCTAAGATTGTTTTGTAATAATTTTGATAATTGTGTATATTTGGACGTAACTTACCTGAATTATTTTGATAAGACATTCTTATTCAAGTTATGTTCAAAAATAAATGTTCTCGTAGATACTTATGACTATGCCAATAAGTACTTAAGTTATAACAAATTAAAACCTAAACAAATGAATAACCAGGATGTCTTAAGGAAGTCATGCAAATCAGTTGATGCAGAGCAGTTTCGTAAAGGTACTATACCTTGTTATTTCAAAAAAGTTACGCAGAATACGAGTGTAATCACTAATATTAGGAAAACGTTGAAACAACAATGTATCACAGACTATTTCTCGATAATAAGTAATAGTGTGAATGTGCAACTAAATAGTAACAGTTTTTTTCGTTCCTAATTGCGATTCTATAAATATATTTCATCAAAATATAGCAGGTCTAGTGAGCAAAAAGGATTTACTGGAGTTAACTCTTGATGAATTAGCGAAAGACAATAAACGGTTTGATGTGTTATGCTTTAGCGAGACATTCCTGAAAGCAGGGAATGAAGGCAATTTACGTATATCTGGGTACCGGTTGTCGGCATCCTACTCTAGGGCACACCAAAGGAGAGGTGGAGTCTGCATATTTTGCAGAAACCACATCCAAACAAGGGTATTATCCTTTTTAGAAAGCATTTGTGAAAACTACGTGTTTGAATGCTGTGGGATTGAGATACCGTCAATAAAAAGTATTATTATTTGTATTTATAGAACACCTACAGCTTTGTCTACACCTTTTCTTCGGAAGCTAGAACTACTTGCGAGCAAACTTAAACGGAAACTGAAATATAAAATTATAATAGTCGGAGACTTTAATATAAACTTACTTAAGGCCACAGTGCACTCAAAGGAACTAAAAAGAATCGCAATGAATAATAATTTTAAGCTACACATACTTGGTCCCACACGGAAAGAATCGTGTTTGGATCAAATATTATCTAACATTCCCGAAGCTCGCAGTGAGATTCTTAAGTTAGGATTGTCTGACCATGAAACTGCACAATGTCTCTCGTTTGCTGTTAAAAATATGGAAAAGCCTATTTTATGTTTATATCGTTATAAAAGAGATTATAGTCCTGAGTACATTGCTAAATTCAGAGATTGCCTGAATAGCTTATTGTGGTCTGAGGTATATTGCGAACAGGACGCAACAATAGCATTCAAAACATTTTATGATACGTTCGTTCTTTTTTATAAGCTGTGCTTCCCCGTTATTAAGATTAAAATTAGAAATAAGACTAAATCAAATAGATGGTTTACACGTGGAATTAAAACATCTATAATAACAAAGAGACGTTTACGTTTTTGCTACTACAGAAACGGAAAAAACCATGGCAATAAAGTTAAGTATAATAGCTACAGCAAGATTCTCAAGAGGTGCATCAACCATGCTCATAAACTAGCAAATGTCAAGTATGTTGCCCGTTCAAAAAATATATGTAAAGCAACATGGGACATAATTAAAAACGTGACTGGTTCCAACAATATCGACACAAATATTGAAAAAATAATTAGTAATGACGACTTACTAACAAATCCTTCTGACATTGCAAATGCTTTCAACGACTATTACATTAATTTGACAAATATAAATTCTGATATTATACGTAAGCCTGATATTTCACTAGTTAAGGAAAATTCTGCAAATATATTCTTGGTGCCTACTGATGGAAAGGAGATATGTAATTTAATTGATTCCCTAAATTCTACGAACTCAGCAGGTTATGACGAGATTCAAACAAAGGTAATAAAAGAATGTAAGCACGAAATTGCGGCGGTTTTAAGCTTCTTAGTGAATTTATCTTTCACGAGCGGCGTTTTCCCGGAACCTCTAAAAATTTCCTTAATCAAACCACTCTACAAAAAAGGAAACAAAGAAAGTGTTGAAAATTATCGACCAATATCGCTTATCCCGGTCATCTCAAAGATATTTGAGAAGGCGTTTCATAAACGTTTAATGTCATTCTTTAATAAGTATAAAATCATCACGCCTGAGCAGTTTGGATTTCAGAAAGGGAAGTCGACATCATTAGCTGCCTTCAATCTGTCTAATAAAATTCTAGGCTACATGAATAAAAGCTTGTCTGTATCCGCAATATTCTTCGACATGAGTCGGGCCTTTGATTTTGTCTGCCATGAAACACTACTAGCTAAATGTGAGCTTTATGGTATAAGAGGAGTAGTTAATCAATGGCTCAGGGACTATCTGCATAAAAGGTCCCAATATGTTGAAATAACGCAAATTGATTCTAGTAGCAACGAGTGTACTCATAAGTCATGTACTAAAATTAATAAGATGGGTGTGCCACAGGGGAGTATCTTAGGCCCCCTGCTATTCTTGTTGTACATAAATGATTTACCGAATGCAACGACTTTTGACTGTACTCTTTTCGCGGATGACCTATCTGTTGTTGTGCCCTGTTGTGATGCTGAAACTTACAACAATGACTTAAACGGTGCTATTTGTAATATTATAACTTGGTTGCATAAAAATAATCTAAGCATTAATATAAGTAAAACAACATTTATTCAATTTATAAATAGAAATGCTAACAAGCACTCTCTTAATGTAACTTTTGCAGAGCATACTGTGACAGAATCTTGTGAAACTAAGTTCTTAGGCATATATTTGGATGACAAATTTTGTTGGAGTAAACACATCGATCAATTATGCAGCAAAGTAAACTCATTTGTGTATGCCTTATGGAGGCTTACTAAGATTAGCACCAAAGAATCAGCTATACAGGCTTACCATGGATATGTTTGCTCCCTGTTAAGATATGGCGTTCTTCTATGGGGTAACTCTTGTCACGCGAAACGAGTTCTAATAGCACAAAAACAATGCATCAGAGCCATATGTAATGTAGATATCCTGACATCCTGTAGGCCCTTATTCAAACAATTAAATCTTTTGACCGTACCATGCATGTACATATACGAAGCTTGTCGTTTTGTTAAAGAGCATCCTGAACTATTCAAAACCAATAAAACGAACTGTAATTTTCATACAAGGTACCCAAATCGTCTCGTTATTCCTGCTAAAAAGACAAAATTGTATGGTAAGAGCACTTATTGCATGTCAATCGGCATATATAATCGTCTGCATGAGGACATTAAAGAGTTGCCAATTAACTTGTTTAGGAATAAACTTAAAAACTGGCTTGTACAACAATGTTTTTATTCTGTGGACGAATATTTTGATTATTATAAAAATTAATGGACATTTTTATGCACATACTACATGACATTTCATTAGGTTTAAATAGCTACTTCGTAAGTCGTAATTGAATAAATTAATGTATTATTTCATAAGCTAAAGATGTTGTCTCTATATAAGGTAATGTTTGTTAGTGTTAACTTTTTTTTTAATGAATTTCCTTTATATTTTTGCATGCCAGTTGCTGGTAAAATGTGTGTGTCTATTTAATTTGAAATGTAATATCATTTAATACCACATTTTATGCAAATAAAGACATTTGTATTTGCATTTGTATTTGTTGTAGGATCAGAACACATCCAACGCGTTGATACTATCAAAGATATGGGCGTCATATTTGACACACAACTCAATTTCCATCAACATACACTTGCTACGGGCTGCTATCGGAGGTTGGGGTTTGTTGTCCGCAATTCCCGTAAATTTGATAACCCTACTGCCATTAAACTAGGGTACACTGCTCTAGTCAGGAGCAAACTCGAGGCAGCGGCTACCGTGTGGAACTCTCATGAGATCACTTACCAGTTACTTCTAGAGAAAATCCAAAAAGCTTTTTTGCGATTCTTATATAAAAAGACGTATGGATATTATCCTCTTCTTTATCCGACAAAATTTTTGCTCGGCACTTGAGGTTTGAATTCACTAGAGGTGAGGCGTAATTATGGTCTCCTGACTGGGGCGGTTCGTATATTGCGAGGTAAGTCAGATTGTCCTGAATTAGTGGCGCAACTGGTGCGTCTTCACGTACCTTCAATGGCGCCATTAGTTTAATTTTAGGAAGCGCTCCCGCGGCTTGTTAGCAGTTCCTAATGCGCGCACGGTGTCGTACAAACAGTCGCATCTCGTGCGTGCTTTGCAATATTTAAACGAACTTCTCGTAGCAGCACCAGAGTGTGATATTTTTGCAAGTGCTATGCTACGATGATAAATTGATAATATATGATGAATGTATGAGGTTCTGTAAAGCGATGGATGACCGTCCTTCTGCCGTGAATCATGTTTGCTAACATTGAAGTTTAGAATCTATACAACCCCCTTTTACGTGTACTGATTAGTTATAACATGAATGTAATAGTATTAAGTAAAAGTTATGAAAAAATGATTTACTGTTGAGTTTCTTTCGGCTTTCTTCTCAACAGCGGTCTCCTCTTGTGAAATGCCGGTAAATTCAGATTGAGATATGTAAAAGTGCCTTGTTGTCCTACTTACATATAAACGTTTTGAATTATATATATTTAAATTAAATTTTCATTATTTTGTAAAAGGTAGATGTAGTGTATTGCCAAATAAATGGACACTATGGCTGACAGGGTCGGGGTTGCTCTCTCTCACTCTTTGGAGAACGGTCAAGCGAGCTAGACTGTCCGACTGTTATATTGTTGTTTTACTGGTATACAAGCGAACCTGTACATTAGTAGAGTTGTTAGTCCGCTGTTTTCTAACATTATTATGCGCATCGGGTTACAAGCATGAAATTTTTATCACAGATAGAGTGTTCCTTGGTGATTATTTTCAGATGTGGAGGGAAGTCAGATTCGTCCCCTGTGAGGCGGGAGAGTGGAGTGAATACGGCCAAGTATCCCTCTTTTCTTTCTTTATTGCTGGTCAGTTAAGTCTACCAGGACGTGTTTGGTATCGTTTCCGTGTAAAACAAATATCAAAAATTATATTTTTATGTTAGTTTTGTATAGTTCTATATAAAAATATAGGTGTAATGGCCGAAAAGTTAAAAATCACAACAAGTTTTTTTATTCATCGAGGTAAATTAGTTCAATTTCGTGAAAAATTTCAACTTATTATTATTATTTCAAAAAGCTCATTTAATCTGGTTTCTAAAAATATATGCATGTTGGGCACTTCTCATACAAACAGTAGCTTAAAATATATCTTTACGTCGGCGTAACCAACGTAAATCTCCGAACGCATCCTATTTCGCTTCATTAAATACATTAAATAATGATTATTAATATGCTTTTACGTATTATTTTTACTATATACGTCCTAGAAAAACAAATTAATGTAATTAAAACAAAATATTTTTTTGCTAATGTATCACGAGCACACGGGCTAATCTCAACATCAACAATTTATTTAAGTTACTTTTTGTATGGTATCATATTTTTATATGGTACTATGAATAAATAACATGGAAAATGAATTGCTGATATCTGTTTTACACGAAAACGACACCACACAAGTCCTAGTAGCGTTATCTAATCAGTAATATAAAAAGAAAAAGAGGACTCCTTTGTCCTATTCACCCCGCTTTCCCGCCGCACAGGGGACGAATCTGACTTTCCTCCACATCTAAAAATAATCACCGCAGAATACTCTATCTGTGGTAGAAAATTTCGTGGTTGTATCCCGATGTACACAATTTCGTGACTAAGCAAAATGTACTAGAACACGCAGGCTAAGTTTAACATCAACATTTTTTTCAAGGTACTTTTTGTATCAGAGGTGCCCAATTTGTATAAATTATTAAAAACAAGATTAAATTTGCTGTTTAGTAATATTTTTTTTAATTGTAAATATTCAGGATAGATAACTAATTTATCGTTCTGAATAAAAAAAACTTGTTTTGATTTTTACCTTTTCGGCAATAAACCCAAATTTTTATATCAAACTATTCTTAAATAACATGAAAAATTAACAGCTGATATCTATTTTACACGATAACGACGTCGCACAAGCCCTAATAGCCTTAACTGATCAGTAATAAAAAAAAGAAAAAGAGCAGTACTTGGTCCTCTTCACCCCGCTCTCCCACCACACAGGGGACGAATCTGACTTCCTTCCACATCTGAAAATAATCACCGTGGAACGCTCTATGTGTGGTAGAAATTTCATGCTTGTAGTTGTAACCCGATGCGCACAATTTTGCGGCTTAGCAACTCTACTACATATGTCAAAGAATAGTTTTTAGCCGAAACTTGATTTTCTAGTTATTACGTAGGTAACCCTTTAATTAATATGATAATGTGAGTCGTCACACGTGTAAATTATCTTTATAATACAAGGTAGGCCTATAGCCTTACATACGGAATATTAATAAGATTTATAGCTTTACGATATAACTCGTTTTATAATCATCAAAAATATGGAAGGTCACAGTCAATGTTAACCAAGAAACGATTAAAACATAGTGTTTTTAAAGCTATTAGAATCTTCAGCGTGTATATTTGATATAACCGCATATTGTAGCCAGACGGAGATTTTATTGCTATAATCTGATATCTATAACAATTACAATTACCTATTCCAAATTTTATTTAATAATTACTTAATGTTTTTTTTTAGAATAACTTGTATGTTGAAATTTAATAGAATTTTTATAATGTATATTGACTTGTAAAATGTTGACATTTTATTAATAAATGAGTATGAGTATGAGTATGAATTATTTAGCGTTAACTGCCAAAGCTAAATAAATTTTTGAAAATTTTCTGAGGAGCAATGTATGGAGTAGTTAATACTAGTGACAGTTGTGACATCACGATCTTAAGTGTCAACAAACAACAACAAACAAATACATTGCGTGTTGAATTATTTTATATGAAAAATTTTTTTTTTTTTTTTTATTATTTACGGATCAATATAGAGTCTGGCTAGCCAAATAATATTGACAGATATTTCCTTGTGATATCACCAATTGTCTATGATTTAAACAATTTAGTAGATGGGTCCTCTATAAATAATTTTGATACTTTATGTACTAGTTCTAATATTCCGATTGAGTTGAAATTTGGTATTATTTTTTCATTAGGAGTATCCTTGCTCATCTCTCACGCTCCCACTTCTTGGCCCGTCACTAAACTAAAATCCACAGACCTACGGACTAAATTGACAAATGACTGACAGGTAAAATGATACCAGGAACAGCAAAATAAAAATAGTGAAGAGTATATGTCGATAACAATATATCGACAAGTTGTAAAGAACAAATAACAGACTAGTTTAAATCAAAAATAAGTATATTAGTTTCAAATAATAGGTACAAATTTTGGTTTGTTTGATTTTCGAGGCAGTGGATAGATAAAATGCGTTTTTACCCACTAGTTTTAAAGCATAAAAAGGTTTCCGAGCCTGTAGGTAAAAAATAAAACACCTTGTCCGACGATAACTAGTCTTTATTACAAATCGTATCGTTAGATACATAAAAGTAGTTTGTAAACAGCGGTCAACTATTTCTGAAGATACCCGCTTTTTTTTTGTTAAAAAGATGGACCGGACCACATTGTTGGGAATTTGAAAATAAAGAACAATAGGTAATTTTATTAATTCATTTAATTAAATGTATGTATTCAATAAACTATCAATTATCATAAATATATAATTTTCATGTACATTATTGCTGGTTTGACATAATAGGGGTCTACACTACAGACCTTTTGATCTGTTAAAATCACTGGAAAAAGTTGATATATCGATTAGCCGATCAAATTGCCAATTTGATTGTCCCGTCTGGGTGGACCTTAAACCTACGATGTAACAATAATTTTAATATCGATGAGAACGACACTGGCCAAACTGTGGCAACATTTGTTCATACTTATTTGTCAATTTAGTCCGTAGGTCTGTGGATTTTACTTTAGGTATTGGTGAATAATTGAATACGTTATTTATTACATACATAAAGGAGTTGTGTCTAAGACAACTTTGCATTAGGCGCAAAATAGAACCCTCACTGGGTTAAATATAAAGTTATAAAGAAGTTTTCCTTAACAGATGTAAGTACAAATTATGCATCGCGGTGTTAAGATTTTTACTAAAATAATGACCCTCTCCATAGAAAACTGTTTTTCAATACAATTCTATACACGCATATATTTGAACCTCTTTGATTTCGATTACCCCCGAACCCGAAGGACTCTCCCTTCTTCTCTGTCGTTTCGCTCTTGAGAGAGTGGTCACACTTAGACGTCTACGTCGATGGTAGAGGCAGACACAACTCTCCGCACGAATTTCCCGCCATCTCTCTCTGTTGGCAGACTGTTTGGTGCAGTCAGATAGGCAATGATACTCTACTATAAAAAGAAGCCACACGTGACCCCGATTCTCCAACACCCACCAGTTACGCTTGGTGGCGGCCCTAGATCGAGTAGATCGTTAGCAAAGTTTTCTAATTGATTTTGAAGAAGAAATAACCTAATTACTGCTGATTAAATCAGAACATCACATCACGAAACTTCGACGTTTAATACTTATGACACTATACCTTTTCCTAATAATGTGAAAACTATGTATGTAAGTGTCTTACGGAAATGCCACGAGTTTCGGCGGCAAGCGGCGCGGCGAGCGGTTGAGCGAGAGATCCAGCGCGGCGGCCATACGAGTGAGCGAGACAGACGTACCGCGCACCGCTCGCACCGGTCGGAGAGAACCTCCAGAATTATTTATCTTGGACGAGTGAAGTTTATTCCGGCGACTTAATTCTTGAACAGCCTTTACATGCCTGAAGCAAGCGAAAGGTCAGGCAGGCGAGGTTTTAAAAATGCATGACGCAGATAACACTATTTTCTATGACACGCATGAAAGCTGATTGCCAGAATTAGTAGAAAATTACGGGTATCAATCATAAAATTATTCATTCTACTTTATATCAAATATTCTCAAAATATGAAAGCCATAAGCCAAGCGTACCGTACCTGGCTAAAGTAAAATCCACAGACCTACGGACTAAATTGACAAGTAAGTATGAACAAATGTTGCCACAGTTTGGCCAGTGTCGTTCTCATCGATATTAAAATTATTGTTACATCGTAGGTTTAAGGTCCACCCAGACGGGACAATCAAATTGGCAATTTGATCGGCTAATCGATATATCAACTTTTTCCAGTGATTTTAACAGATCAAAAGGTCTGTAGTGTAGACCCCTATTATGTCAAACCAGCAATAATGTACATGAAAATTATATATTTATGATAATTGATAGTTTATTGAATACATACATTTAATTAAATTAATTAATAAAATTACCTATTGTTCTTTATTTTCAAATTCCCAACAATGTGGTCCGGTCCATCTTTTTAACAAATAAAAAGCGGGTATCTTCAGAAATAGTTGACCGCTGTTTACAAACTACTTTTATGTATCTAACGATACGATTTGTAATAAAGACTAGTTATCGTCGGACAAGGTGTTTTATTTTTTACCTACAGGCTCGGAAACCTTTTTATGCTTTAAAACTAGTGGGTAAAAACGCATTTTATCCATCCACTACCTCGAAAATCAAACAAACCAAAATTTGTACCTCTTATTTGAAACTAATATACTTATTTTTGATTTAAACTAGTCTGTTATTTGTTCTTTACAACTTGTCGATATATTGTTATCGACATATACTCTTCACTATTTTTATTTTGCTGTTCCTGGTATCATTTTACCTGTCAGTCATTTGTCAATTTAGTCCGTAGGTCTGTGGATTTTAGTTTACGGGCCGGTCTTTCTGGTGACGCGTGGTTGCGACCGCGGTTTTTTTAGTTGGTTGGGCCTTCGTGGTATGCAGGTGTAAATGTTACTTTTATGCCATTCTTGTACATAAAATTGGCGTATTCCTTACTAGTGAAAGCTGGGCTATTATCTGAAAATACCTCTATAGGCAAACCAAATAGAGCAAATGTTTCCCTTTATGACTTCACCCGTTGTGGTTTTACGCATTTTGAATATTTCTAACCACTTAATAGTGGAATCTATGATAACAAAAAAAGTTTCACCCCGGTACGGTCCTAAAAAGACAATGTGCAACCGTGACCACGGCTCTGAAATGTACGGCCATGGTTGCGGCGGTGCCCGCGGCGGCGCGGTGCCCTCCATAGCGCACGTAGTGCACTGCTTGCACAGCTTTTCAATCGCCGTCTATGCCCGGCCACCACATGATACTTCGAGCCATACTTTTCATCTTAACAATGCCTAAGTGACCTACATGTAGTTCATTAAGCAAGTTTTTCCTAAGCGCTTCTGGCGCTACTGAACGATATCCCTAAATAATACAACCCATATCTAAGTATAATTCACCCACCAAAACATTTCATGTAAAATTGGCGGCCAAGACTCACATGCTCATAACGCTTTCGCTGTAAAAAGTTATCAGATCCCAGGAAAAGCCAAGCCCCTAAGCCCTGACTTTACTAACCCTACACCTTGGTTTCAAAAGTATGGCACGGCTGTTTCATAGGTTACCGTAAATATAAACCGTAATGCGCCAGATGGTCCGTTGGACTTATTTACGGTACTATGAAACGGCCAAGCCATACTTTTGAAACCAAGGTGTAGGGTTAGTAAAGTCAGGGCTTAGGGGCTTGGCTTTTCCTGGGATCTGATAACTTTTTACAGCGAAAGCGTTATGAGCATGTGAGTCTTGGCCGCCAATTTTACATGAAATGTTTTGGTGGGATCTCATTTCTTTTTGTAAGGTGCGCTAGTTTTTTTTTTGGGCTGTAGGTGGGTTTGAAAATGAGACGAAACGGTTCGAGAAACGGTAGGTAGAGCCCCGCCTCTTTTTTGTTCGTCTTGGTGGGGGCACTACCGTGCCCCCGGATTTAAAATACGAAGTCAAAGTATAAATACAGAAGTAGTAATAATTGTGTATTTAAGAAAGACTTACGTTTAGCCCCATATATAATATACACTTTTATCCCCTATTGTGGGAACCTCATACAAACTTCCATCCCCTTATTTAAAGGGTGGGAGGGTCATTTTCTAAAAATCCCAGAACATTATGTGTTCTATTTATAACTAGGAGTCCCTATATCAATTTTCAGACCTCTAGTATCAAAATTTGCAGAAGTCTCATACAAACTTCCATCCCCTAGGTTAAGGGGTTGGGGGGTAAAAGTTCCAAGTTTAAGAATTATTTTGTTGTTTGTGTACTAATACTAGCTTACATACCGAATTTCAGCTTTGTAGGTCATCGGGAAGTACCCCAGAGGTTTTGATACGTCAGTGTATAAGTGAGTGGCAAAATCGGCGTATTTTAGGTACCAATAAAACCTAAAGTATAAAACCTAGATCAGTGAAATTTAGTACATTTTATATGTTCCCTAACTGCATCTTAACCTGTGAATTTGGGCGCTCTGATGTTAACTGAGACGAAACTATGAGGGTTTGAAAATGAGACGAAACGGTTCGAGAAAAGGTAGGTAGTGCCTCGCCTCTGTTTTGTTCGTCTTGGCGGGGGCACTACCGTGCCCCCAGATTCCGCCGCACAGCGTAGGGTTTGAGCGCATCCTCCTTACACCCTTCAGGCAATCCGGAATGTAAGAACAGGAAAACTTTTTTTTAGTACTTCGTCCTTATCTAAATGCTTCTGCACCATTTTTCTCGTTATAGGGAGAAAATTCTGTATAAAATTCAAATAAGTATTTTTTTTTCTGACTTTTCTCCTTACCTACGGGCAGACGAGATAATGCATCGGCCGCATTCCTATCGCTACGCACATATTCAATGGTGTAATCATAGCCCCCTAGAATAACTGCCCATCTCTGCATTCGACTTGCGGCCATGACGGGAACCCCCTTTTTGTCCCCAAAAATTGTCACCAACGGCTTGTGATCAGTCCTAAGGATAAACTTCCTACCATATAAGTATTGGTGAAATTTTCGCACTCCATAAATAATTGCAAGTGCTTCGCGTTCAATTTGAGAATACGACCTCTCGGCTGCGTTAAGGGCTCGCGACGCATTTGCTATTGGCCGCTCGCTGGTGCTTGTGTTACCGACGCCAGGGCCGAGCACGAGATGTGATATCACGGCCCCGACTCCTACGCTACTTGCATCTGTCGTGAGCACAAGAGGGAGCTCCGGTGAATAATGTTGTAATATATCACTAGAACTGAGCAAATGCTTAATTTCATTGAATGCGCGCATACATGCGTCATTCCATTCATATTTAACATGCTTCCGTAATAACGTGTATAGAGGGGCTAATATTGTACTTATATTAGGTACGAACCTTGCATAGTACATCACTAACCCTAAGAATGAACGCAACTCTGATACATTTGCCGGCGCCGCTACTTGCTGTATCGCTTCTATCTTTTCTGGACAGGTGTGTACGCCTTGTTTACTGATTACAAACCCGAGATATGTTACTGAATCAGCAAAAAAAGTACATTTCTCTTTTTTAATTCTTAGACCGTACCTTTGCAGTCTTTCGAAAACTTCTTTTAACGTATCAATGTGCGACCGATCATCTACACCTGTAATAATCAAATCGTCCAGGAATACTCCTACCCGAGGCATATCCGCAAACAATTGCTCCAGCTTTCTCTGGAAGATTCCAGGACTTGACGCCAGACCGTAAATTAAACTATTGTACATGAACAATCCCTTATGAGTATTGATGACAGTATACTTCTTGGACTCATCCAATTCAAATTGAGCATAAGCTTGTGACAAATCTAATTTAGTAAACTTATCTCCTCCGTGTAATTTCGTAAGCAAGTCTTCTACTTCTGGTAAAGGATAATGGTCCACCTCGAGGAACTTATTTAACGTTACCTTGAAGTCAGCACATACCCTTATCGAACCATCTTTTTTAATCACCGGCACAATTGGCGTAGCCCAATCGGAAGTGGCAACAGGCGTGATGATGTTATCGCGCACCATCTGATCGAGCGCGCGTTCCACTGGTTCCCGAAGAGCGTACGCTAGAGGGCGCGCACGCAGGAACACGGGTCTTGCCTCGGGCCGCAAGCGAAACCCCACCGCAAAGCAAACACCTCACAATATCTGGAACTGAATTCCCTTTAATTAAATAATTTGTTTATATTTAACATCTGTTGAGAAGTTAACATCGACAAATCTATATTTAATTCTTGTAACCAACATCTACCTAAAAGGCTTTTTTTACCAATATCATTAACATACAAGTCTAATTTTTTACAAATATCTTTAAATTGCACATTTGGGGTTAATTTTCCGATGGGTTTTACGTTCTCCCCCGTATAATAACGCAAAACTAAATTACTGGGCTGTAACTCATAATGCGTAAACAACTTTTTATAACATTCGTAACTAATGCACGAGATCGCACTACCAGTATCTATCTCCATTGTTAACAATGTTCCCTCAATATAAACACTTGTAGTGTATGGTGCAAACACAAGCGACTCGCTAATACTTAAGAAAAGTTGTTTACCTCGTCACTGTCACTGCTGTCCGTAATGTCCATAAATACAACCTTTTTTTCGTTCATATTATACATCGATGAACCACGACGCATTTTTGGGCACATCATATACCGAAGTATAAAATCATTTATAAATTAAGAACAATATGGTTCATATTTTGTTGTGATGTGGCATTCATATAACTCAAACATTGTGCTGCACAAAGACTGCGCAGATGTCATATTTCGATAAGTGCAGCACGAATTTTCGCCAATCACAGCGTAGCGCGTCACGCGCGGCGACTCTCATTGGCTGTTACGATCTCGCCGACACATGTGATTCGCTTTTAGTTGTCATTCCTTCCAACATCAACTAGATATCGTTCATAAGGCTTTTTGGGGGTACTCACGTATTTCACATAAATCAAATTAAACTGGTCTCATCCTCTAATTTACCTCTAGTATTTTCTGTTGTTGTTTTCACTTACTGTGCATTTTGTGATCCTGGCAGGGTCGTACAGGTTCGCTTGTATACCAGTAAAACAACAATATAACTGTCGGACAGTCTAGCTCGCTTAACCGCTCTCCAAAGAGTGAGAGAGAGCAACCCCGGCCCTGTCAGCCATAGTGTCAATTTATTTGGCAATACACTACAACATATTAATTATGAGTGAATATTAATTTAAAAAAATTGGTCTATAGATCTATCGACATATATAAATAAATTGAATCGCTAAATGTGTTGCTGAGCACAAAACTCGGTAACAGGTAGACCATTTTAGTTTCGTACTTCGAGAAAATAATAAAAAAATATTGCCTGAAAGTTCTCAGCATGAAAAGAAAATGAAAAATTGACCAGAATAACGAAAACCGCTTGACTCATTTCTTGCGTGTGGACAAGCATAAGCTACTTTTACTCGATGACTGCTTCTCCGTAGTGGATGAACAGCAATTGATAACCATCTATGGATGTCTAACTACCGGTGTACAAAATTGGCTGAAATCGTTCCAGGTGTTAAGCGTGATGAACGCACAAAAACTCTTGCTTACACACGTAGGTAGAAAAGTTTTTTTTTCGAAGAATACCCCAAATTCACATATTTATTGGAAAACATCTTTATGTATAATATTTACGATTTTATAATAGACGCTAGCAATGTATTTTTTGTATGTCTTATCCCTTACTATTTCTCGACAGGTCCAGGGTCCACGAAACCCGCCGGCATCAGGCCAAAAACCCTGAAGAAGCTTAGCCTCTCTGTCATGCGTCCTGGCAAGTTCATGGAGGCCAAATGGAAAAAATACAACTACTATCACATGGATGATCTTGCCAAGGACCCCAACGTCGATTTCAAGAACAATAAAACTTACATATTCATCCCTTCATATATTGACAACAACGCGATTCCGTACGGAAGAGCTTTAGGCGAGGCTTACCAGGCAAAGGGCTATAATGTGCTGATTTTGGAGTTGGTGTATCTCACATTGGACTATTTACCTGTGTAAGTATTTAATATCCATATTTAAGGAAATTATAAGTTGACGGGGGCCGGGTGCCGTGGGTCGCCTACTAAAACCGCGCCGCAAAAAAACTCGAACCAATTGGTTCAGTCATTATTATACGAGAACCATAATCGAGATCACAGTGTAAGTTGCTGGATATTGGCCCTAGCATTTTCACCGGGACGTCTTTACATCATCTTGAGTCAAATATGTATTCTCCCAAGGTCGTTGATCTTCCTTGTAGTTCACCTTCCCTGCGTCACCCTATCATTATCAACATACCCGAGTAGCACATAAAGGCTGTAAAAGCGCTCATAAAGCCCTTACATAGCTGTAATAAACCGAATATGGGCCATATAAGCTCTTATGCAGCATGTATGCTACGTAGAAGAGACATTCACTGCTGGACAAAGGCTTCTACCTAGGTTTTCTATCACGGCCGATCGTGCGCTGCTCTTATTTCACGAGTTCCCGCTAAACATGACCAAATCGTCTGTCTTCTTGTTGGATAACTCCTAAATACCTTAATCTCTCTATGAAATTACTTTATCTGCACTTTGTACACACTTTTTTCTAATGATTGAACACCTACTTTTCAGAGTGCCTCGTTTGATACGCGCAGCTGCCAATCCTGTAGCTGAAATGCTGGTAAATCTAACCAAGCACGGCCTACATCCAAAGGACCTCGAGTTTGTAGGACTCAGCCTTGGCGGACAAACCAGCAGCTTCATCGCCAAGAGATTCTACGAAATGACCGGCAAAAAAATCTCCACCATCGTCGCTTTAGACCCCAGTGGACCTTGCTTCAGGAATCTAGGACCCGACCAAAGACTTGACAAGTCTGATGCCGATTTTGTGCTTGTCATTTCCACTAATATAGATGGCTTTGGAATCGCAAACCATGTTGGACATGTATCGTTTTATGTGAACGGGGGGGAGTGGCAGCCGGGTGGCGCTTGGTGGTTCCCCTACGATCTCTTCTGCAGTCATGGAAGATCTTTGTTTATTTGGCAGTCCGCTTTAAATCACCCTGGGAAGTTCCTTGGAGTACAATGTGATACCGTACAGCAAGCCAGGGATGGTGACTGTTTCGACAAGACCCCGTCGATATCAAATACTTTGGATCTTTATACTGATAGGAGCAAACCGGGCATTTATTATCCGTCGACAACAAACTTGTACCCGTATTATGTTGGTAAGAAAGGATTGACAAGGGAAGGCATGTTTGTTATGAACTTTATATCAGATTATAAAGATGATATGATATGGGTTTAGAAAATATACACAATATTTCTTAGGTGTCAACAAAGATTAATAAGGAAAATTCGAGGTTACTGTGATGGATTAAGAATAGTTATTATGCTAAATCAAAGCTAAAAGTCTAAGTAAACAATTTAAGAATGCTGGACCGGCAATCCAGAGGTACCAGGCTCGATTCCCGGTCTCTTCCACCAGGTAACTCCTTTTTAAAAAAAATTGAGCAATGAAAAATGCATCAAACAGATGTCCAAAAGTCCCGAGTCATGCATTAAATCAATAAATATAATTATTATGTAAGGCACTGGTCCCACTAAGGGCAAGGAAGCGATTGACAGTCGATTATTTTCTCGCTCGAGAAACAAACAACAGGTATAGTCCCCGTGTCGGTAAAAGAGTAATAGCCGACCGACTGAACTATCGAAACAAGACACTCGCTTTTGTTTCTAATTCATAGTTCTAACCTTTTCTCGTTCATCGTCGGCGGTGGGACCAGTGCCTTAAACAATATCCTTAATGTCACCTCAGTTAACAGAACTTACAATGTTCTTATGAGATAAGTGTAGTCTTTAAAAAAGCTCTAGTGATTATGCCCGATAACTCGAAGAAAAATATCTGTTGTCAAATGAAAACTACATGTAGAGTGCATAGTTCCTATTTTCAAACTTTCAAAGACCAATTTTTTCAACTTATTGGGTTTGACCACGCAACCCTCGATATATAGTTATAGTTCATTTGATATACCAAGGCATCGATTACTCTTATTATCTTTTTTATCTTTTGTTGACTAATTGCTTTATGATCTTAGATCTTTTCAAATTGGCACGTGTCATTATTAGGGATCCTGTTGCTTATGTCATTTGCACTAGATCGTCCGATCCCTACAAATGACATAAGCAACAGGACTTATTTTGTAATGGACGAGTAGATATCAGTGTAACATATTTTACATTGTCAATAAATTTGTCGAGTTGTCGTAGATAATATTTCGACGTAATAATTGTATCGTTATGGTGATGAATTTCAGCTATAAATAGTGGGTATAAACATCGACAAATTTATCTACAGTTTAAAATATGTTACACCGATAACTACTCCATTGTGATATACGTCTTGTTCCTTATGTCATTTGCACTCGATCGTCCGATCCCTAGTCATTAATACCAAACAATAAAGAATTTGCCTGGTATATGTTGGTCCATTGTTACCACATAATGATGTATTCAATTGGGAACGGGCCTTGGCATATGAAATGAACTATAATACCTTATAGACCATAGACTCAGGCAAAAGGGGGAAGACCCCCGCTTCGCTATCCATTGCGATCCAGCGTGGAAATACAGCGAACGTTATTTGGGCCTTTTTCTTTCTAGACTAGTTTCAATTAAGTATTAGGTCTTGTCAATGAAATTAAAACATATACGCTTTTTTACATAAAATGTTTTGATAGGTAATTCTATAAAATTATAATACCTAGTTTTTTTTTAACGTGTTGCCAATCCATGAATATGATAGCATTGAAAATTATTGTGCTAAATAATAATGAAAGTGCCATTCGTTATCTTTCGCATTTGGATTTAACTGACTAATTTGCAATTTAAATATTCCCTATGGCCCTAATTCAACGGGGCATTGGATGAATCTCTAGGGGTTCCCCTCCGTTAGGCCGAAAAACTTTCTTCCTAATTTCATTGGCCCTAAATTTGGTAACCCGAAAATCACTAACCCGAATTTTCATTCATCCTAATTAATGAATAACCCTAATTTCAGGATTCCTAATTTTCATAATGCCTAATTTCTTAATACCGAATTCTCACTAGCCCTAATTTGCACTTAGCTGATTTTTTTAGACTTGTAATATTATAATACCTAATAATGCTAAAACCCAAATTGTGTTAATCCTATCAGATAGAGAGCAGCCGGCTGCTCTCCCTCAGCGCCTCCGGTTTTGGAATAACACTCTAGGGGTCGGACAGACAAGACCACGTGGAGTCGGGATTGCCATAGACTCTGGATGTACATGAGAATCTTTTGACGCTCCGCTCGCTTCGATCGCTCCGCTATACGTGGTCACAATACAAACCTAACCTAACCTACAGTTTTTTGGGTTTAGCCAGTTCGATATATTTTGTCCAAATCCGTTTTTTTTTTGTTTTAACGTAAAAAATAGGTTAATTGAGCGTTTTTCAAAAAAAAGTGTACATGGCAAAATTTGAATGTCCCACACGTTCAACGTGTTTTTTTTTTACTTTACCTTTAGTATTTGGGTATATGAGTGGTATCATTTTATTCTGTAGATGTGGGGCATTCATTTTATATTTATAAAACGATTATATTATATTTATTACTAGATTTATTGCAAAATAAAGATATGAAAAGTGCTAAAATGGGTATGTCCCACGTCGACTCAGTCATGTTCAGAGGCTTGCAGAAACTCGAAATAAATTTGTATGAATATTGAATGTGGTCACACAGATAAAGTAATGAGTCTAGATTTTAGTCGTGTGCTTTATTTATAAACAAATACGGTTTATAATGCCGAAAAACTACTTTTTCCACTGTCCAAAGAAATCGACAGACCGGAACTTCCGGTTATAGTCACAAGCGATTTTAACATACTTGTGCAATCGATATTCCCCAAAAAGCGTTAATTTTTCAATCCTGGCAACATTTTGATGCTATAGGCATTGGATTTCATTGCAAATATAACGTAAGTTCCGTGAAAACGGTGACGAAAGGTGGACGCTGTGTCAGTGCGCTAAAAATAGGATTTCGAGTTAGTAACAGTTTTTTCGGTAAGTAGATTATAATTAATTTTTTAAACACAATTAGACATAGAAGAAACTATCGTAGTATCCGAAACTAAACCAAAAACACATTGAATTGGTTCAGAACACGTTGAAATTTTGATTTTAAATTGTCGAGGTAGAATTCGTCACGTCCGATTCGTAACGTGATATACTACCGGAACGATTTTGTGACGAATTGGAACTATAAAGCTTAGTACACAATCGAAATGTGACCGATGTTTTAACCGACTTCTAAAAAAGGAGTTACTTAGTTTAACCCATATGTTTGTTATACATGCATGTTTATCCGCCATTATCTCGCATTTGTCAGAACCGATTTTGATGCGGTTTTCAGAAAAGTATTTGTTATCTCCGGAAGAAATGACTAAAAAGCAAAATAACAATTAAAACATTTATAAAAACCGGCTAAGAGCATGTCGGGCCACGCTTACAGTCGAGTTTTTAATTAGGCGAACTAACTTGACAGCTGAAAGTGTTGTCAGAAATGAAGAAAAAAAATTGTGATTGGTTTATGTCGATATAACCTTAAGTATACACCCATAAACCTTAACATATTGCAATAAGGTTTATATTTGTTTATAACTGTCAAGAAAACAAAAGGCAGACAGCGTTCTAAGCGATGTCCTAAAATAAAGTTCGTTCGATGTAAGTATTTTAATTACAACGGTTTTTAGGGTTCCGTACCCAAAGGGTAAAAACGGGACCCTATTACTGAGACCGCTGTCCGTCCGTCCGTCTGTCACCAGGCTGTATCTCAAGAACGGTGATAGCTAGGCAGCTGAAACTTTTACAGATGATGTATTTCTATTGCCGCTGGAACAAAACATACTAAAAATAAAATAAAATAAATATTTAAGGGGGGCTCCCATACAACAAACTTGTTATAGATTATGGTACGGAACCCTTCATGCGCGAGTCGGACTCGCACTTGCCCAATTTTTTATTAATGAGAATTAATACTGTTATTCTATATTTTGAAATGTTCATGTTGCTATTACTTGCTAAAGGTAATCGTAACATTGTATGTTTTATTTTAAACATTTTTAATAAAACATTATTAATAATCTATAAAAATAGATAAATAACACTAATAAAACTTTCAATATTAAGATTGTCATTTACTCATGAAAGATTTTTATGTAATACATAATAATATACATGGTAAATATTTATTATTACTAGTTTAATACATGTTTTATTATTACATATATAAACTAGTAATAATATATATTATACCATTTTGATTCCGTTGCAATAAATACGATTCATGACATAATATTTTTGTGATTTTATTTCAATATATTCAATCTATGTACACTATTCCTTACATTTTCCAGTTAGTCACATGAGATTCCGTTTAGTTGCTGTCCCAAGATTTGGGATGTTGAAAATAATTATTTCTGGCTGCTGCAGTGCAACAAGTCACATATTTAAGCGTTAACATTACTAAATGAATATTCCTTAATGTAATAAAAAATATTATTCGTTGATTTGTCGCATTTTAATGCAAAAAAATACATGTTTTAGCAGTCATTTGGTGGCGATTGTGACGAACTGGACCTTTATTTTATCCTCAAAGCTTGCTCGTTCCATTAATTCTATAAATTAAACCCGTTTTAAATAGTTTATTGTCTGTATTTTAAATGTGTAAACTAAAACTGGTCCAAAAAATACTTCAATCAATTTATACTGAATTTTATATTAGTGACTATCCGGAACTAGTTTCACCACAATCTGAGTTTAAAATGACGATATTTTCTATATTTTTAAATATTTTAATGCCATTTTCTCAAATAATACACTATAACTTATGGGGAATTAAATAAGCCAAGAAAATTTAAAATCGGTGTTATAAAAAAAACCGTTTTCCGGTTCGTCACGTGTACACTTGTTTTGAAAAACGCTCAATTAATATTTTAGTACTCTTTACATTTAGTGTCGGTAATGATTAGGTCTAATAATCATTAGGTGTGGTAATTATTAGGTTATTTCATATTAGTATTCAATTAGGACTTATTAGGTTATTATTAGGTTATTTCATATTAGTATACAATTAGTATAATAAAATACAAAAATTCCAAAGGGCTATCGAGAGAAGTTTACTAGGAATAAAAATAAAAGACAAATTAAAAAACATAGATATACGTAAAAAAACTAAGATTTTAGATGCAGCGGAAATGGTATGCCGTCTAAAGTGGCGCTGGGCCGGTCACACAGCAAGAACCAATGATGGCAGGTGGAGCGAGAAAGTACTGCACTGGTACCCGCGCGAAGCACGCCGACCGCGAGGGCGGCCGCGCCGCCGCTGGCTCGACGACCTCACCCAGCAGGCTGGCGTCGCGTGGACGCGACTGGCTGCCGATAGAGAGGTGTGGAACGAGATGGAGGAGGCCTTTGTCCAAAAATGGACAGACCCAAAGAACTTTAAAATGTGATTTTAATTTATTCTGTGATTTTAATGATTTTACTTTAATTTATTAAATTTGTAATTGTAATGATGGTTTCCTATATTTTAATGAATTGATTATTTATATTATTACTTTATATAATTAACTAATGACATGTTACTTTTATTATTTAATAATTATACAACTAAATAACTTCGGCATGCACAATATTTTAATTTACTATTTAATAATTTAATATGGCAATTTAATGAACTAGTAGATGTTAATAATTTGAAATGTATTAAAGTGTAGAGCATGATTAGTAATATTTCAGAATTTTTAATTATTACTTATGATATGAATGTATAATTTGGTTGCTTTATAGTGTTAAGTAACTTTGTAATTTATAAAGTCAATTTGTATTTTTTTTGCCGAAAAGTCATTACTTTTAGATTCTAGGAACCACCTTCTGTCTCTGTTTTGGGTTAATAAATGGCTTTATTATTATTATTATTATTATACAATTAGTACAAATCGTTATTTAAGTATTGGATTATTAGGGCTAACAACTAATTAGGGTATAAAAATTAGGTGAAACGACATTAGGGTTAATTAAAATTAGAGCTAACGTTGATAGGTGTAATAATATTAGCACTTGCGTTATTAGGTCAAGTAGGGGAGTACCATCTCTAGGCTATTTAACCGCGCGATTCTAACGTCATGGCAGTTACACGATTATTACCAAGATGAAAGTAAATCGTGATCTCACCAAAAACATTTCATGTAAAATTGCCGGCCAAGAGTCGCATGCTCATTACGCTTGCGTTGTAAAAAAGTTATCAGATCCTAGGAAAACACAAGCCCTGACTTTACTGCACCTACTTTGGCTTAATAGTATAGCCATAGTATAATTTCAATTTGCTTTTCAATGAATTGATCACATCACATTACATTTCATTTTCATTATTAACATTTGTTTCTATACAATTAATTATAACTAAAAATTAAAAATTAAAACTAGAATACAGTAATAAAAATAAGTTTGATATTAAGTAAGTACTCAAAACAATTGGGTATCCAGTACTGGAGCCGCCCGTGCCAGTATCCCTAAATCATTGGCTGCGTTCCCTTTTTTGCAAAAAAAAATGGTTTTTGATAAAAAAAAATTACAATTTACAAAAAATACATTTGTAGGCATATTTTTTAAACCACTTTTGTCATGACTTATTGAGTCTATTTTTAATGTAAATATAGTATGTTGCATATTTAAAAATCAGTCTATATCCCATATACTCGTATGACGCAATTCGCATGTTGACAGATATTTCCTTGTGGTATTACGAATTTTCTATGATTTCAACAATTTAGTAGGTGGGTCCTCTATAAATAACTTTGATACTTTATTTACTAGTTCTAACATTCCGATCAAGTTGAAATTTGGCATAGTACTTATGTAATTTTTTTGGTGATGGATTAATATAGTATTATTGAGCTAGGTCTTATTCACACTAGATTGAATTTTTCGCCTTGTATACGGTTAGAAAGTGTAAACATATGTGTTTGTCGTTGACTGTACTGTACATAGCGGTAGAAATTATGTGAGCTGACTATTATTGGAGGTCGTATATGTACTGGCTACATATTAAGTTTAATCATATTACACATGACATGCTTGTCAAAGAAAGAATACAAATTATTCTTGTGACAGACTTCGTAGAAGTCGGATGCAAAATATTGTTAAGAGGCCTTATTCCTTTTAAAATGCCGATTGTTTAGACATTTTTCTCTATGATCAAACATGTTACTTAACATACTATTGATGTAACTACCTAGAACAGGGCTATTGGGATTTATTGGTATATATTTGGAACCTAGAGTTTGAATTTTTCATTGATAATTTTTGTTTGAAAAAGTACTCGAAATTGACAAAATTCACTTAAAAAATTCGTTTTTTCAACTTATTTTCGACTGCACGCAATGAAAGCATGAAATAGCTACGTTACTACCTAGAACTCGGGAAAAAGTATTATTCACTTCAAAAAGTTGGTTGAAAGTATCAATATATCCGTCATAATATGAAAAAAATAAATTATAAAAGGAATAAGGCCTCTTAAACCAAAATAAAGCACTACCAGCCCACTGCCACTCTAGCTGCTGTTATTACATGTTTTCCTTTTACTATGAATGCACTTCAACATATATTTAACTTATTTCTTTAGGTACCTTACGTGTGCATAGAAAATCAAAAATATGTTCTAGTATCAAAACTATAATTCCTGCTACACAAAGTGTGACCAGCCGCAGATTTTTTAAATTTTCCGCCAAAACTTCGAGTAATATTTCATTAGCCAGACTATACCTACCTGGAATAAAGCACATCGCTATATAGTACACAGAGTGGCAACATATCGGACATATGTCATTCGACACGTCTAATTTACCCAAATGTAATTTACATTCCGTAAATACTGTCACATGCGGGCAACCCATTATTCTTATGTAACACACATAAACCTGTCAATGTCATTTTTAAAACTAGTGGAGCTGTGGACCTTCGGAGTTAGTTTCGTAATGATTGAATCCTTCGGGGCAGTGGTCCAACTGGTCTGTCCAACTAGTTGGACTACGGAACTTTACTAGGGGCCGTGGTTCAACTATCTTTGCAGTCAAACTCGCACCTGAACGGTATTTAGACATTATTTCACGCTATCCATTTACAGGTTGGCCCATTTAGATCGGTCTGTATGGGAAAGTCTGAAACTATAACATACGAAGATCTGTTCTTAGGAACCATGTCGTCGATTTTAATAACAAGAAAAACTGCATTCATACATTGAAAAAAAAACCTGTACGCAGCTCATGAATCGAACCCAGACGATTTGAAAAATACACAATTGATATCTAAGTAGAAATATGTCAGTGTTATTATTCAAAACGCCCGGGTTCGACTCCAGAGCTGAGTAAACGTTTTTTTTAAATGTATGAATGCAGTTTTTCTTGATATTAAAAATCGATGATAATATGGTTCCTAAGAACAGATCTTCGTATGTCTTATAGGGTCGTTCTCAAAATATTTGCACCGCTGCGTTAATTTTGCATTTTTTTTAATGTTGCGATTTCTTCTTTTATTTTTCATAGGATCGCTAGAAATATATTCAGACAATTGATATCGCGTCGAGGGAAGTAGTTAAATTGAATATCTTAGAAGATATTGGTGTTTGAAATTTTAGGTCGACAGGTGAAAGACATCGATGTCAGGTAAACGACATTTGTTACCAAGTTATCGACAATGGGTGCAGGTTTGCGACAAATATGTTCCAACTTCACTGAATTTGTTAGCAGGTTAACGACGATGGTTGCAGGTAAGTGACATTTTAAATAAAACCTACGTTGAACTGTTAAATAGGGCTTTTTTGATTGTTTTTTTTTTTCTTTTTTCCTTATGTTAGTAATTTGCATAAAAAAACAAGCATTTAATTTTCATCTCATAGGACATTTCTCAGGAGTTTTTTTGAAGCCTGTACAATTCAGAAAGGTCATAACCGGCAAAAAGAAGCAAAACTCAAGCATACCCACGTGATTTTATAAATTTCTTATGAAGGTTCAACAGCGAATCATTTAAATAACGTTTCTGCATCCTAATGCTGCCTCTTTTGACATATTCTTTCTAACTCGCTGAGTAACCTACTGCTGTTTTCGTCATCTTCGAGGAATTCCTTCACATCTGATAACCAGAAAGCCTTCGGCTGCGTTAGGTGGGATAAGCTATGGGAGGTATTGTCTGAAGCTGCCAACACATCTGGTAACACTTTATAAAGCCTTTACGAGTCTGGATACAGAATGGTGTCGGTAGGAGATGTCACATACAAGAACTTTAAGTCCCGGAAGGCGTACGACAGGGATGCATTATATCCCCAATACTATTTGACAGATATGGAGCCTTTGAAGGTACGTGGTAAACATCGCCTAATTTGCATCACCCGAAGTAGAAGTAGCCCAACTTTTGGAATGACTCAAAACAACCAGCCTCAGAATGGGTCTCGATATTAATAAAAATATCGACCGAGCTGATGATAGTCGACCATTACTAGTCGACAAAGTACTAACCTGCTTCAAGAGTTCCAAACTGTTGATCAGTTCCAGTACCTTGGCTCCATTGTCACAAATAGAGGCACATGCAAACCAGAGATTCGCAGGCGAATCGGAATGGCCATAACAGCGATGCCCAAAATATGGAAAGATCAGACATCCCTAACCGGACTAACATGCACCTCGTCTGTGCACTTGTCTTCTCCATATCTCTTTATGGGGCAGAGACCTGGACGCCGCTGACAGGCAGAGGATTGATGATTTCGAAGTCTGATGCGGGCGCCGCCTGCTAAGGATTCCTAAGACAGCTTGAAAGTAAAATGGAATACTCAAACTAACCTACTTCGGTAATAAATATGTTTAAGACACGGTGAGTGACCGATAAAACCTGGTTTTTAAATAATTTTGTATAAGTGTTTAAATAATTGTCGTTCACCTGCCGTATGTGTCGTTCACCTGTTTTTATATAGACAAGTGAACGACATACAGGTGATGGACAAAATGACAGTTATGTCATCAAAACAAATAAAGTATTTCGTTGATGAACTGCATATTTATACACATAAAAGTAGACCATACTTTACGCGTTATAAAATAAAATGAATGCAATAGTACACACGTCAACCAAAATATGGAAGGCAGAATATAGACTACATACCCATTACAAACTCCCGCTCGCGTAAGTGTATGTTTCATATTTTTTTAGTGCAGCACACTGACGACGTGTCACTCGGAACAGTGTTAGGTGGCAACTGAAGGTCTCAATTTATGCGGGGTGAGGCAGGGGAAACGAAATAGTAGGCACACAATTGTAATGTTTGTCTCATGACAAGTGCACTATTAAATGCGCCGCGTTCGCAACAACACCACTTTGTTCGTTCTCTTGACAATGTCTGCTAAAAAAATTATCAAATGTGATCCGCGAAGTTAGTGCTTTACACCATTAGTATCGGAATTTGAAGAGCTATCCAACTGTGAAAACAGCTTCCCAAAATTGCGCGTATTTCCAGAGAAATTACAGTGTTAAGTTTTTAAATAATTCAATATACTACATACGACACCGCGTAATCAACGGTCAGCTGCGGAAACAGTTCAACGACCTCACAACTTCGTGCATCTTCGGCCCACTGACTCGACTGGCCGACCACTGGATGTTAGAACAATCTACTGCGCTGCGCTACGTCCCTTATCGCCGAGTGAGTCATTATTTGGATTGTATTACGTTGCACCTGAATAAATAAATATTTTGCAAGAATGAAGTGCAAAGCGTGTAATTTAAAATATAGACAGAAGTGAAACACTAAGGTGCACGACCTGTAAGGGTTGTTATCACTACATGTGCCTAAATTTTTCGCCAGCAGAATTCTTGGCAAAGAATAATGAAATAAACCGTATCTGGCGCTGTCCTGAGTGTTCAAAAGCAACACACAGGCGAAATGACGACACGCCGGTGAGACCACATACTTCGCCTATGTTAAACGACACCATAATGTCGATAGACGACATGAGTAACGAGGCGGATATACCCGGAGACACACAACATAGCACACAAATAATTCACAATACTTTAGACAATGAAAAAATTACTCTCTCTAGTATAAGTAAATTGTTAGACATGAAATTAGCAGAAAATAATAAATCACTTATCATCAACATGAACAATGCAATTCAAAATCAAATAGGCATAGCAATTAATCAATTTAAAAATGACATTACGCAAAATTTAAACTACATGTCATCCGAACAAGAAAAATGTAAAACTCAAATTGAAGAGATTAACAAACAAATCCGATTACTTGAAGCGGAAAACTCTGACTTGAAAAATGAGCTGAAAAAAATTGAAAATTCCTTACCCATTCCATTAAGAGACACCCCGCATACTATGCAAAATAATATGAAAAGAATTGTAATGTATGGTCTTGATGAATATCCCCGTGAAACTCAAGACGACTTATATGACCGCGTCACTAACGTATTCTACGACATATTGGGATGTAATGTTAATACCTACATTGATGATTTATATAGAATAGGGAAAAGAGGAGCCAGACGACCCCTGCTGATTGAATTTATGAGCAAAAGAATGGCAAAATATGTTATAGATAACTCCCGAAGCTTCAAAAATACTGGTATCACCGTCTCTGTGTACCTAGACAGTAAATCTCTAGAGATACGTAAACAATTAAGAGATACAATGTTAGCGGCACGAAAATGTGGGAAATATGCAGTGATCAGGAACAACAAACTATTCATTGACGGGCAAGAATATCGAAATCAACCCACATCGGCAAGAAATATCATTTCGGATGTTGACACAAGTTCAACACAGCTGTCCTCGGTACGGCACGCAAGTACGAGGGAATCCAGTTCAACTTTAATGATACGTGAAACGTCACCAAATAGCTCTGCGGCAACTCAAAACGATACATTTTTTCGCAAATCATACCACGCAAATTAGTATGTTATTTCAGAATATGCAGAGCCTAAAAAACAAGACTCATATACTAGAAACCTTTTTAAGCAAACAACATTACCAAGTACTTTGTTTGAATGAAACGTGGATATCAGATCAACAAAAGAACCTTATCCAAATCGACGGCTACGAGTTCGCAGCGGCGTATTATCGGCGCGAGCACCCAGGCGGCGGAGTGGCGATTCTGGTACAGGACGGCATTGAGTATGTGGAACGAACGGACATTACTGAACTATCTGTAGAATTTGTAATTGAATGTTGTGCAGTTGAGATTCCCCAATACAATATTTGCATTATTAACATCTATAGGGCCGATAGGGAAATAAATACCTTTTTCGAAATACTATCAAAAATCATATCTAAAATTAAGACAAAGCAACAAAAAATGCAAATAATAGTTGGAGGAGATTTTAACATAAATGTAAATATTAATTCAACGTCTTCACAGACCCTTCTAAATTCAATGTTAACGTGTAATCTAAGGCAAATTGTCAAAAAATCAACCAGAGTAAATAAAAACACTTCCACCTGTATTGATCTCCTATTCACAAATAAAACTGAATACTCAGTAAATGTCGAAGATAACGGTATCTCTGACCACAATAGTGTTATATTTAGTTACGATTACGAAACACACGATTCTCCCACAGAAAACAAAGGATGGTATACGTTCAAACGAATTTTTAGTAACAAAAATATGCAAAACTTTAAAGATGGGCTTAAAAATGTAAACTGGAACGATATCATACATACAAGTAACGACGTTAATTCAAACTTTAATAATTTCAATAACACACTACAAACATTAATCAACACATATATACCAGTCAGGCGAATAAAAATTACGAACAAAAAGCTAAAAAAACCATATATAACTGTTGGGATAAAAAAGGCGTGTAAAAATAAAAGATTCCTTAAGATTGCTAGAAATCACATAAAAAATAGAGAATTTACCAGCTACTGCAAAAAATACGATAAAATACTAAAAAAATGTGTCCAATCATCAAAAAAACTAAACTTCATTAAACAAATGCAGCAATCGAAAAACAAAATTAAAACAATGTGGAACATAATAAAAACCACTACAACTCACAACAAAAAATTACGACACCAAAATATGAGCGTTAAAATTAACGATATCGATATAGAATCGCCCAAGCAAATAGCTAATACTTTCAACGAACACTTTGCGTCGGTAGGTGAATCATCGCTGGCGGCGGCGGGTAGCTCTCGCGGAGCAACTGCGCCCGAGCGGCCGACAGGGCGCCCCGTGATTACACCTACTGTGAACTCCATCGTAATTAATGAAGTAACCGATGGTGAAATTATTGCTTTAATACGACAAATGAAAAATAGTATGAGCTCTGGCTTAGATTACATTCCATCAACACTAATAAAATTATGCACTGCGGAACTAGTGACGCCCCTTAAATTACTAATTAATCAGTCGTTTAGTGAAGGAACATTTCCAGAAAAATTAAAGGCCACAAAGATAAAACCCATCCTAAAACCAGGCGGTAATAAAAATGATCCGAGCCAATATAGGCCTATCGCGCTCTTGCCAAGCGTTTCGAAAATATTTGAAAAAGCAATGACAAAACGTATATACGACTTCTTCGAAAAATATCATATATTAGATAAAAATCAATTTGGATTCAGGAAACGGCATTCTACGATACTTGCGATCTATAATTATATACAGGAAATACTTTTGTCTTTAAATTCTAAAAAATATGCCGTAGGGCTACTCCTAGATATGTCCAAAGCCTACGATCGAGTTTCACATAGTATATTACTTTCTAAGCTTTACGGTATGGGTATCCGCGGAGAAGCATATAAGTGGTTTAAATCATATTTACAGAACCGTACGCAGTGCGTGCAAATTGATTGGTTGTACAAAAACTCGGGGCAAATAAAGGCCGTTATGTCTCAAATGCGACAAACTACTTGCTCAATTCCGCAGGGGAGTGTAATCGGATGTGTCCTATTTTTGGCTTACATCAATGACTTGCCGAAAGTCATAAATGCAAATTGTGTGATGTTTGCCGACGATGTCTCCGTACTGCTAAATTGCGCAAGTAGCGCGGAATGCAACGAACGTCTACCTGAAGTAGCCCAAAACATTACAGAGTGGCTTAGCGATCATAACCTGGAAATTAATCTCCAAAAAACAAAAATAATTCAATTTAAACCATTTCAAAAAAAACCCTTGCAAATGTCACTACAAATAAACAACAAATTAATTGAGGAAGTTAACGAATTCAAACTGTTAGGTATAAAATTAGATACAAGTATTAATTGGAAATCACATATCCAAAACATAAAATCAAAATTATCCAGCTTTATATACGCGTTATGTGTTTTAAAATCCAACACAAACCTACATACGGCGTTGTCTGCTTATTTTGCTTTCGCGCAGGCATGGCTCCAATATGGTGTGATTCTTTGGGGGGCCAGCACCGATGTCCATCAACTACTGGTCATGCAAAAGAAATGTATTCGCATACTCACCAACACGCAGATACCTGATAGCTGCCGCCCACACTTTGTCCAATTAAAAATTCTTACATTACCCTCAATTTATATTATGGAAGCGGCACTTTTTGTTAGGACGCACTCTAATTTGTTTACCAAAAAAGTAGTGAAATCTCAAAGACGAAACAAAACAACTAAACTAGAACTACCAGTTACAAAATTAGAGATGTATAAAAAAGGCCCTTATTACCGATGCATACTAGTTGTAAACAAATTGCCAGCGATACTCAGAGATGAACCGAAAGACACTGTATTTAAAAGGGAATTAAAAAAGCTATTAATTAATAAATGTTATTACTCCGTAGATGAATACCTAAACGACGAATCTTTGCCAAAGTAAAATTATACAGTTCATGTTAAATGTGATAAGATAATAAATATATTAATAACGTAAAATTATAATCTATGATAAACCTACAATTATGTAATAAATAATGTAATAATATAATGTAATAATGTGGAATGATATTTATGCGATATTATTGTAACAAAATTTTATTTATTTATTCTAATAATCTAAATCGAATTTGTACCTAATTATACACCCACCACTAAGTAAATTGCTGTGCCCTGACAGGGTTCATGTTATGGACTTAATCATATTAAATGTAACATCTTATTGTACAACATGATAATGCAATAAAGAATTAAGAATTATGAATTATTAAGTGGACGACAAAAAATGGCGTAGACAAACTTAAATTGCAAATAATTCGCAACATAAGCATTATAACAATCTATCCCCGCCTGAGGTGGTCACGGGTTTAAACTGAGATGCACCGGAAGCTTGGCAGAGATCTCAGGTGGTCGTGGGTATGTTTTAGGTATTGCAAGTTTCAGATTCCCAGGAAAAGATTACAGATGTTTCTTAGTAGTAGTTTGGACGCCAGCACATTTTAACCTGATACAAATGGCAAGGTAAGCAAGTAAGACAATCTGCAGTATTTTACTGAAAACTTGAAATATCAAGTTGAAAGAAACAAAAGTTTATGTACAGTACGCTTATATTGCAGTTCAAATCGGGAAATCACATAAAACAGTCATACATACACTGCTAGAACAGTGCTGCGGGAAGGCGTGCTATCTTACTTAATACTATGTACTTAACTAATATCATAAGGATTTAACACTAACACTGTAGATGGTTTCAAGATTGTGTAGAAAGGCTTTGTAGTCTAATATCAGTAGTAATTTAAAGTATGAAGAGTAGGGTGTAGAATGTGAGTATGGTGACTCAGCGCAACAAACAAGAAAACCCGAATTAAAAGAAGTGAGACAAGGAATAGTATCACCTGGTTAAGAAAGCAGCATAGTTTCTCAGCCTCGGACTCATCCCTTGATAACCGTTGGCTTAGAAACGAAGTGAAGCCCTAGATGTGACAGCCGACACCAGCAGAAGAACATGCACGCAGGTACGTGCAAGAATCCCGTAGGAACGTGTCTGCATGCACACTCCTGGCTACAGCACCGCGGCTCACACACAGGTGCGTCCAAGACTCCGTGAGGACCGTCCCTGCATGTGGACACGCAGCCACTACAGCAGCCTGGCGACTCCGTCTATGACACCCGGTGGCACTGTAATAAACAGTTTTATAAGCAAAGGAAAGCAACATTCACTTTGACACGTGTCATTAGTTTCACACGTGTCATTCCTTTCACACGTGTCATTCTGAATTTAATTGAAGGAAAACGATAACACACGAACAAAATGCAGCAGTCGCGTGCATTTTAGCAACAGAATATCGCCGCTAGTCGAAGAAAAGAATCAAATGCGTCACACACTCACCCGGGACAGTTTCATGTTTTAATGAATTTGGAAATAATTCGAGCTGCCGTCATCCGTGTGGCATTCTACGGAACCATGCTTTTAAGCTGTAACAGAACAATAAAATGAATAACTGAGTCCAGAGGATTACGTAACGCCACGCGTCCAAATTGGTTACGTAACTGCTTCTACTTACATGTGTGATAGTTTTAGAACCAAGCCTCCCTTGGAAATATCCTTGTTTAAGGTTTAACACATTTTATAGAGATGAGAAAGTTATAACGCTGAAACAATAAGAAATAAACCGATTAGTTATGAACAACTCCAATCATCAATGGACCGCAACGCGAACGTCACATTCCATCAATTTCTTCACAAAATATACATACCTGCCATCACAAATGGTATGGGCGTTTGTAGTTGGGATTATTAAAGGCTTCCCTAAGCCGAAGTCCAGATTCCTTGACGAAAAGACACTTGTAATTTTCAAGTCATGTTGAGAGCAACGGTATTGCACCAGGAATGACTGCCACGCCTCAAAGTGTGAGTGTTGCCCGCTTTCCTCATGTCAGACGCGGTCTATGCGTTGGACATTGTGATTTAATTAATCATGTTCGAGAAATATTTTGGAAAGGCCAAAAGGAAGATAATTGTATTTGTGAAATTTAATTTACACAAATAATAAACTACAAATTGAAATTATTTAATATTTTTGAGAAGAAAACAAATATAGCACTAGCGCCATCTAACGGAGGTCGATAGAATCACTTGACCCACGGAACTCGCTTCAATACTGTTATCTGCCGTGATAGATTTTGCTATGTATTTCCGAAAAATACCAACAGATGTCTCCGTCAACCCTATTCTAAGATAAAAAGTCCTTAATCAAGTTTTACAGCGTAACATTACCTCTTAAGTTGTCCAAAAAAAAAAAAAAAAAGAAAAAAAAAAAAAAAAAAAATTTAAGCCACTTCAAATTCCACAGCAAGAGCGAGATTTACCTATTTCTATCTACAAACAATCCAAAACAGGTCGCTCGTAAACCCAATTCAGAAAGAACCTGACAAGACCTTCCCTATGAAGAAGTTACACAACGCAGAACCAACAGCGACGAAATTTCAACGCATCTCCAGGTTTATCTGCAAGACACCGACAAAATCAAACAATGGAACTCCTTTCCCATTTACTTATGAAATTATAACCTACTCGACTGATTCTATTAAAATTATTCAACCCTTGAATAAAAGTATATTCCCATAATGGAAAGCATTTTAAGTACCTATTGTAAATTATCTTCTACTTTAACTTGACTCTGTTTCTTTATTGAGGTGTGCCTCCCTCAATGAAGAAACAAAAGACGATCGTAACTAACAGTAGCTAATCTAAGGTCAAGCTTACCTACAGGCTTGTTACGTATATATATATCTATTCTAAACCTTACTACTAAGAACAGTTGAACGAATTCAAACGCTTTTAAAGAGCAGAACCTAGTGAGACCTATGTCTCTAATTCCTCGCTCAACTATACTCTTAAGTATTTAAGTTTAGTTTTACCTTACAACCTAAGACAGTAAAAAGCATACTAGCTTGTTTCCTAGTATATATATATATTTAGAAAGTAAGTAGAAAAACACACTATGCGAGTGCATTTAGAATAGAAGTAGTTATGAACGTAGTGACGACCCTTCGTATTCAGAGTAGTCTGAAACTAATAGCTTATTAGATAAAAAAATTATATTAAACTTAAGTACAGTCGAACAGTTTCATGTGTAGTCAAAGGTTATTTGACCCTAGGTAGTTGCATAACTAGCCTATATCGTCACATGATTTGTACTGTGTCGACCACCTACAAATACTAGAAAAACCTAACATTTAAAATAACTCTAAACCTAGAAACCTAACATTTAAAATAACTCTAGACCTAACCTAACAAATCTATATACAGTGTGATCTCCCAAGGTAGTATGTTGATGAACCGTATGTCCTTTAGTCGCCTTCTACGACACCCACAGGAAGATATGGGATGGTGCTATTCTTAACCCGACACCATACAGGTTAGATCCTTTAGTCGCCTTCTACGACACCCACAGGAAGATATGGGATGGTGCTATTCTTAACCTGACACCATACAGGTTAGATCCTTTAGTCGCCTTCTACGACACCCATAGGAAGATACGGGATGGTGCTATTCTGAACCCGACACCATACAGGTTAGTAATACTAGGTAATGTAAAATTAAATTCTCACCTAATGTCAGAAGGGAAATCACATAAAACAGTCATACATACACTGCTAGAACAGTGCTGCGGGAAGGCGTGCTATCTTACTTAATACTATGTACTTAACTAATATCATAAGGATTTAACACTAACACTGTAGATGGTTTCAAGATTGTGTAGAAAGGCTTTGTAGTCTAATATCAGTAGTAATTTAAAGTATGAAGAGTAGGGTGTAGAATGTGAGTATGGTGACTCAGCGCAACAAACAAGAAAACCCGAATTAAAAGAAGTGAGACAAGGAATAGTATCACCTGGTTAAGAAAGCAGCATAGTTTCTCAGCCTCGGACTCATCCCTTGATGACCGTTGGCTTAGAAACGAAGTGAAGCCCTAGATGTGACAGCCGACACCAGCAGAAGAACATGCACGCAGGTACGTGCAAGAATCCCGTAGGAACGTGTCTGCATGCACACTCCTGGCTACAGCACCGCGGCTCACACACAGGTGCGTCCAAGACTCCGTGAGGACCGTCCCTGCATGTGGACACGCAGCCACTACAGCAGCCTGGCGACTCCGTCTATGACACCCGGTGGCACTGTAATAAACAGTTTTATAAGCAAAGGAAAGCAACATTCACTTTGACACGTGTCATTAGTTTCACACGTGTCATTCCTTTCACACGTGTCATTCTGAATTTAATTGAAGGAAAACGATAACACACGAACAAAATGCAGCAGTCGCGTGCATTTTAGCAACAGAATATCGCCGCTAGTCGAAGAAAAGAATCAAATGCGTCACACACTCACCCGGGACAGTTTCATGTTTTAATGAATTTGGAAATAATTCGAGCTGCCGTCATCCGTGTGGCATTCTACGGAACCATGCTTTTAAGCTGTAACAGAACAATAAAATGAATAACTGAGTCCAGAGGATTACGTAACGCCACGCGTCCAAATTGGTTACGTAACTGCTTCTACTTACATGTGTGATAGTTTTAGAACCAAGCCTCCCTTGGAAATATCCTTGTTTAAGGTTTAACACATTTTATAGAGATGAGAAAGTTATAACGCTGAAACAATAAGAAATAAACCGATTAGTTATGAACAACTCCAATCATCAATGGACCGCAACGCGAACGTCACATTCCATCAATTTCTTCACAAAATATACATACCTGCCATCACAAATGGTATGGGCGTTTGTAGTTGGGATTATTAAAGGCTTCCCTAAGCCGAAGTCCAGATTCCTTGACGAAAAGACACTTGTAATTTTCAAGTCATGTTGAGAGCAACGGTATTGCACCAGGAATGACTGCCACGCCTCAAAGTGTGAGTGTTGCCCGCTTTCCTCATGTCAGACGCGGTCTATGCGTTGGACATTGTGATTTAATTAATCATGTTCGAGAAATATTTTGGAAAGGCCAAAAGGAAGATAATTGTATTTGTGAAATTTAATTTACACAAATAATAAACTACAAATTGAAATTATTTAATATTTTTGAGAAGAAAACAAATATAGCACTAGCGCCATCTAACGGAGGTCGATAGAATCACTTGACCCACGGAACTCGCTTCAATACTGTTATCTGCCGTGATAGATTTTGCTATGTATTTCCGAAAAATACCAACAGATGTCTCCGTACACCCTATTCTAAGATAAAAAGTCCTTAATCAAGTTTTACAGCGTAACAGCATAGTATTATTATTCGATATGGTAGTATTCAATCTTCATCATATATGAAAATAAAATGGAGTACTGAACTTAAGCTAAGTCGGTAATGTATATGTTTTTATTACAACCAAACATGAGTACCTCACGTTGGGACACGGCAAGTGACCGACAAAACCTAGTTTTAAATCGTTTTTTTGTGTATTAATATACTTAACTTTAAATTAAAAGCATTTGGCCTCTATGATTTAAAATAATGCGGTGTAAAAAACTTCTTCTAAGACAAACCTGTTGACAGGTGGCGGTGCAAATATTTTGAGAACGACCCTAATAGTTTCTGACTTTCCCATACATACCGATCTACATGGGCAACCCTGTATATAGCGGTTCTATAGCAGTGGTGAGAGCACTGCATGCTCCGGTCAAGCAGAGGTCTTGCGTTCAATTCCCACTTGAACTTACTGAAGTCACGTGAAATTTTGGCTACTTATTTATCATTTATCATCACATAAAAAAATAGGACCAACATTGATTCTATAAAATATCTTTAGAACAAATGAAGACGATATAAGTAGGTAATACAAGAACATAACTTTATAAATATAACTGGATGAGAAAGAAATTAGTTTCTGTCAAAAATGACATTTTAGTGGCAAGCTTTTATAGCCGACTGTACTTTTCTTTGGATATCCATCAAATGCTCACTGAGACGATACTAAAGAGCCCAAGCTCGGTAGGATTGCTTTTTCTATTATAGAGTTCCTATGGCCACCTTCCGGCTCCATCATCAGATCAGCCCCACGGTACCATATTATTGTATTGTCATCATAGTTAAGTAAGTATGCAAAATTTCAGCTCAATCGGTTGACGATATTTACTTCAAAATGGAGTTGCAAGATTTCACCCGAACAAACATACTTAGATACATACATACATATATACATACATACATACAATGCAAGTAAAATAAAAGCTTTTAAAAAGAAATATTGATGTTGGGAGAAAACACAAAAAAAATAAGAAAATGAATTACAAGTAAAATAATAAAACAATCAGCTCATTTTCAACGGTATTGATTTCTACTACTTAAATGCACATTATGATTTTATGTTTAAGTAGAAGTCACAATAATAACATAATTGTTATTATGTTGAATGGTTAAGTAGAAGTCACAATAATAACATAATTGTTATTCTAATTTATCCTGTGACGACTTAAGGTTTATTTTAATGAAACTATTACCTAATTAGTGCATTTATTTTGAAAGTCCTGACCACTTTTTGTGAAGCATAAGCTGCTGAATCTTTTTATAAACTTTATGAATATAGAAAACGTTTACCGTACCTACTACTTTTTAAGCCTCTTTTCCCAAGGAAATACGGGTACCTATTACTCGTTGCCAGATAATAAATACCAGGTTTACTTCTATCAATATTTAAATCCATTGTATTTGTTACTAGAGGCTTATCAAAGCAGTTTCCAATCCTCGCCTTTTCAACAGAATCGCACTTCACAGCTATAAAACCACCAGGATTCCTAAGTGCTGATATCCAGAGATAGTATGCTCTCAAGTGACTACACATGACGTCACAAGGTAACCAGGAAATCTCTGCTTGTTGCCACTCGCCTCCATTGATATAAAATGAGGCAGTTCCAACTGGAACGCCTATCCCAAAACCGTCAGCATTTGTTATTATTGCTAAAACAAAATCAGCGTCAGACGGATCCAATCTTTGATCTGGCCCATAATTTTAAAGCAGGGACCACTAGCATCAATTCCTACAAGCAAAAACAAAAAATCAAAAAAAAATCAAAATCATTTATTATTAACATAGTTTTTACAAAAACTTGTCGAATCCTCCTTTTAAGTTTTACACTTGTGTTAGGAGGTATTCGCTCTTTCATACAGATGTTGACACAGTTAATAACATAAGGTTTAGTTATTGTTATCTTAAAAGCTAACTTAATCTATAGAAATTGGTGAGAACAGCAGTAGGTAAGTCCCACAGTGGGACGAGAATATCATATTGTATTTTATAGTGTTTTACATAAGTTCGGTGTTCGGTGGGGTAAATTATTTGTATTGTGTTGTGCTATATTTATAGATCTATTGATATGTATAAAATTAATAGGCTATATATGCAAGTGCGCGTGAAATATACTCTCACTCCTACATACACACACATATATATATAAGAGCGAGAGTCGGAATGAAAATATCTGCTCTTAAGGTAGGTCTGTATTAAGTAGGTGCATGTGCTAGATGATTTCTGATTACAGTCTTTGTATGAGTATTTCAATTTCTTCATAGCTTTTTGTTTTTAACCATGATGTTATTTGTTTTTTACACTCTCCATATGTTTTACCGTAGATATTAGTCACTCTGTTAATTTTGTTATATACACCGTGTCCAATAAGTTCGAATACAGTTACGATCCTTAATAAAATAAATGTACGCATAGTTTATGTAATGAAAATTATATTATATGAAAGGCACACATATACAATATTTACAACAAATGTTTTGGAATTACTCCACCTTTAACTTTTTTTACCAGCTTCAAACGTTTCTCAAAAGAGTCACACGCGGCACGCACCGCTTCCATCGGCATATCGTCCCAAATTTGCACGATAACCTCTTTAAAATGGTTCAGGTTTGCGACTTTATAATTATTTAGTTTCGAGAGCATGTAAGACCATTCAAAATAATCTAATACGTTTAAATCTGGAGAACTCGGTGGCCATTCATTTTTCGGCAAAAAATCGGTCAAATTAGTTTTGCACCAAGCCTGAACAGCGTTTGCCGTATGTATCTAAGCTAAGCTAAGCTCCGTCTTGTTGAAAAACATTATAGTCATCTACGAACATAGTTTTTAAATTTGGGGCATCATTTTTTTCCAAAACCTCCAATTTATAATATTCCGCATTGATTTTAACGCCTTTATCAATAAATACTAAAGGCAATTTGCCCCTCTTACAAAGAGCGCCCCAAACCATCACTGATGGTGAGCTCTGGAACCTAGGAACATTCTTTTCATAGTCTGGGATGTCTTCTATCCTTGCTGCCCACAACCGGTCGTTCTGGGCATTATGAGGCTGCTATAATACAAAGAGTTTCTCGTTAGAGAAAAAAAATTCATCCCCTGCGTGCCAAGAAAGTATGGTGCTGGATCTTTCTACTCTCTTTTTCTTGGTCGGTTCTGAAATGACATGTACTTTTCGTTTTTTGTAGGCATTACATCCAAGATCTACTTTCAATATATTATGTAGGTACCGATCCCCTGGAAATTTTCAGATCAGCAGCTAATTTTCTAATAGAACGGTGTTTTTTCCGCCGAATTCGCTCTCTTATACACTTAATCACTTTTTCGGTTTTAGCTGAACGTGGGCGACCGGATCTTTTTCTGCCCTCTGTAGAAGAGGTCTCTTTATACCTTTGATAGTAGTATAAACTAGATTCCGTTTAATTCCATGGGGTTGTAACGCCCTGAAGATAGCACCTGGCTTGTCGCCATTACGAAATTTCCTAATAATTTCTTCACGAAAGTGCTTCATCGTGGATTAAAACCAAACTAAAAGTACGTGACGTTTGAAATTATTGTATAATGTTTATGGCGATATACTTTTTAAGTTAATATATATATATATATATACCTGCAATCCGTATGTCTATACAGCAAGTGCTAAAAGTTTGTATTCGAACTTATTGGACACGGTGTAAGTAGATTGATGCTACATTAAATTGTCTTTTTGCAAAAGAAATTCTACTAAAAGTTGCCTGCTTAATTACCGAAAAAGGGTTTCGTTTATTTAAATATTAGTGTCCGGTTTAGTATTTTTATGAACTTTTAGGGTGCAATTCAGGATATATAATTGCCTTACCGTAAGTACGTTTGCTTCTGAATAAACATTCATGGTACTATAGCGTATATTTTTACCTAGCAGTACTTTCAGAATTGAACGTTGTGCCCTCTCCAGTACGATAAGTTTAGTTTTGTGATAACCTCCCCAAACTGGTAAAAAGTAAAGAACAACAGATTGCACTAGTGTTTTGTATATACCAAGAGTTCCTTATCGGTAATATGACGTAGATATTTGAACAACCATATTAACCGTCGAATTCTCTTAGCTGTAATTTCTATTTGTTGGTGCCACGAGAGAAGCTGGTCTATGTATATACCCAGGTACTTAGTTGAAGTCACATGATTGACACACAAACAAGAACAGGCGATTGAACAACTATTTGAGCAAGTGTGGGCTATTAGTTTAAATTTTGTTTCATCAGGTTGCGTAGAATTTAGGACTGAAAATGTTATGTAATTTGTTTTGTTTATATTCAATGTAAGTAAATTCGTCTCTAACCATGTCATTACTTTGGCCAGTCCCGCCTCTGCATAGGCATAAGCCTCCTCCCAGGTATCCCCATGAAATAGAAGCGCTGTATCATCTGCATATGAGATGACTTGACCGTTCGTTAGTTGAATGTCTGTAAGGTCATTTATATAGACGAGAAAGAGCGTCGGGCCTAAGACACTCCCCTGAGGAATGCCAAAGTGGGTGGAAGTCTCGTCATCGCTATAGACATTGTCGTTTAATTTCACGCGTTGCTCTCTCTCATACAAATAGCTCGTAATGAGGTCAAGGAATTGCCCACGAATACCCATTAGCTCAAGTTTGCGTATAAGGATGGGGACAGAGACTGAGTCGAAGGCTTTTTTTAAATCAAGAAATATACACAAAGACTTTTTTTTTCCTCTAAATGCTTCACAATAGAATTAGTTAGCTCCAATACTGCTTCTTCAGTACTTTTCCCTTCACGAAAGCCATATTGTCTAGGTGATAAAAGACCAAATGAATTTAGATATTTAATTAATCTATTGTCTATCGATTTTTCTATTATTTTAGATATAGAAGGGAGTACCGATATTGGCCTGTAATTGTTGACATCGTCTTTGTCCCCATCCTTATAGACTGGGTGAATAATTGCCCGCTTGAGTGCAGTGGAAAATATGCCCTGGGTTAAACAGAGTGAGCTTTGATGTGTAATCACGGGAAGTAACTCATATTTTGCAGATTTAATAAAAATATTAGGTATGTTGTCCCAACCTGAGGCAGATTTAGTTTTAATATTTGAAATTAACGAATCAGTTTCACTTATATCAGGTTCAATTATTCCAATTGAAGAAGATTGTGAATCCAAGGAATTCAGGTAAGAGTTAAGATTTGGATGTACAGTTCCTGACGGTGCAATATGTTCAGCTAATTGCTGACCAACATTGACAAAGTGCTTATTTACTACATTTGCTGACATATTAGGACAATTCGTTAGGTTGAGCAGTTCATCATTTCTACGGCATGGATATGTTCTGGCCTGTGATCCTGCGTTAGTTCTTGGCTATGTAGCTCATGGTTTTCCCTCCGAGGCTGAGTCCAGCTATTTCTAGTGTTTTTGGATCGAGCCCGAGCGTTGTGAGGGTTGCTAACATCTCTGCTGCGTGTTTGCCGACTTCGCGCATCAGGCGTGAGGCCCTGAAAATAAAATGGAAAATTAATACAAATTAAAAAAAAATCAGACGTGCATATCTTTCTAAAATATAGGTCAGGCAGAGGTAGAAACTGTAGTCGTAATAAAAAATTGTTTCTATAACATGTTACTGTCATAGAAAAATAAATAGCAGTAATAGACGAATAACGGTTAACGTTGTTTTATTTGCCACACAGGCAGCGCCTAGTGTAAGGACCAGGGCAAACTTAATTTATTAAGTTTTAGATGCATAACTTGCCATTTAGTTGTACTGTGGAAAATGGTTTATTGTAAAACTTGAACTTGAAGGTACAGAGAACGATTTCCAGCTCGATTAAAATTCTAAAAATAGTGACCAAATCTCTCAAACCGCCAGAAGTGGAGAACTATTGCAAAAGAAAACATCAAGTCGTCAAACCAAGGAAACACTGGATGTAAAGATAAACTATAATATATACCTACGCCATTTAAACAGCCAGGACCACTCTGACAAGGGTGTACGATTCAGAAGAAGAAAGATAACTCAACTGATATTACTTTACATTGTACTTCCATCGATCCATTACTTGATTAGGTACCTTATACGATGAACAGAATAACAGATACTCACTCAGCAAAAGACGTCGTCGTGAAATACAAAGTATCCAGAAGAAGCACATTATATCCAAGCTGCTTATAAATACTGCCCACCCTCCGCCCGAATCCCCACGTCGTGGAGTCCCAGTATCCACCGACGTACAAGAAAGTGTTCCTCGTAATATCGAAGTCGGGATGGGTGGGTATTTCCTTGGCTCGATAATAATGGTAGATGGTCCAGTTACCCCCATCACCTAGTAGCACCATGAAGAGCTTGTTTAGGCTCTCAGGCTTGATTGTGGCTGGTTTTTCGGAGCCAGGGCCTGAAGGGAATAAATTGAGTTATATTAATATTATTCGCACACCCGCTGCGTTAAAAATTGTTATATCTCTGTTTTTCAACGGAGATCGTTGGAGTAAATAATTAATACTCTAGATTTAATGCACATGCTTTTTATTATATCTTGACATCCCATCACCACTGACAGTTCATCCCTGTGTTGCCAACCTTATATTTATAAGATACAACACTCTCCCACACTTAAAAAAAAATGAAAACATTATTATCCTAGGTCTAGGAACTGCCCGCATTTAAGTAGCTGGTTGGCATGTCGTTTCCATGTTAACCCTTCCACCTCCACCATGAATGTTACTCCCGGTATCAAGACTTCAGTGATTTTACCTAGAGACCAGCTTTTTCGATTTCGCCTCAAGTCTTTTACCATAACTTTTTCACCGGAAGAAAAAGTTTTGTACACATCCTTACTATTCATTGTTACTTTTATGTGTTCATTATCAATTTTATCGCTGGTTGGATTAGGCTTGAGTAAAGAGAAACGACATCTCAACTCTCTACCCAACATTAATTTTGCGGGGCTCTGACCTGTAGTTTTGTGTACAGTACATCTATAATCGAAAAGGAATAGATTACAAGCATATTCAATATTATAACCACTTTCTACTATTTTTACTATGTGAGATTTAAATGACTCAACAAAACGTTCGGCCAAACCATTTGTGGCCGGATGGTATGGCGGGGTGAAAATTTGCTTTATTCCTACCATTTTACAATAATTTTTAAATTCTCCACTAGTCCATGTAGGGCCATTGTCAGTGACCAGATTTAATGGGTACCCATAGCGTATAAAAATGCTCTTGAATACTTCAATTGTTTTTTTCGCAGTTATATTAGTCATGGCAACTGCTTCTGGCTATTTTGAGTATGCATCTACAATTACCAAAAACATTTTTGAATACACTGGACCCAAGAAATCTGCATGCAACCTATTCCATACAGTAGGTGGTTGCGGCCACATTGATAATTTATTTTTTACAGGATTTTTATGGTTTTGCAAACATACTACACAGTTTTTTGTTATATTTTCAATTTCCTGATCTATGCCTGGCCACCAAAAGTAAGATCTGGCAATTTCAATTGGATGAACCCCCAGGTAAATTTGAGTGATGTAAAGTATTGTGTAGAGTCCAATTTGAAATTTCGAAATTAGGTAATTGATAATTGTTTTTAATATTATGCAACGCTAACCATCACATTGAGTAGGTGTACAATCTGGTAAAAATATAGTTTAACAGAAAATTGAATTAATTGCAATAATGAATGAATGATACTTTCAGAGAATTTTATTACAAACGTGTACTAGTACTAGTTGTTATTTTCTTGTGTTCTCTGCTTGTTAGCTGGGGATTGTCTTTGGTTGGAAATAAGGTGACTTCATTTAGATAGGCTGAAAAAGAGGAATATAATGTAAAAAAATACTTACGGTCAGCAGCTTATCCCGTATTGAAACTGTCTTCTAACCTATTGTTTTCCACTGCTGTTATAGAAACGGAAAAAATCACTGTCAAATAAACTATTGGAAATTTACTCAATTGCATCTTGCTTTTGTTTTTATTTATTTCTAATTTCAAAAATAGAACACATTTAACGGTGTTCTGATATTCTAATGGCGAAATGATGTCCAAGTTCTGCCAGTCTTTTGTTTATGTTTGTTTTTCAAATCAGTGCATAGAAGTTCAATTTAGATCATCATTTGTTTTATTGTTGTAGATCCAGGTTAGGTTACATGTACTGTGATGTTGCAAGTAAACTGTGATGTGGGTCCACTGCGTTCTTTTATAACGGTTGTGTAATTATGTTACTTCGATACGTATATAGCTTTCAAGTGAAAGAAAGGCCTAAGCCGAGGAATTTAGCTGGTTAATGTTTTTTTTTTATTTAAACAAAATAGTCATAAATACGTCATAATTTTTAGCTTACTAATGGACTTCTCTTATTTATTTTAAAAGAAACATGTATTGCCAAACCAAAAATAGAATCACAACAATCGATTAGGTGATGCTAAACAATTGAGTAGGTGCAATTGTTTTGCATCACCTATTTGATTGTTTTGCATCACCTACACAATTGATTTGCATAACCTACTCAATTGTTTTGCATTGCCTACTCAATTTTGCATCACTACACAATTGTTTTTTATTTAATGGAGTCTTAAGAAGAAATTAAATCAGCGTTCAGATTGACTAATGTGTTTCATTGAAGTGAAGATTTTTCAGTAGCTGACAGTAAACGTAAAAATTAAGTATCAATCATAGACGAGTCGTAGTTATGTTGGTAGCTCGGTATTAATCCAGATAAAAAAAGCTTGCCAACATTATAACATAATTTGACACTCCTCCTCGATTTTAGATGTGATGCTTAAACTTTGCGAGAGGATTTACAATCGCACTAGAAACGAATTATACAAAAGAACATACAATTACTTAAATTAGTGAAATTCGCTAAAGCAATAAATAACATTAAATTAAATAGGTAAGTATCATTCGCTAATGCAATCAATCTAGTAACATTATGTTAAATAAAATTCGCTCTTTTACATTATTTGTAGTGACTCCTCCTTAATTATCAAGCTAATATTCATTTAAAAGAACTCAAAGATTAATATGTCTAGTATACACATAACAGATCTCTATTATGGGTAAAGTTATCTAAAGACAATTTTTTTGTAAAAATGTCAGCTGTATTATTATAAAAGTCGACATAGTATATAAAGAGATTATCCTTTTTTCTGATCAAATCTTTAACAAAGTGATACTTAGTGTCGATGGGTTTTGCACGTTTGCTATTTTCGTAGCTGTTGGACATTGAAATAGCTCCCATATTCTACTTAAACTTCAGGTTTAAACACTCACCAAAATCCTTGGCTAACCATTGGATTAATTACTTTACTGCACGCTGTAGCAAGAGCAACATATTCAGTTTCCACCGTAGAAAGTGCCACGCAGCTTCGTTTTCAAGAGAACCATCCGATAACGTTACCATAATACATGATGACACATCCACTCATGCTTTTTCTATCTGTTTTTTCCCTGCCCAATCGGCATCTGAATATGCGTTAATAGTGCAGTTATCATTCTGCTTTTTGTAGTTCCGTCCATACTCCTTCGTTTGTGTTGTAGATAGTAACCTTAGTTGTGTCTAGACTTTTTAATAATTAAGTTTTTTATAGTTATGTCATATTTTAAATTTACTGTTACACTTTCGAATATACATTTTAACCGTCAACATCTTTTTCTAATTTCTATTTACCAAAATCCTTAAATAAATATACTCTTCAAGGCTCTATACCCCGCGTATTACAACACGTTATCAGCACGAGGACGCAGAAGAGTAAAAGGTTTGTGTAAAAATTGTGAAAAAGTTGTGGTTTTCATTGTGACTGAAAATAGTAGTAATCGAAATGTCACATGAAACTGGAGACTCCTCGAGTGTCAATAAGTCGAATTCCCCTATGAGTTCATCTTCGATTCCATCTTTTTGTATAAGAAATAAGGATGGATATCCTACCTGGAAATTCAAGATGAGGAATTATCTTTTACATGAAGACCTGTGGGCAACAATATGTGGTTATCCGGAAGATGACACAACCCCCGCTTCGACAAAGGTACGAAACGATGCAAAAGCGCTAGCAAAAATTTGCTTAACAGTTGACGGTGCAGCTATCACGCACGTCAGATGTGCCAAAACTGCAGCCGAAGCATGGAATTCTTTGCAGAAAGCTTTTGAGGATAAGGGAATAGGTAGAAGACTAGCTTTAGAACGAAAATTGTACAGATTAAGCTTGTCGGACTTTAAAAATATAGAACTGTACATTAATGCAGTAATGTCAACCGCACAGGATCTTGCGGATATAGACAAGATTATAGAGGACTCATCGCTTGCAGCCATACTTTTAGGAGGACTCACCCCAAAATATGATCCTCTCATTATGGCACTAGAAAATTGTAATGTCGACGTGACCACTGACTTGGTGAAGACAAAACTGCTGAACGAAATGTCTAAGGACGCAGCTGTACCTGGAGATTCGGTTTTACTTACTAAGAAGATGCCTAAGTCAAAGAAGAAGGAAGTTATATGCTACGAATGTAAAGTGCCTGGCCATAAGAGACCAGACTGTCCGTTAAGGAAGAATAAAGAGAAGGTTAATGTAGTAAAAGTAAACGACGCCACATTTACCGCTCTTAACACTTCTGGAAGCTCAAACAAGGACCAATGGTACGTAGATTCGGGTTGTACAAAACATATGACGTCACGACGTGATTGGTTCCAAGATATTACGGCTCTCAATAATGGTAGCGTTACAGTGGCTAATGGTGAACGAATTAAATGCTGCGGAATTGGAGACATTTCACTAAACACACCCAAAAATGTTATCAACAAGATAAGTGATGTTGCTTTTGTACCAGATTTAAAAGCGAACTTGATTTCTGTAAAGAAAGCTGTTGATAAGGGTTTTATTTGTGTTTTTGATACTACTGGTTGTAACTTTTATAAATCTAATACTTTTCGTTTTACAGGTGATTCCGTTTTACATGCCTCGCCCTGTGGTGGATTGTACGTTTTAGACGGTACTGTTAATGTTCCCGAGAATGTGGCGAATAATAATTTGACACAAGATGTGCACTCTGGCTGTCAGGACAGTAGTTATAAGCTCTGGCACAAGAGGTTAGGACATTTGTGTCGTATAGGCATGAATCAACTGAAGAATCACGAGGTAGGCGTAAAGTTTAGTAAAGTAGACAAAAGTAGTTGCATCGCTTGCGTGGAAGGTAAACAAGCAAGGAAACCTTTCAAGAAAGTAGCGCATAATAGAGCTACTTCTCCTCTAGAGTTGATCCACATGGATTTGCTAGGACCGGTCTCTACAACCTCCTTTCAAGGAAATAGGTATATGTTGACTATTGTAGACGATTTTACGAGAAAGGTGTTTGCTTATTTTGTCCCTTCCAAAACTGAAGTTAAAAATAAATTCTGTCTGTTTCAAACATTTGTTGAAAATCAATTAGACAAGAAAATTAAAGCGGTTAGGACTGACGGCGGAAAAGAGTTCGTGAATAAAGAGTTTGTTGATTATCTTGCTTCAAAAGGTATCGAACATCAAACGACGACGCCGTACAGCCCTCAACAAGTTGGAGTCGCAGAACGTACTCACCGTTCCATTACTGAGAAGGCGAGGACGTTGTTGGCTGAAAGCTCACTGCCAAAAGCTTTCTGGGAAGATGCTTTCCAAACTGCCGTATACCTAAAGAACAGGTCACCTCATCGAGCTTTAGGTGGACACATTCCATATGACAGATGGTGTGGTCGTAGAAGTGATCTTGAACATCTGAGAGTGTTCGGATGTAGAGCACTTGTCCATGTGCCTTCGTGTCACCGGAAGAAATTGGATGTCAAGGCAAAGGAAGCGATTTTCGTCGGTTATTCTGAGAATCCAAATACATACATGCTTAGGGATCCAGCTAATCCTCGAAAAGTTATTACTTCCAGAGATGCAACCTTTTTTGAAAATAGTTTTACAACGTTGAAGCAGAGGCAGAGTGAGACTGTGGCACAGTCCGACTCCGTGCTGATCTTTGAAGAAAACGAGCTCCGTACTGAGCACGAAGATCCTCAATTCTTCGACTGCATTGGGAATACCGAACCTGAGGCTGGACCATCTTCACGGGTAAATCCGGAGAGCGCTGTAGAATCAGCTGATATGGAAGATAGCGAGTGCGAGTCTCTCCATGAGTTACCTCATAGTGTCGATGTGGAGCCAGCAGATGTGGAAGAGGAACAATATATTCCTGAGCAGAGGTACCCCTCAAGAAGTAGGAAACCACCTGATTTCCTTTCATATAATGTGTCGATTGATGATTCTGACCCTATGACTTATTATGAAGCTACTCATGCCAATGATGCCGAAAAGTGGCACCATGCAATGGCTGACGAGTATAAGTCGTTAATGAAACTCCATACATGGAACCTGGTGGATAGACCGAACAAGAAGGTTATACCATGTAAATGGGTTTATAAGAAGAAACGGGACGCTCATGGAAACATCATCAAATATAAGGCTAGACTGGTTGTCAAAGGTTTCAATCAAGTCCAAGGTGTGGACTATACAGAGACATTCGCTCCAGTTCTTCGTCATTCTTCCCTCCGCACGTTGTTTGCCTTAGCTGCAGAAAAGGGCTTAAAAATGAGGCACTTAGACGTGGATACGGCGTTCCTAAATGGGGACTTGGATGAAGAGGTTTTTATGGAGCAACCTGTTGGTTACAGAGAAAAGGGCAAGGAAAACAAGGTTTGTTTGCTGAAGAAATCTCTTTATGGCCTTAAACAGGCGCCCCGTGCTTGGTATAAAAAGTTGAACGAAACGCTTTTAGAAATTGGTTTTACAGGAACTCCTTCCGAGCCTTGCGTTTATACGAAACTTTTTAGAAATGAACTTATTATTTTGGGTATTTTTGTCGATGACATAATTGTCTTTTATAAATCAGATTTGACTTTTGACAATGTCAAGAAAGATTTGTCTACATATTTTTCTCTGAAAGATCTCGGACTATTAAAATGCTATTTAGGTTTAGAAGTGGAAAGCAATTCCGAGTATATAAAAATAAATCAGAAGATTTATATTCTATCTTTACTCGAAAAGTTTAATATGAAGGATTGCAAGACAGTGGACACTCCTTTAGTGAAAAAGACTATGGAACGTAGAACGGATGGTCAAGTTGGTGAGTCTTATCCTTATCAGAACTTAATAGGATGCCTCATGTATTTGACGGTAAACTCACGACCTGATATTGCATACGCAACAAGTTATTTAAGTCAGTTTAATACGTGTTTTACAAAGGAACACTGGAATGCTGCAAAGCGAGTCCTGCAGTACCTGAAAGGTACTTTAAACTATTCTTTGGTTTATAGGAGAACAGGAGAACCTTTACGAGGTTACTGTGATGCGGATTGGGCGAACTGTGTAATTGACAGAAGGTCATACACTGGTTACACTTTTAAGTTAAGTGGCGGTCCAGTATCCTGGGAGTCAAAGAAGCAACCGACAGTTGCGTTGTCGTCCGCGGAAGCCGAATACATGGCACTAGCGTCTGCTACAAAGGAAGCTTGTTACTTACGTCGCTTTATTTATGAAATAACGGGTAAGTTTTCTTCAATTAACTTAGCTTCTGATAGCCAGAGTGCCATGAATCTCGTTCGAAATCCTGTACACCACAACAGGACGAAACATATAGATACGAGATTTCATTTTATTAGGGAAAAAGTATCTAGTAATATTGTTAATTTAGAATATGTGCAAAGCAGTGATATGCCTGCAGATGTCTTAACAAAGCCACTTGGGCCAATTGTACATAAGCGATGTATAGTTAAGTTAGGACTAGGAACTTAATTTTGTTTTAGTCTTTTTGGCACAACTTCGATTAAGGGCGGCTGTTGTAGATAGTAACCTTAGTTGTGTCTAGACTTTTTAATAATTAAGTTTTTTATAGTTATGTCATATTTTAAATTTACTGTTACACTTTCGAATATACATTTTAACCGTCAACATCTTTTTCTAATTTCTATTTACCAAAATCCTTAAATAAATATACTCTTCAAGGCTCTATACCCCGCGTATTACAACAGTTTGCTTTATGTATCTGACTATTCTCTTCGCTTGTTTCCGACATTGGATATCAGGCTTATCCAAAAATTGACTTAGATATGATACCGCATAACTTATGTCTGGTCTTGTGAAGGTTGCTAAAAACATTAAACTTCTAATTATTTATGTGTATGGTACCTACGTCTATTTTATCATTAATTGCTTTTATTTGTAAATCTTTTCCATTGTCGTTTTTACTCCACTGCATTCTCTCATATTAAACTTCTCTAACATTTTCTCGATTTGTTTGTTTTGATTTATTGTCATTCCATCTTCAGTTCTTGTTATTGCCATACCTGGAAATCTGTTGACTTTTACAAGTATTTTTTCATTAAACTCTTACCTGTTACTTTCTTCATCTCTTCGACTTCACATGTCAACACTATGTCGTCTACAAACACTAAGAGCCAAACTTTACTGTTGTAGTACAAGCAAAAATCATATTGAGACCGCTTTAGTCCCGCGGTCTTTATTAAGAAATCATTAAGCCTTTCGTTCCAGCACTTGGGGCTTTCTTTCAATCCATATAGACGTGTTTTTAATTTTAATACTTTGTTCTTCTCAACCTTCACCTTTTCGGTATTTTAATGTAAACTTCATTTCCTAAAAATCCATCTAAAAAGGCTGTGGAAATATCAAATGGCGTATTTAATAATCATTTCTTAAAACATTCTAGTTGTATTCATCCTTGTTACCGGTGAATAATTATAGCCAAAATAACTTTCTTTCTGCTGAAAACCTACTAATTAAGTCTTCTTTAAACTATTGTTTTTAGTCTTAAATACCCATTTCGTCAACCACTTCCCAAGTTTGCAACTTTTCCTATGAATTTATTTCTTTCGCAATTGCTTCTTCCCATCCTTTGTTTTTAATCGCTTCTTCTTAATGCATTGGGTCTTCTGAAGGTAATTAACAGTATGCCATATATACTTCATAGTCATTTCGAACTCTCAGGCAGTGTTTTGGCTTATATTTGTCTTCCTGTTCTGGTATTCATGGTTACATCATTTGGACAATTTTGATATACTTCCATTTCTTCTTTTGCTTCTGATGAAGTAGTAGTAGCTAGTATCATTTCCATCCATTTCTTCTTCATATTGTGTACTTTCTTTATATCCTGTGTCTCTTTCTTCCTTATGTACTGTTTCATTTTCATTATATATTTCAATTTCTTGTTATTCATCATTATTGACATAAGGTGTAAATACTTTTGCTTTTTTGTCTTTCTTTTTGTTATAAAATATGATTTAATTTTCATTAAAATTTACGTCTGTTGATATTATGATTCTATTCTCTTTGTCTATTTCTTTGCTCTTGGCTCTAATTTTCTTGGTTTAGGCAATGTTACAGCCCATGCTTGGTTGCCGAAGACTCTTAGCTTTGTCAAATTGTTGTTGCCATACCATAACATTGATGGGGTTCCCCCTGTTTTGGCATAATAGTTTTAGTCATAATTTTGCATGGCATAATCTATGTAGGCAGAATTGACTTTCCGCATAAACTGTTTTGGCATAATCAAGATTCGCATATTTTGATTACGCAGATATTCATTTGTCATAAATTTATTTCGCATATTTTTGTTTGTCCGAATCATGTCTACGCATAAAATAACTAGGCATAATTTCATTTGTCATATTTTATTTGCGCATATTTTTGTTTGTCCGAATCATGTCTACGCATAAAATAAATAGGCATATTCATCACACCAAAAATTTTATGGCCGCAGACATGCAACAACGATGCTTGATGCATTTGCTGAGTAATTATGTCTAGGCGCTGTTAACGTTTTAAAACGTCGGTACCCAAACAAAAAACATCAACTTCGCATGACAATCATCATTCGTGCGTTGCTTGCTGCTAATCATTTAATTAACTGTAATTGCATTAATTTCGTTGTATTATGGAGCTACAGAGTGATTTAACAGTATTTAAAACAAACAAAAGGTGGATTAAAGTTAAACATAGATGGATTTGTGTATGAAAAAAACAAAGTTAATGGAAAAAAATACTATTGGGTGTGCGAAATGAGGCGGAATAAAACATATATGTGCAATAGAAGAGTAATAAGTATATTTTTGTTAAGTATATTTAATATTAAAAATAAAACCTTGTATATTCATGTCTTCATATTTTTTATTCATCAGTTTACTAATATACTAACCTAACGTAACCTACTTTTCTGCTAGCTGATCGTTTTTGCGAGGGACGCAGTTCTACCCTAACCTACTTTTCTGCTAGCAGTTTGTTTTTTTGAGGGACGAAGTTCTAACCTAACCTAACCTACTTTTCTGCTAGCAGTTCGTTTTTGCGAGGGACGTAGTTTTAACCTAACCTAACCTAACCCACTTTTCTGCTAGCTGATCATATTTGCGAGGGACGCAGTTCTAACCCAACCTAACCTACTTTTCTGCTAGCAGTTTGTTTTTTTGAGCAACGAAGTTCTAACGTAACCTACTTTTCTGCTAGCAGTTCGTTTTTGCGAGGGACGTAGTTCTAACCTAACCTACCTAACCTACTTTTCTGCTAGCAGTTTGTTTTTTGAGGGACGAAGTTCTAACCTAACCTAACCTACTTTTCTGCTAGCAGTTTGTTTTTGCGAGGGACGTAGTTCTAACCTAACCTAGCCTACTTTTCTGCTAGCAGTTCGTTTTTTTGAGGGACGCAATTCTAACCTAACCTAACCCACTTTTCTGCTAGCTGATCATATTTGCGAGGGACGCAGTTCTAACCCAACCTAACCTACTTTTCTGCTAGCAGTTTGTTTTTTTGAGCAACGAAGTTCTAACCTAACCTACTTTTCTGCTAGCAGTTCGTTTTTGCGAGGGACGTAGTTCTAACCTAACCTAACCTACTTTTCTGCTAGCAGTTCGTTTTTTTGAGGGACGCAATTCTAACCTAACCTAACCTACTTTTCTGCTAGCTGATCGTTTTTGCGAGGGATTCAGTTATAACCTAACCTAACCTGCTTTTCTTGTAGAAATTTAAGTATGCCAAGATAGATTCGGACAAAAGATAATATGCCAAATACCACTATGCTAAATCAAATTATTCGTAAATATAATCGGCCTAAACAATAGTATGCGAATACAATTTCGGGCAAACACATTTTCGGTAAGTTAGAACTTATGCCAAATAAGGTTTCTGCCACATTACCATTCGTCGAAAACTTAATATGCCAAGTCTGTTATGCTAAAACAGTTTCGGACAAACAAAAGTATGCGACATAGAGGGAACCCCATTGATGGTGTATTTCCATATAATGCCGTAGCCGGACTTCTATTTATCTCATATCAGATTATGTCATCAGCTTTGCTCCATATTTCTTTTGGTAATTTTGTCTCAATTAACTTTGTCCGTACTTTGTTTATTAACGTGCGATTCATTCGTTCTGAAGTTCCGTTTTGGTGTGGCGTATATGATGCGATATATTAATTGGTGTTGACAGTTCTGTTATATATTTGTAACAAATTTCTCGTATTCCTTTTTGACCATATGGTTGGTTGCGCCAGTTTATGATAAAATGGATTGTATTTTCGATTGCAGCCATTGCAATAAATGATAACTTATCTTTTAAATTATGTAGGCTTTGACTTGTCTTCTAAATGAACTTCTTCCTCTATATGAATTTTGTCCTCGGTACATAGTTCGGCCTCTTTGTTGGTTATAATTATTGTTGTAGTTACGAAAACAATCTGTGGCCTTGTTGCTTCTTTTGCCACACTTATAGCAGGCCATAAATGTTAACTTGGGCATTGTTTCTTTGCCTCTATTTTTCAGTTCAGCATCTAATAATCGGGCTTTTACAAAATCCTCGCATTACTCTTTTTCTACACTCATAGTTTCAAGAGCAATATAAGTTTCGTATGAATCCGATAAAGTAAGTAGTAAATGTGCTACCTTGTCGCTTTCGTCCAGTTTACAGGCCGCGGCTTGCATCTCACTTATGATCGAGTAAAATTTCAAGAAATGGTCTTGTAAATTACCTGCACATTTTAAAGATAACAGTTTCTTCTTTAGGTGTAACTTATTGAACACGCTTTTCCTTTCAAATATTTCCTCTAGCTTTGATATCATTCGTTTACTCGTCTCTGCCTTTTTAATAATATATTTAAGTATTTATCTGATACGTATTGCACGATCGTCGATTTCGCTTTCACGTCTTTAAGCATAAATTTTCATTGCTTATCTTTTTCAATAGGCGAATCATCCTTCAAAACATTTAAGATTTCGTTTAATAAAATCTGTATCCTAAATTTCCGATTTGAATCATTTTGTTTTTCATCAAGTTGCGGCATTACCATGGAAGCCATCACCTAATCAATTGTTTTGCATCACCTACTCAAGCAGACTTCAGTGAACTTCACCAGATCATCAGTTCACCCAGCTGTGTACAGTGATAACCACGTTGTGTATTCCGGTGCGTGGTCGCCAAACGCGAACTGCAGATACCATCTAATTGCGATCGCCAACACGCCTGCCAAGCGTCACGATTGAATCAACTTGCCGCCTCGCCTTGTAAAAACCATAAAAACGAAACGACTTAATTGAATAAAAGCACTACGTACAAGAAAATCGACAATAAATTAAAATATAGACTATCTAAAATATCTACTCTTCAAATTAAACAACATTTGTTCAGCAACTTTTAAAAAAACTCAATTTTATTATTTCAAACAATTTAAATAGTATTTTCAATGTACGTTGTCCAACATTGACATTCCCTGAGCATTGACCTAGCTGTCACTCTACTAATATTGGACATTTCGCAATACATTGCTTCTTTGTCTAAACATTATTCTACAAAATATGATTTAATACACGTTATTTTCAGAAGTTGCTTAACAAATGTTGTCCAGTTTCAAGGGAAGAATCTATGTTTTAATTTATTGCTCCTATTACAGGAAACACCCGGTTGATGTACGTATTAAATTTGATTAGTTCCTTCGATTCCTCGAGGATTTCGTCATCAGATCGTCACCAAATTTTGAGAGGACCGACTTGGAGTTGTCTATTTCAAACAATTTTTTTTTCCAAATCGGTTAGTAACAGACTTAGTTCTTATGTTACAAATATAATAAAACAGTCGAATTAACAACTTCCTCTTTTTTGAAGCCATACAATTGCTTGTGTGTTCGTTAATAAAATTATGTATTATATAATTTTGTCGATTCAGTTTTTCGAAATTTTTCTAAATGTCGGAGAGATGGGGATTGAAAACGTAAAAAATTACAAATTCAACCATTACAAAACGAACTCAAAAGGTCCACAGCTGCACTAATTTTACTAATGACATTGACAGGTTTATGTGAACTACATAAACATAAGAATAATGGGTTGCCCGCATGTGACAGTATTTGCGGAATGTGGCTTAATTTACATTTGGGTAAATTAGACGTGTCGAGTGACACATGTCCGATATATTGCCACTCTGTGTACTATATAGCGATGTGCTTTATTCCAGGTAGGTATCTAACCATTATGACATTGTCTTTCAACAGAATATCAAGGATCGCGAATGATATCGCTTAAATGCGAATGGCGTCATATATGGGATATAGACTTAGGTATGTTTAAATATGCAACATACTATATTTACATTTTTTTTTTTTTTTAAGAGAATTTATTTACTTCCAAAAATATTTACATTAAAAATAGGCTCAATAAGTCATGAAAAAAGTGGTTTAAAAAATATGCCTACAGATGTATTTTTTTGTAAATTGTAATTTTTTTTATCCAAAAGCAATTTTTTTTAGCAAAAGGGAACGCAGCCAATGATTTAGGGATACTGGCACGGGCGGCTCCAGTACTGCATATCCATTTTTTAACCGACTTCAAAAAAGGAGGAGGTTCTCAATTCGATAATTTTATTAAAACTTTCGTGAGACATATTTAATTATTGTATTAAGCGGTTTACACTCACGTGAAATTGTCAGGAACGGCCCGACATGTTTCGAGCTCGTATTGAGCCCTTCATCAAAGTTTTAATAAAATTATTGTTGACTTTTACGGTGAGATATGGCAAACGCGAGTGAAACGGTTCTCAATTCGAACTATTTCTTTTATTTTTTTTGTATGTATGTTACTCGATATCTCCGAGAACCGTGAACCGATTTGATTTTTTTTTTTTATTGAAAGGGTATAATTCCGAGTTGGTCCCGTTGGCACTAAGTCGGGATCTGATGATGGAATCTTGGAGAAATCGAGGGAACTCTTCAAATGTTATAGGGACATGTACGGCGCTTTCGGTAATCTATTGATAAAGTCAAGAATTTACATTCAGTAAATAGGATGTGGTGTAAGGAAACTGATGATGAACACCACAGATGGCCACTAGAACTTTTATATGAATCACTAAAAAGGAAAAAAAAAAAATTTAACAAAAAAAAAAGAACCGACTTCAGTAAAACTAAAAAGCCAAAAATAAGCCGTTCAAGTACAGATTACATTTGACTCACCCTTCGAAGTCGGTGCCAAACCTCGCGTAAACTATAATATAACTATAAATATAAGAACTGAGTGGTTTGGGATCGACTTCGAAGGGTGAGTCAAATGTAATCTGTATTTTAACGGGTTATTTTTGGCTTTTTAGTTTTACTGAAGTCGGTTCTTTTTTTTTTTTTTTTTTTGAGTACTTAGTAACCAACTTCTTTTTATTACTGTATTTTAGTTTTAATTTATAATTAATTGTATAGAAACAAATGTTAATTATGAAAATAAATTGTAATGTGATGTGATCAATTTATAAAAGCAAACTTGAAATTATACTATGGCTATATTAATTAGCTAATTTTAATTAGCCCTAATATCGTTTCACCTAATTTGTATACCCTAATGGTATTTTTAACTGTTTTTGTGTACAATAAAGCGTTTACTTACTTACTTACTTACTAATTAGTTGTTAGACCTAAAAATCTAATACTTTAATAATGATTTTTACCAATTGTCAACAATAATACTAATATGAAATAACCTAATAATTACTACAACAACCGATTATTAGACCTAGGGTCTATATTGGAATCCATAATTTCCTTTGTCCTATTTGTAAATTCCATAATAACTGTGGTCATAATGATCTTTTGCCATAATAACGTTTATCCTAATGTAATTGCCATAATATTGATCATCCTAATATTGAATATCCTAATGATTATTTGCACTATTATCTTAAGTACTAATGATCAAGTGTCCTATCAGTTACATATCCTAATACTAGTTGCCATAATCATCATATGTCTTTATAGTTACTTATCTTAGTTAGTTTTCGGGGTTCAGCAAGTCTTTTGACGCTTCGCTCGCTCCGCTATACGTGGTCACAATACAAACCTAACCTAACCTACGGTTTTCGGGGTTCAGCCAATAATCCAACCTACAGTTTTCGGGGTTCAGCAAGTCTTTTGACGCTCCGCTCGCTTCACTCGCTCCGCTATACGTGGTCACAATACAAACCTAACCTAACCTACAGTTTTCGGGGTTCAGCCAATAACCTAACCTATAGTTTTCGGGATTCAGAAAAGTCTGACGCTCCGCTCGCTTCGCTCGCTCCGCTGTACGTGGTCACAATACAAACCTAACCTAACCTACAGTTTTTGGGGTTCAGCCAATAACCTAACCTATAGTTTTCGGGGTTCAGCAAGTCTGACGCTCCGCTCGCTTCGCTCGCTCCGCTATACGTGGTCACAATACAAACCTAACCTAACCTACAGTTTTCGGGGTTCAGCCAATAACCCAACCTACAGTTTTCGGGGTTTAGCCAATTCGATATTTGACAAATCCGGTTTTCTATTTTTGTTCTAACGTAAAAAATTGGTTAAAAAAATAATCTTTACCCAAATACTCCGAAATATTTAATTCCGAATTTACTTATGAATTTAATTATGGTTATGTATATTATGACTCGTAAGTTTTATGTGTTAATAGATTAGTACAAAACATATTAGGTATTTAGAGCATTAGGCAATGTAATATTATGGTTTATGATCATTAGGATGTAAGATCATTATGGCAAATGATCATTATGACAAATGATTGATATGTCAAAAGTGTTTAGAGTAAATGTGGTATGGCATTTGACTTTAGGACATACGATATTATGGATTGCGAAGGAGACCCTTAGACCTAATCATTACTGACACTAAATGTCAAGAGTAGGTACTAAAGATTTATTTACCTATTTTGCACGTTAAAACAAAAAAAAACGGATTTGGACAAATATCGAACTGGCTAAAGCCCGAAAACTGTAGGTTAGGTTAGGTTTGTATTGTGACCACGGAGCGTCAAAAGATTCTCATGTACATCCAGAGTCTATGGAAATCCCGACTCCACGTGGTCTTGTCTGTCCGACCCCTAGAGTGTTATTCCAAAACCGGAGGCGCTGAGGGAGAGCAGCCCTCGCCTTAGGTTTATGAATAATTTGGTTTAATACAATTTAGGTTTTAGCATTATTAGGTATTTAAACCATGAATACAAAGATCAAAGCTTAAAGAAAAATTTAAAAAGGAGCTACCTGGTGGAAGGGACCGGGAATCGAACCCGGTACCTCTGGATTACCGGTCCAGCGCGTTAGCCACTTCGCTACCCTCGCTCCACGTAGACCTGACGAATTTTTCCTTACTTAAGCGTTCATACTTCCCTATCACAACATTAGTCTCGGCTAATTTTACAGTAATAATATTACCCTGCCTACGCGTATGGCCAATTTTACATAAATACGTGCGTATTCCTTTAAGCTCATTACATAAGACATAGATTTTCCGCCATTTAAGTAAACATTCATGATATCTTATGATGAAAAATTAATATCTAAGCTTTAACCACTGACTTTACCCTACACTTTTGAGATAATCTTTAAGTCGTTTCTCGCACTTTTACGCACTACACATCACAACACTTACGAACTGGCTCCTCAGACGACTTCAGTCGGCCCCATCCTCCTGACGCTCAAGGCCATAGCCTGAGCTCGCCTCTCGATCTTCTTGTTGATTGATTTATTTATGTATCTGATAAGAAGAATCACGATCGCCAAACCCACAACAAGCAGTAGCAGGAACAGGTACCAGTTGGTTTTACCAACGTGTTCTATAACATTGTCATGACTCTGCTCGATCACATTTTCATATCCAACTTGAGTCAAGATATCTTGGCGTGCCACAGGAGGCGCGCTTGTAGTTGTGGAGCCGTAATTTCCCATTTTCATAAAATGAGAGTATAGACAGTACGTTAAAATAGGGTTCATTCAGAATAAATCATTACGTTCTGATTACACGAACACAGGCACAAAGTTCATTGTCTTACTCGGTCCATATACGGCGGTGCACTAATTACGGCGGTCGGCGGTATTAATTATATACCGCAAAATATATTTAACGCAACATCCCAAAACAACTAGAAGAATAAGTCCGAAAATAGCCAACACTAGATAAATTGTGAATGTTTCTATGCTGCTAATCACTTTAGAATTGTCCGCACAATTATTTCCACACATTTTTACTTCAAGAATTCAATTAAGTATATTGGCACCCGCACGCGCGCATCGCCGCTACTGGCAGGATCGCCATGTAGGGATGAGTGTTGGAGACAAGTGACAACAACGAAAGTGGTACATAGACTCAGGTTTATTAGGAATAAGAAAGCCTTATATGCTAGAATACACACACATATACTTATCATATACTTACACCACTACAATGCTTTAAGTGTCGATCTTTGCATTGTTTATTTGATATTATAATATTAGTAGTCTAAGGAAATCGGCTAAGTGCAAATTAGGGCTAGTGAGAATTCGGAATGAAGTAATTAGGTATTATGAAAATTAGGAATCCTGAAATTAGGCCCAATCATTAATTGGGATGAATGAAAATTCAGGTTCGTGATTTTCGAGTTACCAAAATTAGGGCCAATGAAATTAGGATGAATGTTTTTCGGCCTAACGGAGGGAAACCCCTAGAGATTCATCCAATGCCCCGTTGAATTAAGGCCATAGGGAATATTTAAATTGCAAATTAGTCAGTTAAATCCAAATGCGAAATATAACGAATCGCAAAAAAAAAAAAAAAAAACAAGTAATGCACTTTTATTATTATTAAGCTCATTCATTTTCAAAGCTTACATATTTATGAATAGGCAACAAGTTTAAAAAAAAACTAGGTATTATAATTTTATAATTATCAAAACATTTTATGTAAAAAAGCGTAGGTAGAACTCGGTAAAAAATATTATTCACTTCAAAAAGT